>JAVAXP010000048.1:127474-544276 GCA_031163375.1 Conogethes punctiferalis | reverse complement strand
CGATACCTATGCTCAAACCATAAAGCTCCTAGGAGTAATGATTGATTCACGACTCAAATTCATCGAGCATAGTAAATATCTTGTCACCAAAGCCACCAAACTGTTCAAGAAGCTCTGCCAAATCGTCAAGCCCACATGGGGGGCCCACCCCCCAGAACATTGAGACCATCTACCGCCAAGTCATACAACCCATCTTCACTTATGCGGCGGGCATCTGGGGCGGGCCCACCCAATTTTATGCCGTGAGAAAGGCCCTTAGGTCTTTCCAACGGCAATTCCGCCATCAGGTCCATCAGGGCCTTCCGCACGGTCTCTGCTGCGTCAGCCATAGCCCTGGCACAGTTCGTACCTTACATCTGGTGGTGCAGGAGGCCATGGAGATCCACAATATTAAATCCACCGGCACCTTCGCCGAACTCCCTGACGACATAATCCTCAGGCGGGAAACCACCTGTCCGCAATCTTCTCACCCCGCATCTAGGATCTCCATCGCCTATAAAGAGGCGCAAAACCAGGAGGAAGCTGATGCTATCTCCAAAGACTACCGAATCAACATCTACACAGACGGTAGCAAGCACGACGACGGATCGGTCGGTTCTGCTGCGGTCATCTTTCAACCACATATGCCCCCAATTGTAAAAAGAAAAAGCTCCCCAGAACCTCACAGTCTTCATATGGAACTAACTGCAATAGAAATGGCCCTCACTGGCTCACCCTAGTCAGAGTTAAATCCAACACCCTAATCGCTTCCGACAGCCTCTCCTCACTAAAAGCCCTACAAGACCGCAGCAACACCGATCCGACTGTCTGTGCCATACACCACCTTCTTTCGACCTCCAAACGACCCATCACACCAATGTCGACTTCATGTGGGTTAAGCCACGTCGGCATCACCGGGAATGAGTTGGTAGATTCCCACGCGAAAGCTGCAGCAACCATGAGAACAGCCAACACATCCAACGAATTCCCGATGTCATACGCGAAACACGAAATACGCAAGAGAATCATGAACGTATGGCAGGAGAGCTATGCCAATGAAACCAAGGACTCCTACATCTACCATTGGTTCAAGAACATCAACGACATAGCTGAGTACCGAAATGTCTTTCCCATTACTTTCGAGCTCACCAAGTTATCACCCGGACACGGCTACCATAAGCAGTATCTGCACAGATTTAAAATCACCGATGACAACACGTGTCCATGTGATATCTCCACCATCCAGACCATGACCCACCTCATCGAAAACTGCCCGATATTCGGGAGGAGCGCAGCGATCACATAATCGTATGCACAACCACAACATTGAGCCGTTTAATTTAAATCAAATAACCGCCAAAATGAACTGTCGAAACCCTTCGGCAGGCTCACAACCACCATTGTCAGAAAACTTAAAAACATAAATAAACCGTAAAACCCTAAGCACCTCGATAATAATTTTAAAACCCCAAGAAACATATATTCCTGTATCCTTTAGCAGGAATAAAACAATCTTAACACTGAAACGCCCACCAAACCAATCCGCCAATCTAAACAACCCTAACGAAACTTCAATCTTATAAAAAAAAAAAAACAAACCTCCACCTTAACCTAACCTAACCTAACCTAACCCCTAACCTCCTAACCTAACCTAACCTAACCTAACCTAACCTACCCTAACCTAACCTAACCTAACCTAACCTAACCTAACCTAACCTAACCTAACCTAACCTAACCTAACTAACCTAACCTACTAACTAACCTAACCTAACCTAACCTAACCTAACCTAACCTAACCTAACCTAACCTAACCTACCTAACCCTAACCTAACGCTAACCTAACCTAACCTAACCTAACCTAACCTACCTAACCTAACCTAACCTAACCTAACCTAACCTAACCTAACCTAACCTAACCTACCTAACCTAACCTAACCTAACCTAACCTAACCTAACCTTAACCTAACCTAACCTAACCTAACCAACCAACCTAACCTAACCCTAACCTACCACCTAACCTAACCTAACCTAACCTAACCTACCTAACCTAACCTAACCTAACCTAACCTAACCTAACCTAACCTAACCTAACCTAACCTAACCTAACCTAACCTAACCTAACCTAACCTACTACCTAACCTAACCTAACCTAACCTAACCTAACCTAACCTAACCTACCCTAACCTAACCTAACCTAACCTAACCAACCTAACCTAACCTAACCCTAACCTAACCTAACCTAACCTACCTACCTAACCTAACCTAACCCTAACCTAACCAACCTAACCTACAACCTAACCCTAACCTAACCTAACCTAACCTAACCTTAACCTAACCTAACCTACCAACCCTAACCTAACCCTACACCTCTACCTAACCTAACCTCCCCTAACCTACCTAACCGAACCTAACCCTAACCTAACCTAACCTAACCTACCTACTACCTAACCTACCTAACCGAACCTAACCTAACCCTAACCTACCTAACCTAACCTAACCTAACCTAACCTAACCTAACCTAACCTAACCTAACCTAACCTAACCTAACCTAACCTAACCTAACCTAACCTAACCTAACCTAACCTAACCTAACCTAACCTAACCTAACCTAACCTAACCTAACCTAACCTAACCTAACCTAACCTAACCTAACCTAACCTAACCTAACCTAACCTAACCTAACCTAACCTAACCTAACCTAACCTAACCTAACCTAACCTAACCTAACCTAACCTAACCTAACCTAACCTAACCTAACCTAACCTAACCTAACCTAACCTAACCTAACCTAACCTAACCTAACCTAACCTAACCTAACCTAACCTAACCTAACCTAACCTAACCTAACCTAACCTAACCTAACCTAACCTAACCTAACCTAACCTAACCTAACCTAACCTAACCTAACCTAACCTAACCTAACCTAACCTAACCTAACCTAACCTAACCTAACCTAACCTAACCTAACCTAACCTAACCTAACCTAACCTAACCTAACCTAACCTAACCTAACCTAACCTAACCTAACCTAACCTAACCTAACCTAACCTAACCTAACCTAACCTAACCTAACCTAACCTAACCTAACCTAACCTAACCTAACCTAACCTAACCTAACCTAACCTAACCTAACCTAACCTAACCTAACCTAACCTAACCTAACCTAACCTAACCTAACCTAACCTAACCTAACCTAACCTAACCTAACCTAACCTAACCTAACCTAACCTAACCTAACCTAACCTAACCTAACCTAACCTAACCTAACCTAACCTAACCTAACCTAACCGCGCGTTAGTGACCTAACCTGACAGTCCCCTAACCTAACTCGCACCTAACCTAACCCTAAAATTACCTTAAAGATAGCCGAATAAATGAGAGAAAAGTCAAACCTAACCGCGCGTTAGTGACCTAACCTGACAGTCCCCTAACCTAACTCGCACCTAACCTAACCCTAAAATTACCTTAAAGATAGCCGAATAAATGAGAGAAAAGTCAAACCTAACCGCGCGTTAGCGACCTAACCTGACAGTCCCCTAACCTAACTCGCACCTAACCTAACCCTAAAATTACCTTAAAGATAGCCGAATAAATGAGAGAAAAGTCAAACCTAACCGCGCGTTAGTGACCTAACCTGACAGTCCCCTAACCTAACTCGCACCTAACCTAACCCTAAAATTACCTTAAAGATAGCCGAATAAATGAGAGAAAAGTCAAACCTAACCGCGCGTTAGTGACCTAACCTGACAGTCCCCTAACCTAACTCGCACCTAACCTAACCCTAAAATTACCTTAAAGATAGCCGAATAAATGAGAGAAAAGTCAAACCTAACCGCGCGTTAGTGACCTAACCTGACAGTCCCCTAACCTAACTCGCACCTAACCTAACCCTAAAATTACCTTAAAGATAGCCGAATAAATGAGAGAAAAGTCAAACCTAACCGCGCGTTAGCGACCTAACCTGACAGTCCCCTAACCTAACTCGCACCTAACCTAACCCTAAAATTACCTTAAAGATAGCCGAATAAATGAGAGAAAAGTCAAACCTAACCGCGCGTTAGCTGCGCGGCCCGCGCTTGCGCTCCTCTTCTGTTTTTATAGCCGAACATAATTGTCGTGCTCTAGCCCCCGTAGCACCACCACATGACGTCACCCTCTAACTACCGCAAGTGTTTAATAAGCGACCACCCGGGGAATGCAAATAAAATTCACGCATCGGTCGTGAACGTTTATTAATCAGTGTACCGCCGGAGTCCGTAGATTGACTCGGGGACCTCGCGCGACGACGACGGTTTCCGCAATCGTCTTCCCTTCGCCTGCAACAGAGAAAACAGAAAGTGATCAATAATAGTCCTGAGGTATTCGCAGTCCCGGACTCATTCGATACGAACCGCGCCCTCTCCCGTCGTCGGCACGAACTCGCGTCCCCGACGACGACTCACACTGTTGTCGTCCAACTTTACATTCTGACCTGGTAAGCGCAGACCTAACGAAGAGATACGGCGCACTAAAAGTTAGTTTTTGAAAAGGGATTTGTAGAAAATAAATAATTTTCCCTTTGCGTATTATGAAATTTCTTCAGTGACGTTATCTACGATATAGTGTTCGTATAGACGATGGCGTATTATTACATTTTGCACCAATATAAAATATATACTTTATCATATATTAGGTACATACCTTTTAATAATAAAATACCTTACAAAGGTTCCTCTATTATTACCTCAATATCTGTAAACTCTAAAACTTTTTCCGGTAATATCTAACGCATTCTAGTCATCATCAACAGCCTATCACAGTCCACCGGACACAGGCCTCCCCGGGTGTTCGCCACTTTAAGCAAACACCCTGGAGGTTATTCCCATAATCGCCACCCTGGGCAGGCAGGTTGGCGATCGCAGGACGTAGCTCCTCGCGCCGTCACCGGCCTGTGATATTTAGCTACACCTTTAATTGTGATGGGTATACCGCCTCCGGTCGGTTGAAAGAGCCTCGTTCGTTATTCAGCAGGATGCAACACGGGCAGGTGAGGGTTTTACACATTTTAGTATTTGTTCATAACTAAGACATGTAATTTACTTACTTTATAGATATGTACGTCTCTGTTGGTATGTTAACGCGTAAATCTCGAACGACCCGAAGCTGCCGGTCCGCTAGCGCAGGCCGCGCCCGTCGCCTGCTGTCACAACAAATACATTTATTATTACCTAGTTATAGGTACCCATATAGGTATCCAAACTCCTGAAACGATGGTTCGACACAACAAGACAAAAATTTCCTTCGGTGACAAATAAATATAAACTACCACCCCTATTTCTTCCCGTGGATATGAGTCGTTAAGAGAGTTATTGAGAGTTTAGCTTCAGCTGGTAATACGGGTTTACCCACCTGGCTGGCGACCACTGTAAACTGTGTAAATCACCCATGAATTGACTACGGTGTCCGTTCGCGTTACAGTCGATGCATCGCCAGAGCTATTATAAGCCAGCGCGTGTCTTACACCCGTATATGCACCAATGCTACTATGTGTCACGCGGACGCACAGGGATCCAAAAACCTTTTATAGAAAACACTCGAGTACCTTTGCATAGTATAGCTAAGTAGTTTTCATAGACGAGTATTGTTTGTGAATACAGGTGTTACAGTCTCTCTACAGGCTTCTCCGTTGCCACAGCGACTTGGGTTTCCCTTAAGGAGAGAGGTTACAAAGCGTCGCAAGAGCAGAAATAGCTGCGAAGTCGCCGCTATGGTTGGTAGCGATTGTGCAAAATACGAGTGGAAGTTTAAGAAGATTAAGTAGGTACCCACTCGTACGAGTACATGCTTACGGCGTTCACGTTGAATCCGTCCCCGTTGTAATATTTAAATGACAGGTATTACTTACAGGCAGCACTTATGGTAGAAGCGTTGAGTGGCGTGGTGCGGAGGCAGTGTCCGGTGATCCGGTCGCGGCTGCCTCGCGGCGAGCTGCCCTGGAATGTGTTACGATATTTTTATTTATTAAATTTGATGACGTATGTGGAGCGTAGTTGCTTAAAAAGCGGATGATTCGAAGACTGCCAAGTGACTTTCAAACTAAATATTTGGAGTACCAATTTGGAGTCGAATGAGTACATTACGGATACCTTCCGAAGGTAGCCTGTGCATGCCAATGTTATCCTTCCACACATCTATATATAGGATATGGTAACATCAACTCTACGTAAGTACCTATCTGAGCGGGAAGGCAACTCATTGATAAAATAGTAGGTACTTATTGGACAACAGGCACACTGACTGACCTGATCTTGTTTTAAATTTGTGCACTTGTCTTTCGGAAATATGTGTCGACAAATATTGCGATGCATACAAAGTGTACACGATACAAACCAATCACAAATGCACATCGCTTAACCTATGTTTATCTCAGGCGATGATCAGCCTGAACCCTAAGCCATGGTTCCAGGGCATGATGGCAAACACATGAACCACCGGGCTAGGCAAAATAGTGATATGGTATCATATGATATTGTAATACAACAGACCGTTGGAGTCTGCAGCAGTTGGCGGCAGTAGTCGTGCAGCGAGCGCGAGCCTGCCGAGGCCGCGGCGCCCGACGCACGGGGCGCGCTGCTACGCACGCATCGACTAGCTGTTACCTAAGCCAAATAGGTACATTTTTTAACACGAACATACAAATGTACTATAAATCAATAAAAAAATCTTTTAAGTAGATACACGTACCTACCTACTAAAAGATCATTTCATTTATTTCCAATAGTTTGAAGTAGGTATAAGTACCTACTTAGAAGCATGCTAGGAGTGATATTGAATGATTAGATTAGAAATGAAATGATAAGAGACCTTTGTGGTTTGCAAGAAGGTGTAGTGACTAGGATTGAGAAAGGTGTGCTTATGGTTTGGTCATGTGGAGAGGACGAATGAAAGTAGATAAACCAAGAAAATAAATAGTGAGATCGTGATTGGATCTGTTGGAAGGGGAAGACCTAGAAGGACATTCCATGACCAAATAGAAAGTGTCCTAAAAAGATAAAAACTTACTAAGTAGGTACCCTCTACAGACGAACAGGATTCTAGCAAATGTAAGGACGTGGTCTCCGCCTACCCCTCTGGGAGAAAGGCGTGACGTTATGTATGTAAGTGAAGTCTGATACTTATAATAATAATAATTTATTTATTTCAAGAAACGTTTGTTTAAGTTAGGCAATGCATCCCACACTAGGATTCCCTGTGTTGTGGGATTCAGTCTCTTTCATATTAAAAATCGAACAAAAGTTAAGAAAAATAAAATAAGTGACTGTTTGGATGTTTGTTTGTTTAGATAAAAAATATGTGTGTGTTTATGTTCGTGTGTTCAAGCGTGCGTGCTTAATTTAGATATCTAACAAACCTTTTATATGTAATCCAAGTCGATGCGGCTGCGGGGCGAGACCGACCTTGCTGACTGACCTCCCTTCCTTCTCTTCTCGTCTCCTCCTCTCTTGACGTCAAACGCGTTACTGACCCACACAAGAAGAAAACTTCAGTACATAGATGTTATAAACAATGCTCGCAGACTTCCGGGTACGTTGACAGCTGTGCAGCTGCACACACAGTGCGACCGGTTTGGTTCAAAAATATTTTGGATCATGAACTCCCCCTGCTGTGTATTTTTGCACGAATACAACAATGGTGTAATCATAATGTGATGATGCACTCACGACCCGACCCAAGCAAGCCCAACGGAGTCGGTATGCGGTAGTCCAAAATTATTTTGGTCGTCTGCGGTAGTGCGGCGCCTTCATGTGAGATTATTTAAAATTATGTACCTACCCGCTATTTAGCTAATCTACGTAGCATTGGACAAGTTGTTGGATTAATTTAATTATAATCTGAAATCTGACGATGCAGAAGGACATGCTTACCTGTATCAAGTTGTAGGTACGAAGCATATCACTACACCTTCAAGAATGTTTTGTTTGCTCTATATAATAGTGAAGACCTCGAATACGATTAAAATGTCACTGATTTTATTTTACAATCATACCTTCTGCTTTACTAAATTTGTATATTAAAGCTCAAAAAAGGTAATTTTAAATTTTTATGCAACAAATAGAAAACTTTTAAAAAAGTTGCGCCAACGAAAACTTTTTAAATGTCGTATTCAAACCATGTCAAATGAATTATTACAACGATGCCGAAATGTTGTTATGTCAATGCATCTTTCTATTAATACGTTTCATAAATTCATCAGTTTTAAAATTTACGAATGTTACATAATAATATAAGTGTGAAAGCAATATGTTAAAGAACTTTATTTCATTTGAAGACCACACTTTTAATTACGTAAATGGAACTTGCATGAAAACAGATGGAAAACAGTAGAGTACGAATTAACTTCGATCATGGAAGTATTAAGTACTTACTTATTACTTCCATGACTTCGATAATCTCGTCTGGCAGAGGCACAATCCGCGCATTGCCATCATTAAAAAGTCACAAAAAGTACCTATAAGGTCGCAGCACGTTAGTTGAGCGCTGAGCGGAATAAGGAGGGGATAGTTGCGCATGCGCTGCGCAAAGCCAGTTAATGAAGTACATAATATTATTACAAGAAATAAAAAAAAGAACTGCCAGGAATTTGTAAGCAGTTACGAGGTCTACTGCCTACTTACTTGAGATAGAAATAAAACATTTTTTTTTTTATAGTAGCTCGACATAATGGCTTCCCTACGCCTGATGTAAAGCTAAAGAGAAGCCCAAGTCGCTGTGACAATTGGCAAGTAGCTGGTTAGTTACCTGTCAGTTGCCACTGCCATGCCGGCCCAACCCTAACCCCCCACGAGCTCCGGAGACCCTACTCACCAGCAGAAACACGACCCGGAGGTCATTTGGCTGCGGTATTCTATAGGGTGGAGGTCCTTCCCCGGACGGGCAGCTCAATACGAGCGAAGATTCGCTATGCCCTACCTCTCTTAAATATATCATAGGTTTGTACTTTATTATTATATTTGCACTTGTTTATATGACCACAGTATATGACGAAAAGGGTTTTTCGTCTTTAAGTATTGCGTTTATGTTGTCTCTCGTAGCTATTTTAATAATTTCCAGCCATCTAAATGGTAATTCATCCCTAATTCTAACAGCTCTATGCAAAAATATGTGACGTTTCCTATGACTCGGGGGGTTTAATCCATGGGTTTAAACATTTTTATAGATTTAATAGAAACGGCTTATGGGGTGAATATAAAAAAATGGGTAGGGATGGCACTTTCCCTTATGTAGGTACTTATAAGTTAATTGTAATAAGTACATATGAAAGAAGTTTCATAAAAAAATGGGTAGGGATGGCACTTTCCCTTATGTATTTAGATATAAGTTAATTGTAATAAGTACATATGAAAGAAGTTTCATCCAATAAACGTCTCGGTGAAAGTCGTTGTAAGTATAGCGAGATCTTAGACCATAAGTAGAATGGATAATTAAGACAGTTTGTAATATGTGAAAAAAGCAAATTGAGAACCTACGTAACATTACATTAATGTCTTATGTAATAGGTACTAACAAAAAATTCCGACATAGGTAGGTACATGTATTTCAATATGTAACAGCCCTAGCACATATCTTTCTATTCACCCCTTTCTCGTTTCTATTGGTCTAAGATCCCGCCATACAACGACCTTCACCGAGACGTTAATTGGATGAAACTGATTTTTTAAGTAATTAAATATGTCAATAAACATAATGCATGTGGGTTGCCGATCAAATTTTGGTCCAGGGTATGTTTTGCTGGATGGTGGAAGAACGGGATGGAGAAATGTGGCGCGAATTACAGGAGGCCAACGTTCAGCAGTGGAAGGACCAGGGCTGTTGATTAATTAATAGATTGAATTAATCAGACCGGTGCAAAATGCCAGTATCGATTTACCTGTTTATACCTGGCTACCCAAGAGTTGTGTGACCGGAAAGGAATAGGCAGCATAACGTTTGCATATTCTATGGGCTTCATACTTTCGATTGGTATAGAATTTATCTAATAATCAAACCGGTGAAATGTTTAATCATGCTTACCCCATCCATCAAATCATACCCTGGACCAAAATTTGATCGGCAACCCACATGCATTGTTTATTGACATACTTAATTAATTACATATAAAATCAGTTTCATCCAATTATCATCTCGGTGAAGGTCGTTGTATGGCGGGATCCCCTACTATATTGAACCCGTTTGTCGTGTCCGACCTTTTGATCACACTAGGTAGATACCTACCTAGGTACCTAGTACGTTTCTATTCGCCCCCTCCCCGTATCTATTATTATCCTCATGTACCCCATCATTTGGGTCTGAACTATTTCCTGCCTTCACGTTGTGAATGTGGAAACTATCATAGGTAACTGAACAACAAATAATAGACAATTTAAATAGTATAATCACATCGTTTATTAGTATATGTTTAGTGTACCTTATTGCATGACTTGATATAAGCTATAAAATAATTCATGTAGCTTGGCATGGCAACACTTGAACCTGCAGAAAGGGCCGGGAGGTCGGCCCGCCGCCGCGCTCGCGCCGGTCGTCGCGGCTCGAGTCAATAGTAACAAGGGAGCGCGGGCGGCGCGGGCGGCGGCGGCGGCGGCGCCTCGCGGGCCGGCAGGTCGTGTGACGTCGATTCAATCACAATCGATCATCTTTTATAAATGTACAGGTGTTCATTTGGCATTGATAACTCGTCAAAATACATGCACGGAATGAGACTAATTTCATAAACAAAAAAATATATAAATTCTGAGGACACAGTTGTGAAGTTTAAATATTTAACACTTTTTATTTAATTTTTGGTATCGGTTATACCATAGAGGTTCTTTTAGGCACTGAATTTCACTTACTCATTTCGGTTAGCCAAATTCGTTACATTAAGAAAACTAGAACTCGAACACTACGCTCGAGCGTTCGTCAGATCTGACAAGAGTACAAACAGACAGTCGGCAGGTCACCTCACAATACGTCTGCGATCGAGAATATATGTAGACTAGTATTAACAGCTACGCCCGGGACTCGCCACGTACACTACGACACCGAATATGCTGGTATTACCTTACGCTATTACTATGTGGTTACATGCGAAGATTATGATACAGCAAAACAACGTCTGTCCGTATTAAAGCACAATAAGCATAAAACGTTTGTTCAAAATTCCTATTTCTCTTTGGATTTAGAAGTTTTAAATACTCGTAACAATTTTAGTGCCGCCCCCCGGCGCGCCCGGCGGCGGCGCTGGGTCGGTCCCCGCGGACGTCGCTCTCATTGAAACGATTAAACCTTCTAGCTAATGATACAATGATTACATTGATTACACATAAAATAACTTTATGATAGTTATTTTAAAATATGAAGCGGGCGCACGGCGGGGACACGGCGGGGACGCGGCGGGGACGCGGCGGGCGGCGAGCGGACCCGGACGTCCCCATCCAAATGACATGTCTGTATGGTTACGAACGGCCCCATCGATGTCCTCGACGCATAGTCAATTAACATAATATCTAATACCAATATTATCACTGTAATAATAAATATTTTCAGTCTTTGGTTCCATTCCAGTTCATTGCATATTAGTATAAATGCTTCCGTTCCTCTTCGCGACGGTCGACAGGCCCGCGCGCCGCGCCGGCGGCGGTGGAACACCAGACTAGCTCTGCCCTACGAGGACGACATCCATTACCATATTGAATATAAATTTATTGCACTTGAAATTTTCATAAATCACAGAATGTTTCGCGTAGAGATCTAACGTAGAGCGACGCGGGCCGACGCGAGCCGACGCGAGCCGACGCGAGCCGCCGGACGTCGACTCGTGCCAACCAAATCATTACACGATCACGTTTATAAACACTTATTACTTTACTGTACAAAATCAAAAGTCCATACTTAATAATTTAATTCGCACACTCCGCTGGCTGATAGGATAAAGCATTTTATACACACTACACCTAAGCTAGTTATTTACAGGCCGCGCGGCCGGCTCGCCTCGCCGCGCTCCGTCGTCGGACCTGCGCCGGAATTTTGAACAACGTGTCTATGCGAAAAAGAACCTCTTATGAATTCTAACATGTAAACAAATCTGTCGGTCGATTGATATGTTCCTCACTAGGCCGGCCTTGCGCCGGCGGCGTCCGTAACATTCGCGGGATAACAACAAATTTATTACGATTTCTTCTCCTATAATGAGTAAAAATAACAAAACAATTTTAAATGCTGCTAAAGAAAGAGGATCAGTCAGTCTCTCATGAATACAAAAAAACATTTGAATTTGAAGTCAAACTATAGACGTCCTACGTAGCTGCGCAGTGTCCGCCGCGGCGCTCACTCCGCCAGCAGATCTGCAACAGACAACATCATTAAGTTTGCCTTTTGTACTTTATGTACAACTGGCTGTGCCCCCGCGGCTTCGCCCGCAATCTTTTACGTAGGTCACAGAAATGTATTACAAAGAGACAAAAAGTAGCCTATGTCTTTCTCCATCTCTTCGACTATCTCCAATTAAATAAATCATGTCATCATCAATTTGCTTTTCCGTTTTGCCGTGAAAGATGAATCTAACTGAGACACACAAACTTTCAACCCCTAGTTTAACCACTTGAAATGATAAATATTTCAAAAAGCCGAAACACGCAATTTTTTATTTTGTAATTAGAGACCGAATTCGAAATTTCAAGGCTTTAACTTAAAAAATAATTAACAAAGTTTCATACAAAAGTTTCAACCCCTTTTTACCCCTTTAGAGGATGAATTTCGAAAAATCCCTTCTTAGCGGGCGCCTACGTCATAAATGTAAGCTATATGCAAAATTTCGTCGTATTCGGTTCAGCGGTTTCGGCTCTGCGTTGCTCGTTCAGTCGGGACATGTTCTTTTATATGTATAGATTAAGTTTAAATAAATAAATGAAGGTATTCATCATCATCAGCCTACCGCAGTCTCCCGTCGGACATAGATCTCGCCGGCTGTTCACCGTTCGGGGCAAACACGTGGAGACTTTGACACTGCGGTTCCGCTTTTGATGACGGTGCGCGTGACGTCATTTCCGCTTATAATCTTGATGGTCGTCGTTCCATCCGACAGTCATCGGTCGGAGCCGAACGCTCGAGGCGCGTCCGGCGCGCCGTGGCGATACTGACCGGCGATGGGGCGGCGGGGGCGGAAGCCGCGGCCGCCGTCGGGCCCGCGCGGCGCGCGCAGCACCACCACGCGCGGGCCCGCCGCCTCCTCCAGCGACGCCGTGCGCAGCCGCGCCAGCAGCCGCTCGGGCCGCTCGCAGCGCGCCTTGGCACCGCCCGCCGCGCCCGCCGCGCCCGCCGCGCCCGCCGCCTTACTGCGCACAACGACACATCACTTCATTATACATATACATATAACTGCGCAACACATTTTATCAAAATGTAACGGAATAAATCAATAAAATTTGGACTTCGTTCATGCCATAACTGAATATATCGGACTTTAGATACTTTGGAGTCTGGCGAATAAATGATTGTTGTTATTATTAACTTATGTTGTTATATTAACTTAGACAATGTGTCTGTGCCCTTAGACGACACTCGCAAGCTAGATCAATCGACAATGTGCGGTACTCACGCGACTTTGACCACGTTGCACGCCGAGGACTTGCCGTTCCGCGGGTTGGTGAGCATGACGAACTCGACCGTGTCGCCGGGCTGCAGCTCGGCCGGGTTGCCGCGCACCTCCGACATGTGGAAGAACAGCCGCCGGCTGTCCTCGCCCTCCACCGACAGGAACCCGAACCCGCCTGCGCACGACACCCGTCAGACACCGCCCCGCCCCGCCCCGCCCCGCCCCGCCCCGCCCAACGCGAGGCCACAAGCAGCGCTGCACCCTTACGGGGCTGGATCTAGTCTGAGATCGTTCCTTCCCCGCCACCTTTACTCCCTTGGAACTCAAGAACCAACAATAATTATTATCTGTTTGCTTCTATCTTTAATTTATCAGTTTAACCTGCTAGTCTTATTTATTACTACTAGATTTTAGTTCCAGTCCGCTGCGGGGCCGAGCGTCGGGACGGATCGCTTCGTCAAGTAGTACTCCATATACATCCACATGCCTTTGCCCAAATAAAACGTAACGCTATTTGTATACGCTCACTTTTAACTTAAAACATCGAATATGACAATCATACACAAAAACACCAATAAGTAAATAATTAGAACACAGACTATGTGGTGCGACTGGGGCCTTAGCGTCTACTGATACGTATGAAGCGGTGTAGTTTGTATCATAGAATGAACTCACGCCGTACGGACTCATTAAACCACTAAGTTTAGATATGAAGTGCCATTATTTTTTAGTAAATTAAAGGCAGGATGAAAATGTTATATGTGCAGGTACAGGTGTCGCATGCGCCGTAGCGCAGGGCAGAGGACGAGGCGCGGGCCGGCACCCGATGATGATCGTCCCGGATCAACTGTTCGTGTATTAAAATAAATCTCATCCCCATAAATGACAGGCGAGTGAGTCGTCGACGAATGAACTGTAACTGCAGAGCCAGTTGCCGCGTCCGCGCGCTGCGCCGGCGCATGCCCCGCTCAGGGTGGAGGAGGAACACCAAATGTACTTTAAAGTAGGCAGACGATAGCCGGCGGAAGCACCCTCGAGTGGACACCAGCCGCTCGGGAGCCGGGACACTGTGATAGTCCAGGTAGGAGAGATGTCGGAAACAATATTATTCATAAAATTGGTGGACTGTTTGGTAGGTCTAATACAAGGTCACTTCATTTAATAACCTCTTTAGTATGGACTCTACTAATCCGAGTGTCGTTTATTCTGATACACTTCAAGTTGTTTCAGTATTCCAATTTGCTATTCAAAGTAGCTTTCATAAATCGGTTGTTTTTGGAAAAGTCAAAAAGTTTCGGTGGAGAGCACTTAGTAGAATGCATGGCTGCAAGGTTATTAATAATATTATATCATTAACTTGTCGCATACATATAATAATAATGTAATTTAGTAAAAAAGCCTTACAGTTGGGTATCCCTGCAATATTGCCATTGCCCAATAATCGAATGCACAAAAAACAACACAACACTAGTTTAAATGTTTAGTATCGCATTGGTGCCATATAGGGTTGCCAGATTCATGCGTCCAGTTGCCGGGACAACTCTACTAATTATGAACTTAGTAATCGAATATCCAGGACTATCTACTAATTATGACAGTACAATAATTTATGGATTTGGACGGCAGCCACAGTCGAGCTGTGTTAAACATTTAACTTAACCGGCGGCCGACGGGCCCGGCCGTGTGGCAGCCCTGGCGCCGCGGGCCGCGCTGGGCGGCCGAGACTACTCTGCTGCTCGACACCACGCCAACAGCGTATTGTGTGATGTGTGTTGTTATTTACACTGCAAGATTACTTACGTACAGTGTACGTACGTATAATAATGTGTCCGATGAAATGTGGGTGTCATGAGTTGGAGTGCTTAGCGAGCCCGCCCGCGTCCTTCGCACCCGGTCACTTACGACAGGCATCTCAATAGGGCGCAGTATAAAAGTTCATTGCTTTTCAACCCAGTAAGTAGGGTACAAAGTAATAGGGCCCCCGGAATGACTAGGACCTTTGAGGGTTAACTGTACAACTTGTTATTTTTGCATGCAGATCTATGATTACCGCTTTGTGTAAATGTAATAAGGACATGTATTCAGTAACGTTAATTAAATCTTGGGATAGACCGTAACATTGGGATTTCATTATAATAAAAAAGGATTTTATTTGTTTTCCTTCAACTTCTCCAACTAAACCATGAACATAGCTCATAAGGCTCCAATGGCGATGAAAGGGGGCATGTAGCGAGAAGTGCAGATGGCTGTCGATAAGAAACGCAGTGGTGGACAAGTCTGGATGGGGGTCGGTCGGCGGTCGTGAGTGTCCGGGAGGGCGGTACCTTTGATCGCGTCGACGGTGGCGCGGCGCTTCTTGCGCACGGGCACGATGTTGGCGGCGCGGCCCTCGGCGTCGGCCTGGAACGTGACGGGGTCGCCCACTTGCAGGATCTCGCGCTTGCACGCCAGCCCCATGATACCGAACTCGTACGACGACCCCATTCCGTCGGTCTGGATCAATCCTGGATAAGAGCGTCTCACATTATATACCGGGGTACCATTCTTTAAAAGTCGGATAAACGATAACTTTTTGACAGTGCACGTAATGTGGTCTCGCCCTCGTCTTGGCTAAATTTTACATGAAAATGTTTTTGGGGGGATTAATGATTTGTCCAAAACTATTGAGGTACTAATTTAATTTTTAATTTGTACAATTTGGAAGGTACTAATTACTCCGGATGTTAGACTACAGCCGTGGATCGAATTCAAGGCAGGGTTCCGCCGGGTATACACACATAACTCGAACCTCAACTTTCGATGTCAATAATGAAAAAACTAAAAGTCAAGACTGTTTTTAAGGGGCGGAAGGAGGTAGCCGAGGACCCCCCAAATTACTGGTTTCAATTTGGCACACGACGCATCAAACACCCCGTATACCCTATCCGGGTCATGCGATTCACTTTTAAGGCCTTAGCCGTAAGATCCTTCTATGTATGTCGCATGTGCAATAATGAAGTAAATGGATAAACAGGAGTGTGTCAGTTATCAGTTAGTACCCGAGTAGTGCGGCTGGTCCGGGTTGAGCGCGCGCAGCGTGCGCGTGACGGTGCCGTGCAGCGGCGGGTCCAGCGGCGGCGCCAGCGGCACGGAGCCGCGCGGCAGCGGCGCCTAGTGTTTGTGTGCGCGTACCCGAGTAGTGCGGCTGGTCCGGGTTGAGCGCGCGCAGCGTGCGCGTGACGGTGCCGTGCAGCGGCGGGTCCAGCGGCGGCGCCAGCGGCACGGAGCCGCGCGGCAGCGGCGCCTAGTGTTTGTGTGCGCGTACCCGAGTAGTGCGGCTGGTCCGGGTTGAGCGCGCGCAGCGTGCGCGTGACGGTGCCGTGCAGCGGCGGGTCCAGCGGCGGCGCCAGCGGCACGGAGCCGCGCGGCAGCGGCCGCACGAACTCGGCGCTGGCGCAGCCGCCGCCGCCCGCGCCGCCGCGCCCCACGCTGTACTCCACCTCGCCGCCCGGCTCCAGCGCCTCGGGCGAGCCCTCCAGGTTGCTGCGCACCACACACACGGCTCAGTACACAGGTACACACCTCTCTACACACGCTGCGACACGGACGAGCCGGGTACGGCACACGGTCCCGGGCGAACGTTAGCGATCGCGGCTCTAGCGAATAGCTTTGAATGAACCTTAGATGTGTCGACACGCAATATACAGCGTGGTGCGTGGCCTTAATTATTGTTAACTTAGTGGCTTGACGATTATAACATAAATAAACAAATACTTTGCTAACATTAAATTTAATTAAATTAAAGCTAGGCATAGTAAACATTTGTTGTGCAATTTAGGCGGTTTAATAAGCGATATCTTACAGACAAACTTAGGGTACATAAATAACATATAGGTATGTAATATTTTACATCTAAGTAAGTAATTTCTTCGCTATGGCATATTATATTGTGCAGGACTTAGTCTTACTAGGATTGAGAGCCGTCCGCTCCCTCAATAGCCCGGTGATGATGACAACACCGCCTTAGTTATCATCGAAGTCATTTAAAAAAATCTAGATTTCTGCTAGTAGGTTCTCTAGGAGCTCAATCTCTTATACTGGATCACTTTCCTCAGGCCATATAAACGACTCCCTCGTACAAGTTAGACAGATCACAAGCGCCGAGGTGGAGTGAGCCACCGGGGCCGTCTACGGCGAGGTCACGACTCAGCAAACACTCATACGGCCGGCCGGCCGGCCGACGATGGACCCCGGAACAACTACACAATTTCCCCAATCACATCACATTATTACAAAAACATCTTACTAACTCAGAGATGTGGTAAAGGTATGTATCGTACTCTCGTCACATCATAAACACATGTATAAAAAGGTATGACATTTTATACAGATGTGATGCTATGGCATCTAATTCATCATCATCAGCCTATTACAGTCCACTGCTGGACATAGGCCTCTCCAGTTGTTCGCCACTTAGGACAAACGTCTAACGTCAGATATACCCATAATTGCCACGCTGGGTAGGCGGGTTGGCGATCGCAGGGCGTAGCTTCTCGCTCCGGTAACGCTGCTGCCCGTCATCGGTCTGTGATATTTAGCTACGCCTTTAATTGTGATGGTTATACCGCCACCAGCCGGTAGCTAGCGCCTCGGTTGTTATTCTCAGGATGCACCACGGGCAGGTGAGGTTGGCTTGGAGGGAAAAGATGATAAGCCACTCCCTTACACCGGTTACATAAAATACCAGGTAATTAAACATATTAACACATACAAATTTATCTACTGTATAAATGTCTATATTTTAATTTTCTGGTTTTTTGTTGGGATTGGAGTTGGGAGGATGCCTGGTGTCGTTTCACACCACAACAATAGGCTATTATGGCTAAACATTGTAATTAGTTCGTCTTTTAGCTTATTCAAAAATAAAAGACACGTATTTTTTTTATTTGTAAATCAGACTGAAAATTACAAAGTTGTAGCCCGTTGAAATTACGCGTGACGTCACTCGGTGAGGCATTTTTGAGCGAGTGACGTCAAAGACTCCCACTCCTAACTTTTGATGCCTTGTATCTTTGCTATTTTTTATTTGAATAAAAAAAGACGTGTCTTTTACTTGTCACTAAACCAAACTGCAATTCGCTACCGCCGCTAAGCCAGTGGTATGTTCATTAATACAAGGGAAATTTAAAGTTTACTAAGACGTAATTATTTGCAGAACGAAATTCGCAAGACAGCTTAAAATATAAATAATGGTTGTACAGGTGCGACAACAACGATTTGGCTGACGATGTTATGTGGACGTGTGATTCGATCATCTTCGCCTATTAAAATTGACAAACATGCATTTGACATGTCGAGTATGAATACATAAAAAGTGGTGTAATAGTTTTGTAACGCGGAGCAGAATGAGGCGCCAGGTACCTGAAGTGGAAGAAGACCTCCTTGGTGTGGTCGGCGGTCTCGATGAAGCCGAAGCCGTCCTTGAGCGCGGCGATGAAGCCGTGCACCAGCGCGCGCGGCGGGCCGCCGTTGGGCTGCGCGCCCGCCGCCACGCACACGCCCGTCGCCACCAGCTCCTTGGTGCGCTTCACCTGCACACGCACACGCCACTACACTACAGCACGGCGACGACGACTCCAACGAGCCAACGTCTAATGGGCTCTACATGTCAATGACACGACCACGGTGAAACCGACGAGACCACATGTGGTTCTGCAGAGTAGGAGAAAGCAGGACGAGAGACAACAACTCTTCAGAACACTCAACATGGTACAGGCGATAAAACACACCGAAGGACGCAGCATCTTTTAGCAGTTGAAGAGGTTCTAAGGGCTGGGTATAAGTACTTTACCATCTAAATATCACCAAAGGTTTTTATTAACCTATCTACCTAATGTAGGATACACTGGCTGGCGACACAAGCGCGAGAGATACTACCTATTTTTTGAGTGAACAAGAGTTAAAACTTAAAAATTAAGCTTGTGAACTGAATACAGTAAAAGAAAGACCGTAAAACAGACAATAAAAAAGAAAGATGTTCACAACTTGAATGTTTGACATGGATAGGCTTCGAACTAAATATCGAGTTGATTATGATCCCGATCCTTTTCAGAGTTAGCGTGGGGTCACTCACAACACAGTCTCGATGGGCCAGTCGAGTAAGTAGGTATTTGTGGTACGCTACCACTGCCCTCATTTCTATAACACAAATACATGAGAACTCCTTCCTTTAACATCGGAGCAATGCTTTGTTGCAAATGCAATAAACAACACATATGTTGGCAGACGTTTAGTTAGCTGCACAAACTCACCTGGTAGATGTCGAAGATGACCTTGTCCCCGACGCGGGGCACCATCTTGGAGTCGCATTTCTTAGCTGAGAAGGGCAGTGTCTTTTTTGCGCCGTTGATTTGACAGGTGATAAGGCCATTACACTCCTGAAAACATACACAATTGTATTTTGTGATATGCTTACATTGCTCGATTGAACAACTGATGCCATGGAATGTATGATGATAGCATTGAATTACAGCAGCGAATATTACAAAACAGTTGATACTAGTGCAGGTCAAAACGACGCTAAGGAGTTCCTGTAGAGAGATACGCACCGCGGGCGGGTCGCGCGTGGGGCTGGCGGGCGGCTGCGGCGGCGGCTCGCGCGCCACCACGCCGCGCGCGCCGCGCTCCACCAGCGTCTCGAACTGCACCGAGCCCGCCGGCAGGTGCTTGATGCGGATGGCCGACTGCCGCCCGCTCATGTTCGAGAACGTGCTCACCGGGTCCACGGTGAACTCCACCTGCCCGTCACATCACATCACATCACATCACATCACACGACCTCACCTCACATACACTACAGACCGCTTAAATTACATATTGCATAGCACAAGGTTTTAATGACACTGCATGAGCGACATCACGTACGAGATATGACTCATCATCAGCTTATCGCAGTCCTCTCCTGGACATAGGCCTCTCCAGTTGTTTGCTACTTGGGCAAACATGTGGAGGATATACCCGTAATCGACGCGCTGGGTAGGCGGGTTGGCGATCGCAGGGCGTAGTTTCTCGCTCCCATAGGAGCAGCGACGGTACCGGTCTGTGGTATCTAGCTACGCCCTCAATTCTACTGGTTATCGCGCCACCGATCGGTTGACAGCGCGGTTGGCTTAGAACGAAAAGATGATAGGCCGCTCCCTTACATGACAGATATGACAGTACAAGTGAATAATTTTTTGCACTTCCAATACAATACTAGGAGTATACCAGCATGAAATCACCTCAATCTAATTAATAAGAATACCATATGTGCTGGGTATGAGTGTGTGTGTGTGTGTGTGTGTAGTAGCAACAGAGGGCCATACCTCGTCGCGCACGCTGAGCTCGTGGCCGAGGCGCAGCACCTCCGCGAAGTGGAAGAACATGGTCTGCTCGCGCTCCACGCAGCGGATGAAGCCGAAGCCCTCGCGCAGCGAGCACACCACGCCCTGCTCGCGCCTGCAACACGCCGCCGCACACTAACGCTAATACACCTGACTGACACTCTGTTTACACGTCGGTTACTTTTCCGTTCCGTTCTCGTCGCGAGCGACGGTGCTACAGTCCGTCCTTGGGATACACTAGAGAAAAGCTTCTTGTTAGCAGCACCTAGCACATTTTTGGCTTTATTTTGAATTTTAAAGATGTTCTAGGAGATCGATTCAAATCAATTAATAAAATGTAATGTCAAATGATCGTAATACGTAGGCGAGTATGTATAATACCGTTCCCCGGAGACATTGAAGGACTCGTCGAGCAGGGAGATGTTGGTGGCGCGCTTGAGCTGGTCGCGGCGGTCCGTGGCCACCTGGAACTGCACCCAGTCGCCGTGCCGCAGCGTGAACTCGCCGCACTGGTCCTTGTCGCCGAACGGCACCTGCGGCGCAACGTCGCATCGCTCACTGACTGCTACTAACTGACTACACCATCTGCTCTAGAATGCACTTCAATCAAATGAAAAATATCTTTATTCAAGTAGGCTCATGACGAGCACTTATGAATCGTCAAATAATACATAGTAAATACTGTAATAACTATTAAACAATACCTTCCCGCCTGTCAAAATTGAAAACTAAGTTAAGTTTTTATTTAATCTATAAAAATATTTAAGAATCATTTCACATTATGATCTAAACTTTGATACTCGTCAGTCATCCAGTCAATATTAGTAATAGGTATGACAAATGCGAAAGTTTCTTTGGATGGATGGATGTTTATTACTCTTTCAAGTGAAAAACCAACTCACTAAAGTATTTAAATGAAACTTTACAGTAATATGGCTTATACTCGTACATAAGATTAACATACGCCATAATTTTTTGATATTTTCTTAAAATCTGGGGGCACGGTCGTGCCCCCTCCAAGACGAGCCAAGCGAAGCGCAAGGGCACCACCTACCTTTTCTCGAAAGGTATCGGCGTTTTTTTGAACCCTCATAACTTTGGTTTGAATAAATAAATAAATAACCCAAGACATGCCACGCTGGGCCACACAGCGCCATCTAGCCCCAAACTAAGCCGAAGCTTGTACTATGGGTACTAGACAACTGATAAACATACTTAAATACATTTTTTTTTGTAAATAAATACATACTATACATAGAAAACCCCCAGACCAATACAGACATGTTCATGAACACAAATGTTTGTACTGTGCGGGAATCGAACCCACGACCCTTGGCTCAGAGGGCAGAGGTCACTACCAAATGAGCCACCGAGCCTGTCATGCCTGTCATGTCAATGCCTGTTTGAATGATGCTAAATAGTAAAATTTTCAAGATAGAATGCCATCAGTTCACTTATTAAACGTACAAAGTGCCCCATACACCCCACGCATATAGGCTTGATGAAAAAGAAATTTTGAGTTTCAGTTCTATGTATGGGGAACCCCAATTTTTTTTTCTGATTTTATTTTGAAATCCTAATGCATAAAAAGAACACTTTGTATCTATGCACAAAATTTCAATAATGTAGCTCTTATAGTTTCGGAATAAACTGGCTGTGACATATATATCGACGTATATATACATCCATACGGACGGACGGACGGACAGACAGACAGACATGACAAATCTATAAGGGTCCCGTTTTTGCCATTTAGCTATGGAACCCTAAAAATGGATCTTAGAAATGTTGTGAGCCCATAACTTATAAATGACTGCACCAAATTGGGCCAGTCTTGTTTTATTCGTTACTGTTAGGAGAAGGTTTGTGTAAAAATTACAAAAAATAATGTATGTAGTTAAAAATGGCGACACAAGTGCATTCCTTCATCTAGTTATCTTATCATGGTACAATACATATTTCCTCCACAATGAGGACGTCCAAAAACCTTGAGATATTTACACATTAATACTGTAGACGGGATCTGTATAATGGCAACAATTTAAATAAATGCCAATTCAAAAGGTATGCATAATGCATCGGGACTCACCTCGACCTCGGAGTGGTCGGCGGCGCGGTAGCGGATGCGGCCGGGCAGCGGGTCGTTCTGCGGCACGCGCACCAGCGCGCCGCGCTCCAGCGGCTTCAGCACCTGCCCGCGCATGATCTCGGGGCTCACGTCCTCGAACACCACCGACCCGCTCGGCAGCTTCGTGATGTGGCACGCCACCTCCTTCCCCTGTCACCCGCCAGTGGCCGTCGTTACTTTACTACTCGATTTACATGCTTCACATTAAACAATAAACACTATTTACACTTACATTTCGAGTTTGAATAATGAACTCTACGTCATCTCCTAGTGTCAAATCCTCCTTAGTTTTAGCTTCAGAATAGTGAAAGAAAATCTCCTTGACAACATCTGCCCTCTCGATGAACCCAAAATTTTCCTTCATGGAACATACAACTCCATGATACTTCACTGGGTGTACAGGATTCTCAAAACGTACATGGCAGGCTCCCAGAGTTCCCCTACAAAAAAGTTATTTTGTGCAAATTCAACATTCAGATCTATACACATAATATTGCATACAACTGATCAAATTCGAAAGTTACCTTTGATTGGTAGCAATTTGAAAGCTTACTGCGTCACCTGTACGTAGAGTCACATTACCCTCAACATCGTCTTTTGTGTACGGCAAGAAAAAACACTCTCCACGGTTCTCATATGAAATTCTCCCTGTATTGTCTCCAGAACCTTCACCTTTGACTTCGGTGGTCACCGTGCCGGTGACGCGAGCTTCGCTCAGCACCTTTATGTCAAATAATAAATTGAACTGACTCTGTTCTAACACTAGTTAAGGCATGCAGTTGAAATTTTCAATGAATTACAAGTATCACAAAAGTCTTTGCAGGATTGGCTTGGGAAATTAGACAACAAACAGAACTCCTTACCACTTCAGGAGCAATCTTGGTGACAGTGGAGGCTATAGGCTTGCCAGTACGTCGGTCATATGTCATTTCAAATTCAACAGGATCACCAATTTTAAGATGTTCAATATTGCCACTGAATTGACTAAAGTGAAAAAACAAGCGAGCTTGCCTCTCACAGCACTGTATAAAGCCATATGAATGCTGAAACAAAAAACATTTTTAGTATTTAAACAAATAAAGATTTCTTCATTAATATAAGTTTAATTACAAGCAAATAGTACCAACTTTGAAAGTAGACAACATACTTTGAAAGTAAATCAAGATTGTGTAAATAAAAAGAATCAGGAAGTCACTGAGCCATTTAAAGTTAATACAGTTTCCAAGATGAAGATTGAAGCGTTAGCTTTCGCTAAAGTTTTGTAATTACCCTCATAATATTTATATGTGACATACATTGGTACATAGGCAAAATAACATATTCAGATATTCAATAAGTGTTTTCAAGCACATACCAATAACTTTTCAATGATTCCTGTCTCTCTTATAGGTGGGTGGTTCACGGAGTCATACTGAGACGATGAGTTGTTAGTGGAGCCAGAAGATGAATAAACTCCGACAGAATCACCCATAGGACACCCATCCAGGTTGTAGTTGCCAAGGGGGAATCGATTCCCACCACCCGTCTTACTCATGTTATTGCTAAAGTTGTCCCGAGGGGAACTGGGGTACTCGCTGCTGAAGGTACCTGCAAGCGCGAGAGGCGTGAGTGGGCGGCGGAGGGCGAGGGCGAGGCGCGCGGCGGCGGGGGCACTTACCGTTGCGGTAGGCCTGTTTGGCCTGCATATTCGAGTGCTGGAGGTCGAGTATATCCTGCAGGGGAGACGGGTGGGAATCTGGCGGTTGGAACATTTTCCACTGAGGATTACTGGACATTGCTTCTTGATTGTCTTCCTTGTATATAGGTCGAAAATCTCGGTTATATTTATGAATATATCACAGAAAATCGCGTGGTGTTAAAGTTCCTAAACAGCGGTAATAATTTTTTAAATCAAATCACATTTTTAGTCTTCGTGTTCGAGACGACACCACTGAACGTTTATTGGAGTCACAATTTATTCACCAAAACCACTAATGTTGCAATTAAAACTACGACTATGTTAAAATATCCTCAGATGTCTTCAATGCTTGCTGAATCGGAGCTGTGTTGCATTAGTCGGGTTTGGGAGGTATGTCGTTACTATCTGCTAAACGTCCTCACCCCGCACTCACAAGCTGCAACGGACACTCTCGTTATTATCCACATACATCGAATAAAGGGCTGCAAATCAATCCTAAATGGTTACAATTACGCCTGATTACAACAAAGCGACGCTTCGGCACATCGTTCTACATTTTAGTATTGCTATCTAGGTAGCTATCGGCCGCCCCGACCGACCGATGAGCAAAATTATAACGCCGTACAAAACTCGACTCGCCAGACTACTTCCATTAAGGCAAATACCGTATCACATAAAAAGCTACACACTGGTTGCTAATTTTTACCGAACTTAAACATATGTATTTAGAACCTAATAGTTACAAAATCCTTGAAATTATCAAATCTCACCACGACACAGCATAGCACTGACGACATACCGCCATATTGAATGTCAACAATATCACTTTGATTCAGCCATACACAATATTGGTAATATTATTTGAGTAATTCTGAGCATGAGAATATATAATTGAATTCGGCTTTCAAATATTGTAACAGTATGAATTTTAAATTTTGTGCTTATTTTTTTGTCTAAATGCGAGAGACTATCGTAAAGATTTGATTTTTCTCTTATTTTGTGGGTAGAAAAGTGGCCATTTATTTAGTTCTTTTAATTTTATTGGTAGTTTTTATTTGCTGATCGTGTAACCTGAAACACATCGTCAGACTTACTTATTTTTTTATTATTTTTAATAGATTCAGAACACAATTATTTTCCGATATGAATCGAATTCAAAAAAAACCGCGCGTTTTTCTACTATAAATTATCTTATGCAACCAATAATAACAGGTAGATGATTGATGTTTAGTTTGTGAATAAGTCATTTCTTCTTACAAGTTCGCTTTGGACTATTTATTTTATTTAAATTTATTTTTAGCCATTTAATTTACTAAAACTACTACATATTTGATTTCCTTTCACTGAGAAAACTTCTCAGTAACAGTAAGATAATCAATTGGCAACACCAAGAACTTTAATGTCACAATATCTAGTCGCCATTGGGCCGGATCTTCCAATCACAAGGTCTTTTTAAACGTCCTTGTCCAATCACGACAGAATGAACCAAGGAATGAACTGAATCCATAGACATGAGAAAATTACAGATCGGTTTGGCGCGGAATTTTAAAAAATATTAGGTAGGTACATAATTCAATGTTCAGAGGGCCCTATTCAGAACAATAAGGACCACGAAGCAAATACAAAGAGGACATTTTGTAACCAATATACATTTGTAACCAATACCAGTGTGTGTCATGTACAGAAGTCAGGGGGGACGCCCCTTCCTTCATTTCTTCAAACCAGCTAGAAGCAGAACTATATACTAGACTCACCTTTATAAGTGGTTTAGCTATCGGGCACTAGATTTTGCTAGATATGTAAAAGCACGTGTAAAAGGGACTCTACTCAGAATACCTACCTATTACATAAGTGTACTCCTAGCGACATCTGCACCTACTTACTATACTACTTTACTACGGTACTTTTTGGATCATGATGACGCCAGAAATAAGTGGAAGACTCCGGCTTGAGGCGGCCATCAGAAAAACATTTTTGTGACTAGGCACGGTTGCTCTTATTACATTAAGTACCTAGGTACGGATCCCGTCCTTGGAGGAGGGCGACGGCTTCTGCCTAAGGTCTAGGCTGCCCCAAGTGGGGGGGCCGGCTAAGTCTGCCTAGCAGACAGCGCTGGTGGTGGCGGAGAGTAATGGTTTATACCAAGATCCCACGTCACCATCGCACAGAGAGGTAGGGCATGGCGAATCTTCGCTCGAATTGAGCTGCCCGTCCGGGGAAGGACCTCCACCCTATAGAATACCGCGTCATGTTCCTGTCGGTGAGTAGGGTTTCCGGAGCTCGTGGGGGGTTGGGGTTGGGCCGACATGGCGGTGGCAACTGACAGGTAACTAAACAGTTACTTGCCCGTTGTCACAGCGACTTGGGCTTCTCTCTCGCTTTCCATCAGGCGTAGGGAAGCCATTATGTCGAGCCACTATAAAAAAAATAAAAAAAAACAAGGCGCATTTTTAACTCTCAAACCGGGGTTTTTTTAGTGGGTATTCTCTCTCGCTTCCATCTAGAGGCGGAGTGAGTCCCACATAACCTGCTACGTCCTCGAGTAGCAGGTAGGTACCTATGCGTAAACGGCATTTTCCCCCGGTGCAACAAAAAAACAAAAAGGTACGTAGGTACTTCTCCATCATGCACCTCCTACATCACCATAGAAATTATCATCACCATATTTGTTTCCGTAGTAGGTACGTAATCGACTGAGGAACCTCGTCAGATTTCAGCTTCTAAGCCGGTGGAATGGTTTTTGACCTTTGGTCAAAACGGTTGGTTTCGGGGTCAGATGTAAAAAAATAACAAATTGAATTGAAGTTCGGTACCTACCTACGTAATAAAAAATGAAATTGTTACATGTAAAAGTAAAATTTATTACGAAAAATAAAGTTTACTCTGTGAAAATTCGTTGAAAGTCGTCGTTATAAAATTAAAGTATCGATCCAATCCTTATAAAAACCGATGTTTAGAACGACCAGCGGTAGGTGACCCTGGGAGTCGCCGCGCGCCGGCAGCCCCCACAGCTGGGCGCCCACCACCACCGCGGCGCCGCGCTCTGCAACCAGCCCAATGGCCGTTAGCCGCCGTTTAAGCGTGGCGTGTTACCATCCTGTGGGAAGGTGACTACAACCACCTAAGTACATTAACAAAAGGCAATAGTGTAGTGTAAGCATAGTGAACTAAGAAGTAGTACTTAAATGAACAAACCTATAGAGAGGTTGGCACTGGTGGAGGCGGCGCGCACGCAGAACTCGGCGGGGCGCAGCGGCGCGACGGGCGCCACGGCGCGCGCGCACGCCTCGCGCCGCAGCGGCCGCGCCCGCGCCGTCTCCGCACCGACGTCTGCGCACACGAGGGTTACTCGCTTATTATATGTATGATAGGAAGTAAACGCCAGGTGCCACTGGAACATAGACTTAACCAATTAAATCTAAAGCCGTGCCTCTTACCACACCTGCGCTGAAACATTTGTGACGTTCTACCTATATCAGAATAAAGTTTGCGTACGCGCAAGTAGGTTCACCTGGTCCTCTGCACTCGTTCTCGCCTGCGCGGCGCATATCCCAGACCTTAACTTCATTTGAGATAATAGCAGACGCCACACTCAGGCCCACTCCGGCGCTGGGGGTCGTCGTCTCAAAATCATTTAGCAAAACGTTTCCAACTTTTAAATAAACAGACTCAAAGTTTAATACCTACTCACTAAGCACCGGAAAAAATGGACAACAGGACAACTGAAATATTGCTGGCCGACTAAATGTAGGTAGATAAATGACTTTCCCATAGATTCGGAATCGAAAGGTTCTCAGTGTGTCCCCGCAGCGGCCTCAGCCGTAGCCGGGCCGATAACAGGGCGTACCTACCTTTCCACGCCTCATGTTCACCGCTCCTCCACTGAACTATAGATATCTGATCGACGTTTCTAAGTAGCAGGTCGTCGCTTACGGCCAAATTAGTCACTGAAAATTGTATTTATAATAATGCGAAGTTGGAGAAAAAACAACTTAAATATGTACAAACGGAGAAAAGAGCACAAGGTGGTATACCAACATTTCAGCTCATTCAGATTGATAGTATCGGATTGTTCAAACAAGCCTATGTTATTATCATAGTCATCACTATTGAAGTGCGAGTGAACTATACCCTTGATAATGTCCACCACTGAAATAAAAACACGTACATAGTTAGTTTAGTTTTAAACATACCTAATGCGATAAATATTATTAATATTATGAGATCCTGAGGATGTTTGTGGATCGGTGGGTCTTAAATAAATATGTTTAGACTGACTGATCTACTGCGGACCCCTGACACACATGCTACGGACCCCTAAGGGGTCCATGGACCCCACGTTAAGAAACCCTGTGCTAAAGGATACAGGTGTAGCGACACGTAGCGACACCTATCTCCACACAGCTACATCAACCTCCACGTCGCTACAATATGCAATACAAGTTCCGCCAGCTAACAACAGATGGCGATGTGAAATCCGGGTCTATGGAGAAATAAATCGCTCCATACAAAATGTATGGAAGACCTACAATGCGCATACGAAGTTTTCATCACGACTCGCTATCCTATATACGAAAAACCAAGATGGTCCATCGGACCGCGGTCCCCGAGTACGATCACCTAGCTCGGCGTAAGTACTTCCACTTTTCGTATGGACAAGTCTGTTCCCTACACAGGCAAACTATTGAAGCTGCAATAGGGGGAGACTTAAATTGTTTTAAGAGCGATTTAAGTTTTGTTTATGCTTTTGAGTTTTCTAACTATTGTTGTGGTTGTGACTAGCCTGCCAAAGGTTTGGACAGGTTCTTGTTTGGTGGCTATATGGATCAGATTATATGGTTCAATATTCAGATTGTTAGCGACTATGATATGATCGTTGCGCTCATTGCCAAAGATTGGACAATGTTCGATGAGGTGAGTGATGTCTTGTGTGCATGTGTTGCCATGGAAGTATTAAGTACTATCACAGACACAGGTAGGTATAGTATAGTTGTCAGAGATCTTAAATCTGTATAAATAGGTATTGTCTGTGGTAGCCGTGCCCTGTGATAATTTGAGTGAGTTCGAAGGTCATTGGGAATACTTTGCGAAATTCTTGAATTTTGGCCCATCTTCTGTTAGTCAGTGGAACTAGTGATTCGTATTATGGTAACGATGTGGGGATAGACGTCGCTACAACGGGTTAAATATGGAAACCTGTTTGTTGGGCGGGCTGCAGCGAGTAGGTGATGGTCCAACGCGGCAGGAGCGGCGCGGTGGCGGGGTGCGCGCGCGCCGCCACGCAGTGCCCCGGCGCCAGCGCCCAGCGCCGGCGCAGCAGCACGGCGCCGCACGCGCGCCGCGGCCCGCTGCGCACCAGCCCCGCGCGCGCCCCGCGCCCCCCCTCGCCTGCCTCACCTTCACCTGCCTGAGCTGCCCCGCCTGTGTACCGATTCAGACAGAGCCATAATCACTCATTTAATTTTGTCGACCGATCGGATACAATTTCTCAAATAGAGTCCCTAGCTGTAATTCGATATCAATGACTATTCATCATCAGCATACCGCAGTTCACAGCTGAACAAAGACCTCTCCAGTTGTTCGCATCTTACTATGGGCAAACACCTGGAGGCTTTATATAGGTAGCCATAATCACCCTGGGCGGGTTGGCGATCGCATTACCTACTCGAGTAGGTACAGAAGTTCCGAGATTAAATAACTGTACACTTGATGTCTCCTTCAAATAGTTCAGGCCGCCTCGACACTTGAGCACGCTCGTCGCACGGTCTGTCTAACACTCGGTGTAGGTGGGTACCTCATATAAATCGTGCAGCAAGGATGCACGGCCTATTTCAGTGAGTCCTCCCTTCTGTTCTCTGCTTGGCAGACACGAGGCTCGAGCCCGGGTGCGGACGGGGCCACGGCGCACGGGGCGTACCTACCTGCGCCGGCGCCGGCCGCTCGGCGCGACACGCGGAACATCTCCCCCCCCGCGTGCTCCACCATCCACAGGTGCACTAAATACACTATAACTAATATGAGTACCATCACGAACGTCAATACTAAATGAACGAAGATGCATTTCTCCCCACGAGTAAATTGAAGCTCTCTTTTAATATTATCACGGCTACTCTTGGACGTCATAACGTGATAACTATAAGTTTTACAAGAAGGTAGGTAACTTTGACTTACTGACCAAAAAGAATTCAATTTGTCACAAAGAAGCCAACTAGATCCTGACACTGTGTTTATTATTTGGACACTATATACTCGTAGCTGTGCACAGCGGCGTCGCACGCGTGGATATCGGGTTTCAAAATTAACGGATTTCCATAAAATGGTGCCTAAATTTTAAGTAGACAATACATTGGTGAAAACCGCATTCAACAAATGCAAAAACTACTGCATGGAAATGCAGTAGTTTTTGCGTGTTCAAACATTCAGATAAAAAATTGTCCCGTTTTTCCAAAATTTCCCTTCACTGCTCTGCTCCTATTCATCGTAGCCTGGTGAAAAGTATACTATAGCCTGCCCAGGAATATGAAGAACAATTGTACCAAGTTTCGTTAACATCTGTTTAGTAGTTTTTGTTTCTATAACGAACATCCAGACAGACAGACAAAAATTTTACTGATGCATTTTTGTAATCAGTATCGATCACTAATCATCCCCTGATAGTTATTTTGAAAATATATTCAATGTACAGAATAGGCTATTCCGGCCTCATTCAAAAAGTATTTTAAATGCATCCTTTAGTCATAAAATACCACGAAAAAATAGAAATATATTTTATTAATATCAGATAATAAAGAAAAACGACTTTTAATTGTTCAATTAAATTATTTGCGCGAAAACAGCACAACCCTAGACCGCCATGACTGTTACGTCACTCACAGTGTAAACATCACGCTTCACTGAGGGAATAAAGTTATTTTCGCAAATGTGGAGGATGTGGCGAATGTGGGCAAGGCAGAGGTGAGTATCATCATCATCAACTGGCTGCAGAATTCGTTTAGCCCAAAGGTTATATCGGTTCTGCGGCTGATATATGGCCAGACCACTATGCCACTTTAGCTTGCTAACTGATGAGCTATGTCGATGTCCTTGGTTCTCTGTCACATCACCTCCCGCAAAAGCTTTCTGTAGCTCGCTGAGCAACTTTTAGGCCAGTCGTACCGTATTAGCACAGATTAATAATTACCGTAAAAAATAGAGAAAAATTAATAGGTACCTAGGTACATATAGACGACCCGCTGAATGCAACCGGCCTTTTTTCTCGAATATACCTACTTAATTAAAAAAAAAACCACTTAAATTCGATTTTACCGTGCGTCTACTTTACATACTTACCTACCCTAAAATGCATAGGTACCTAGGTACAACTTAAAAGGGTCTCACATGTTGTGTGCTCTGCCTTCGTCTTACGTACTTAGGCATTAGTAGGTAGGTACGCACACAGTCGTATAAAGTGTACCTAATGTTGTCTGATGTAAATTTATTGAAATGTTCATTTTCATTATGTACAATATGATGGTGTTGCAGCCGTTTATCTATTACTAGCTGCGCTCGCGACTTCGTCCGCGTGGAATAGTTATTTTTTCCTCGTTTTTTTTTTACATTTTCCATTATTTCTTCGCTCCTAATAGCTGCAGCGTGATGTTATACTTATAGCCTAAAGCCTTCCTCGATAAATGGTCTATTCAACACAAAAATGATTTTTCAATTCGGACCAGTAGTTCCTGAGATTAGCGCGTTCCAACAAACAACCAAACAAACTCTTCAGCTTTATAATATTATAAAAAATAGTTAAGATTATTAGTAGGTGGGTAGGTACCTTTACCTATAACATTGAACTCTCCGGCAAGTTTAATTGCAATTCTTCTGTTGACTTGTATATCTGCTGCCTCATTAATATACCAACTGGAGGTTAAAATCTAAAGTGCAGTATTCGTATGTGTTGGAATGTGCCCCCAGTACGTCTACTTTGCCCCACCAGTGGGGCAAGGTGCGCGCCACTATTGCCTGTTCACTCCACACACGGACGAACTGGTCGCGTTTTTTTAATTACTTAATAGGTTTTACGGCTCTGGGAGAGTGTCCTTGTAAGTCGTTATACTTTTCAGTCATTTTGTTCATTATGTAGTTACTGTCACACACAACCATGGAAGTATTATAAATAGTCAACGGAACTGGACGTTTACCTACTACTTTTTACATCTCCTTCAACGAAAATTGTTGTTTATGCCATAACCAGTTTCTGTGTAGTGACATGCGCATCGGTACAACATTTAATCGCTAGTTCTGGCATCTAACAACAGATGTTAACTTCAAGTAACCTCCTACACTGCGATATTGTACTCGTACTCCCCACATCATCAACAGCCTTAACGTCTATTGCAGACGATTCACACAGTGCCTCGGAGGCAACTTTTCTCATGGCAAGCTACCTATATGATAAACCTGCAACGCACTTGTGAAGTTGTAACGTACCTACGGTCCTCGTGCATAATCCGGCTTGGAGGACGTGGGTACCACAGAGTACTTTGTAATCTGGGTACCTACTATACTTGACAAGTCTTCCTACAACAGTGTGCGCTTACGCAAAAGTAACAGTTTAAGGGCAGCGCAGATGGCACACATTTTGTGTGAACGAGTCTGCGGCGCACAAAAAGTCTGCGAGGCGCGCAAAAAGTCTGTCGCGGATTTTTCACCGACTCAACGCAGACGGCGCACATCTTCGATTATTCTGTCGGCAGGGTTGTAGCGACGTAGATGCTATGGAAGTCGTGCAGAGATCGCGAAGTATTATTTTGTACATTAGGTATTTAAAATCCGTAACAAATACCTACTTTATTTTGATTTTATCCGACTGTTTACCAAAATTAGCATAAATTTTGACAGCTCCTTATAAGCTTAAATTGGTCTCTGTACGGTTCTACTCACGTGGTAAAGTCTATTAAAAACTTAAACTTACCGCATTTTGTTTTTTCTTTAGGCGTCGTACATGTCCAAACAGGAGCGCGATAAAAAAACACACACAAAACACAAGCATACCTACTTCTTCCCTCAATTTTCTTTTTAAACTCATGATATTCTGTCTTAGAAGTTTTTTTTGTAAATAAATACATAATATCATACTAATTATAAGTATGACACCCAGACCAATACAAACAGACATGTTCATGCACACAAATGTTTGTAATGTGATGTGCGGGGATCGAACCCTTTTGGCTCAGAAGGCAGAGGTCACTGTCAATTGAGCCACCGAGCCAGTCATTTTGCCAGAAAGCCAGCCAGAAATTGCTGGTCTGTTTTGTAATTCTTGAATTAGCATCGTTACATCGACCTCTGGCGCCATGATTATGGATCGCGTGCGTTATGTCGAACCCTAGCAATTGCAGATTGCGGACGTGGTTTTGCGCCGTCTGCGTTAGCGCGTGTTGAAGCAAACGTTCCATTTTTTAGGATCTGAAATTTGAAACACTTATGTCTTTTGGAACCACTGAGCTGGTCTGCTGTCAGGGCTCCAAGACAGGAGACCTAACCCTGGACTGCCTTATAATAAACACATCGAGTTGGGCTCGTTGGATTTGTCTTTACTAGGATTCTTTATGTTTCTAATTGACGAGAGGACCTGATGCTGGAAATCTGGAACCTCTGAGCTGCTCTGTTGATAGAGCTCGAAGGTAGGAGACGTAACCCTGGTCTACCTTTTAGTAAAACCATTGAGCTTGGGCTCGTTGAATTTGTCTTGATGGGATGTAAGGGAGCGGATTACATCTTTTCGCTCCTAGCTAACCTCACCTGCTCGTGGTGCATCCTGCCGAATAACAAACGAGGCGCTGGCAATTGACTGGTGACGGTGTTGCCATCAAAATTGAAGGCGTTTCTAAATACAACAGACCGATGTCGGGCAGCAGTGTCACCGGAGCGAGAATATCTACACCTTGCGATCGCCAACCTGCCCGCCCAGGGTGGCGACGATTATGGGTATCTCTACCTAAAGGTTGTCTGGAAGAGATCGCTACAAGCGATAAGACCGCCTAAGTTGTACTATGTTTCGTTTGTGATATGTTTTCCTGTAATGTCTGTGTTTGTCTACACTTATAATAATACCCATAAAAAACAATAGTACTTGTAAAAAAAAAACAAGTCTCACCACTCAGTATTCTACCGAAAAAGTTGTGAGATCCGTGTAATACCAAGTCTGTTATTAATTTATTCAGTCTCTAGTTAAGGGACCTTCGTCTTAAGTTTTTTTTACGTAATTATCATACCTTAAAACATCTCACAGTGACAATATCAATATTACAAATCTTTAAAGTTTTAAATAAGTAGGTAAATATATTGACTCGGCTATCGCATGAAAACACTTAGTATATTTCACAAGCACATTCATTAATTGTTCAATGCGATTGCCAAATCAATATACCTATTTATTTAAAACTTTAATGATTTTTAATATTGATATGGTCATACAACCGAAGATCCTCGAAAGTGTGCATCTATCTATATATATAAAAGGAGAAACTGACTGACTGACTGACATATCAACGCACAGCCCAAACGGCTAAACGTAGGCACTTGAAATTTGGAAGGGACGTAGCTTAGGTACCGTAGGGGTGCACTAAGAAAGGAATTCCCGAAATTCCCACGGGAACGGGAGTTAGCGGGAAAAAACTTTTGTATGTATAAATTTAAACACGCGGACGAAGTCGCGGGCAAAAGCTAGTATAATATAAGACCATGTAGACTTAGCGTCTTAGGGGTAAAGGGACTCTAGGATCACTAGGGAGTTAGGTTCCCTTCCTAGCCGCATGTTTTTTTTTTTATTATAAGAAGAGCTTTCAGGATGACCTCACTCCACCTGATGGTAAGCGGTCGTGAGGTCCAAAAGTTAGGTCGACAGGCACAATAGAGCCCATTGCGCCTGTCGCCCTCACCCTGAAGGCCCACTGAGATGCCGTTTCACGCCCCGCCTAAAGAACCCAGGATTGTAAGAAGAAGGAAACACATGAGCTGGAAGGGCATTCCATGACTTAATGGCACGGGGCAGGAACGAGGAACTAAACCTCTTGGTGCGCGCCACCATCGTCTGGATGGTATGCGGTTGACAACGCTGTCCAGCACGTGTTGTTCGGGAGTGGAAAGGAGAGGAATGTATTCCCGTCTGGCGGGATGTGCTGCCTTACAACCACAGCTCCTGCCCGTACATTTGCTCCTTGGCGGGCTGGGAGGAAATGCTCCTGCCCGGGCCCGTATAAAGGAGCTCCTTTAAAAAGCATGAAATAAAAATTAAAATAAAAAAAAACCCCTACCCATAAAAGGTACGCAATGAGGGCTACCGTTTTTGTAATCACCAGAGGGCGCCACTATATAGTGAGGTCTTCGGGCATAGGTTTGTTTTATGCATGTGATGACTTTTTGTTCGTTAAAGGAAGGAGGACATAAGTTTCCGAAAGGTAAAACTATTTGTTAACGGTTAATAAACAAACCATTGAACTAGCTTTTCCTTCAGACCGCTAAACTTTACATCTCATTTTCTCGGCTCCGCTTTTAGAGCGCAGACAATCACTGAGCCGTGTCTCATTTTCCAAAATTAATGCCAGCTATGCCAAAATTGCACAAAATTATTATATTTTCCGAATTAAACTCGTTTAACCCACAGAACCTATAAGTAATTTGACAATTCGGATACCTCACGCTACACTAGCATCTCTGGTGGCGAATTCACACGCGATAGCCCTCATTATTATGACCAAAAGTTAAAAATGTTAACCTCTATAAAAAGTAAAAAATACTTAACTTATCACTACGTAAATACCAACTAAAGCATGTCAGACTATCTGCTCGGGACTTTGTGCCACCTTTAAGTCGGAAGCATAACCGATAATTTTGAACTGCAAATGGTTATCTTGGCCTGCTGTTCTCCGTACGTGTCTATGAAACTTTTAATTAAATTTTGTCGCGTCGGGGACCGCTTTTTACCTTAAAAAATACTAACCTAAATTAAATGCTATTCAATCTATATCTATATATATGTTGCAGTTAGGGTTGTAACGGAGGCCTTCGTAACGGAGGCGGAGGCGGATGCGGAGACGATGAGTTTCACCTCCGCGGATGCGGAGGTTAACGGAGGCGGAGGCGAAGGTGAAAGTGGATGTAAATAAAATAGTAATTTAAGGTTCAAAAGTGCTTATCTATACTTATAATAATTTCAAATAATTAACACATAAGTAAACATTTTAAAATTTGGTAAACATCTGTATAGATGTTTTATAAGTATATATGTTATAATATAATAAATCTGTAGAGAGGTCAATTCTATAATATATTTTCAAAATAACTATCAGAGGATGATAACTGATCAATACTGATGCCAAAAATGCAATTAGTAAAATTTTTGTCTGTCTGTATGTTCGTTATAGAAACAAAAACTGCTGGACGGATTTTAACGATACTTGGTACAATTATTCTTCATACTACTGCGCAGGTTATAGTATACTATTCATCAAGCTACGATCAATAGGACCTGAGCAGTGATGGAAATTGGTAGAAATTTTTATCTGTATATTTGATCGCGCATCACGCGAAAACTACTGCATGGAATCGAATGCGGTTTTTACCAATGTACCTATTGTTAGAGGTCTGACTTAAAATTTCGGTACTAAGTATAGGTATAAATAGGTATTTTATGGAAGTCCGTTATTTTTTAAACCCGATATCCACGCGTGGGACGCCGCCGGCACAGCTAGTTTAAAATATAAAGTAAAAACTTTAAGTAAACTTTTTTGTAATCAAATTATTAAGGAGAGGTAAATTAAATTTGACAAACAATAGTTTTTCGGCTTTATGACCTTCCAAATGATTTCCAAAAGATAAATTAATCCAGCTGAACTAAATAAATGTTCACTTGGCGGCGCCGATAAGTACGAGCGCACTCTGTGATTACGTAAATAAAACTCCGTTACAACTCCGCAAAAATTTTGCGGAGGCGGAAGCGGAGGCGGAGGTACGATTTCTTGCGGAACTTCCGCAGTAACGGAGGCGGAAGCGGAGTTCCGTTACAACCCTAGTTGCAGTCAAAACTCTTATCCAGTCACAAGTACTATTGACTAGCAAAATCAGTCAAACTACTTTTGACTGAATGGGTTGGTCATAAGTGGTTTTGACTGAAAACTATTAGTTACTAGCTGTGCCAGCGGCGTCGCACGCGTGGATATCGGGTTTCAAAAATAATGAACTTCCAAGAGTGGTAGGTATCTAATTTTTTAAATTAGACCTCTAGCAATACTAATTTATTATGCGGTTTTCACTGATGTGAAAACCGCATTTAATTACATGCAGTAGTTTTCGTGTGATGCGCGATTAAACATACAGATAAAAATTTCTCCGGTTTTCCCAACACTTCCCGTCACTGCTCTGTTCTTGTTGATTGTAGCGTGATTAAAAGTATACTATGTTAACCTGCCCAGGAGTCTGAAGAATAATCGTACCAAATTTCGTTAAAACCCGTTCAGTAGTTTTTTTTCTATAACGAACATACAGACAGACACAAAAATTTTACTGTTGTACTGTAACAAAAATGTTAATTCATTGGTGCACATTTCATTCCTGTCGATTCTGGGATTTTTTATGGCCATCTCCTTTGCGGTTAAAAGTAGGTACTTTTGACTGACTGACTTCGTCAAAAGTAGTTTTAACTGCAATAAAGTAGTTACTATCAACTCGTTAGATGTGAATGAAAAAGTGATCAATTCAAATATGAATTGTTCATTACTCATACATGGGTTTACGTCTAATCAGATTACTGGGGCCATTTTCGACTTGACTTTGACTATCCGCAGCTTACGATGTAGTCAAGTTTGATTGAGAGAGCAAAGACGAATCGCGGCTGTCTGCACCCCATGGACTTAAGAATCGCCCGAGCTTTATTGATCACCTCTGCCCTAACTCCGGAAATTGTACTGAGAACAGGGTATCCTTATGGTCTACCCAGATACCCGATTCACTGTATCCCTCCTCAGAGAGCTTGACGGGGTATACCTGGCCAACATGGAAGACTTTGAACGTACGAAAAAAAGTATTTTTGACAGTATGCCTTAGTCAAAAATACTTTTGACTGAAATAACAGTGACAGACTATCCGTGACGCACTTTTTAGTCTGTGATGCAATTATAATTATTAATTAATTATGGGATGTAAGGGAGCGACCTATCACCTTTTCGCTCCAAGCCATCCTCACCTGTCCGTGGTGCATCCTACCGAACAACAAACGAGGCTCTGGCAAACCGACTGGTGGCGGTAAAACCATCACGATTGAAGGCGTAGCTAAATACCACAGGCCGTTGACGGGCAGCAGCGTCACCGGAGCAAGAAGCTACGCCCCGCGATCGCCAACCCGCCTGCCCAGCGTGGCGATTATGGGTATATCCTCCAGAAGTTTGCCCTAGGTGGCGAACAACTGGAGAGGCCTATGTCCAGCAGTGGACTGCAATAGGCTAATGATGATGATGATGCAATTATATGCAGGAACGCACACGACGCGCAAAAATCTGTCGCGGATATTTCACAGACTCAACGCACATCTTCGATCATTCTGTCGGCAGAGTTGTGGGGACCTAGATGCTATTTTTAAATGTCTGACGCAGACTCTATCGCACAAAAAGTCCGTCGTCTGCGCAGCCCCTTGGGGTCCCTTGAAACCGGGTGGAGTACTTATGCGTTTAACGCCTGGAGGTTATAACCATAATCCCCAGGCCAGGCGGTGGGCCGGCGGGTTGACGATCGCAGGGCTGTCAATTTTCGACATATTATTGTGGCACACCTGTCGGATTGTCCGCTTTATTAAACAGGACCCTGGGTGGCAGTGACGGCACTCATCCCATACTCACGAGTGGGCCCGGGACAAGCGCCGGCGTCCGTGACAGCCGGCACTGCTACTGAGGGCGCAACATATCACGGAAAGTTGATAGGAATCAATATTTTGACGACACCAGATTATTACAAAGCATTAGTTGAACGTAAATGAGCAGATGTGTTGACTGGCACACGGTGGCAGGACGTGTGAAAGTGCCTACTTGCGCAGAGCACGCTCGACTCACAATAGGATCTGTTAGGCCAAACAAGCTTCTAAACCTGCAGGTGACGCAGTCTTTGACGCGCGCGACGAGCAACCATAAGCAAGATCTTCAAGGGTTCCGAACGGTTGGTGCAGCATTGTAATAATAACACTCGCTTCTTATATAAAACATATACAATATTTCCAGTCTTCGAGGATAAAGTTATATTCGGTATAAGGAATATTTCTGCGATGCTCTCAGCAACATTAGTATGTACCTACAATACAATATTTTTATTTGTGAAGCAAACCCGAGTTGTTAGTGAACACAAATGAATCGCAATATTACCTACATATTCCGCTCATAGAACGTGCAAATGCCACAGACAACTTCATCGGAAGTTACATAGTAAGGTAAAGTTAGGTAAAATTAAACAAAGCTTAATATTAGAGACTAATTTATTAAAATTCATTAATAAAATGTTTAAAAAGACGCTAAGGTCGTAAATAAACACGTAGTCCTTATTGATAAAACCATAAACATTCGCATGCAGCAATATAGGTTATTAGATTAGATCTACCTACATTACATGTTCGAGAGTGGATCAAATTTAAGTCATAAGCTACTAAAACACTCGAACGTTTTACAAGTTTGAGAACACGCTTACGCTCCAAAGGTAGTTCGTTGATGCCCTGAGAGCCGCCGGGTCGGGAGATCCCGTCTGCTGCGGGGCTCCTATAACAATGCCGGTTTTTAATCTGATTCGGGAACTTACTCGTACGTTTATATAAATTTAATATTAGTCTAGTACAATACAGTGACGAGATTGGCATTGTGAACAGCCCCGATGTTGAACAACCAACCATGCAGAAGAGACGCCCGAGCCCGGCAGACGCGGCGCGTGTCCAATGTGCGGTCGATGCACCATGCGCCGCCCACACGCGGCACGAGTCTTATTACCGAATTTATTTAGAATACACGTTATATTTCTGTACTTGCAACTAAATTAAATGATCAGCGACCAAGACGTGAAGAAACAGTTAAACGAATTTATGAGTTAAGTATAGGTATATAATGAGGTAGGAATATGCAAAAAGTGCAGGAGCGACGCAGCGGGCGCGGCGCGCGGAGGGTCATCGACTGCACACTTACACTCGTGTGCGTCCGCGTCACGTAAAATGCACATTGTACAAATAATAAAACTAAGTTCACGTTTATACATCTATTTTAGTAACGAAGTGCCTCTCGGCCCGACAACACTAGCACAGACAAGTCAAGGGTCGCCACACGACTTGTAGCAACAACACATTAGCAAGTAGGTACGTTCACCCGAGATGAAAACATTGTTCTAAGCTCCATTCGATTTGCAGGGGTAAAGGAATTGTTGAAAATAATTTGTAAAATATAATCTGTAGATCCGTTTCGGAAAATTGTTGCATTTTTATGTCTATTTGAGGACAACAGTCGCTAAACCGTTCAGCTAATCAGTATTACAAGCAATGTTACACACAACAAGGGAACAATGCGTAGTACAACGCACATATACAGTGGAAGCAAGTAGTGCGAGCAGGGCTGATGCAGGCCGGCAGCCTCAGGCAGCCGTTTGGGGCGCGAGGCAGACTGTATGCATTATCAAATTTTTATATTTGACATTATTGTGGCCAATTTAACAAATAAGTATAAATATTCATAATCTGGGACATACACAGACTTTTACAACAGTGACGATTGAACCACCGACCGTTAGAATATGCACTATAACAATTATTCATAGTGTAAGTTGTGTTCACAGGTTGTGTTATACACCAAGACCATAGACAGCCAATAAACACCACAGCAGCGACACGGACGGTCAGTAGTCGAGAGGATGCGCTCGCCGCGGCCGGGCCCTCGTCGGGTGGGTTGTGTCAAGGCCACTTATGTTTGTTTATATACTTATACAATAACATATTTAGAGCAAAACTAATTACTAAACCTATTTTAAACACTGAAAGGTTTAAGACAAAAAATGAATAAAATAGGTCTGCAATAAGTCCCTAAACTTATTCTAAAGAATCCTTCTATATATGTATATTATTATAGTTTTATATATTATTAATTATTATGTAGATGACAACGGGCGTAGCAGCCCGCAGGCGGCACTTCGATTGTCATTAAACTATTTCATATCTAATCTATGTCATTAAAACGTTTACTATAAAAATGTTAAATATACATGTTTGGATTACGTAGTTAGGTGTCAAAAATGCTTTAATTTACGTGATAAAAATGGAAGCATTGTGTATTGCATTTATGTATTGGCCTAAATCTATAGAGCTTACTTGTAATGATTAGGTAGGTGTCATACCGTTTTAGCTATGTATTATATTTACAGTAAGGGCTGGTCACGTCTCTTGCGACCTCTTGTCGAGGCGCTCGCTAGCCGCCAGTGTGCTGAGACCCTACAACTTATGTACGATGATAATGAGTCATTACAGAACTAGCACTACATTGTTCACCAAGGAATATGTTTTCAAATGCCAGATGAATGAAACTTGTTTGTATTTGAAACCGAATGGTGACGTATTTTTAACTGACTTACTTTGGAGGAGGTTCTCAATTCTGTATACATAATTTTTTTTTATGTATGTTCACCGATAATTAAATAAAATAAAAATAAATAACCCAAGACATGCCACGCTGGGCCACACAGCGCCGTCTAACCCCAAACTAAGCCGAAGCTTGTACTATGGGTACCAGACAACTGATAAACTTATCTACTTACATTCTTATTCTTCTTCTTATTCTATTAACTTAAATTTCCGTCAATTATACCTAGATGGATTTCAATTTTTTGTTGGACAAAGGACACTTCCGAGGTGGTCCCATTATCACCAGATCAGGATCTGATGATGGGATCCAGGAGAAATTGAGGGCAACAACCGAAAATTGTATGCTCGTATGGTGTTTTTATTACGTATTCATATCTTACTCAGGTATATGCTTCTGGGCGTCAACATCTGGTGCTGATGATAAGGCCACAGAACTCCTTAAGGGTTAGGAGTTAGGGGACAGTATTGCCATTGGTCGATAAAAACGGTTGGTCGAAAGGTGGTTTGGTAAATAAAGAAAATAAAAATAATTTGATTCTAGATCGCAGTCTTCACTTGACTTAAATCAAAATTTTTCTTTCCTAAGTAAAACTCTTAAGGAAATTTACTAGCATTTATTGGCCAAATAAATAAATGTATTAGGTATGTGTTGTGGATTTGCGGCCGCGCGCGTCATAAAACATAACAGTCTACGTTACTTATAGGCTGGCACCGACTCCAATAATAAGAGATAATTGTAAATATTGAAATAATTATAGTTATACAATTATACATACAATATGTATAAAGTAGATAATTACTTACGTTATTTTGTTATTTATCGCTTTTTAGTTATGCAGGTAGGTACAGTTTTTGTGAGATTAAAGTTTTGGTCGTTTGTGTTTTTTGACGTCGGTTTAATTTTTGTGTATTCCGAGACCACATGTCGCGTCCCGCGATTTTACTCGTCGCGACAGCAGCGTCTAGACCGCCGCCGCGCTCCGACTGTGACGCTGGCATGGCGGGTTCGTCCCGTCACTTGGCGTCCAATGACATACCTTTATGAGCCGGACCGACAGTGGTCCGGCTCATAAAGTCGACAGTGATTACAACGTCTCAAGCGCTGGTGCTCCACCGCCTGCACTGGAAAGGCGTCGTCCCAGCGGTGGAGCGCCGTATTAATCTGTGGCGCGGTCGAATAAACATCGTAGTGAGTGACTGTCGACTTTACGAACCGCCCAATAGATACGAGTAGACACACACTACTAGTATTGGAATTATCTTATTAATATTGTGAACCAAAAGTACTGCGTACTTACGGCCCAATATTATACATATTTCAAACAAGAAACTTCGAGTAGGTACCTAAACGCATGCACGAGGCTCGCCAGAAACACCATTACGTCATTTGCCCAATTTAGAGCCACGTTAATGGTAAAAGATATTTTAAGTACATACTTAAAATATATAAAAATATACTTTTGTAACTATAACAAATCGATATATTCTGTTCCAGAAATGACTGAAATGAGTCGACTTTATGTTTATGTACAAAATGTATAATAGGTAGGGACGGCCGAACGCCGCGTTACTTATTAATCGGCGGCGGCCAGCCGGCTCGTGCTCCACCGCTCGGCCGCTAGGTACAGTGTGTACAGTTCGCTTTGCTACTTGAGGTGACGTCGTTTAGGTGGCTCGCGCAACGTAAACGTTACCTACGGTTGAACTGGACATGGTTATCTATCTAATTATTAAATTAACAAATTTTAAAGCACTTTTTGAAAGTAAGCAATAGTGTAAGCATGAAGGGCATCCTGAAAATTGGTTTAAAAGAATCAAGAAACTTCGCAAAAGAAATTGCAAACAAATCGGTTACACACTGATTGTCGTGTATCGGCAGACCGCAGTCCTTACTCTACCAGCAACGCTCAGCTTATTCTCAGCCTACGACTACGGACAAATGTACAGGTATAAAATAGTATTGCTACATCCTCGTACCGGGACAGTCGGCCGCTCCGGCCAGGCACGCCAGACATTAACGGCTATTTGTAAAGTTCGTCAATCTAATGTAAATAATTACCAAGGCAACACAGTCGATATGTCACCGGTAGATAGAAATTATCGTAAGTTAATCGATTTCCTAGGTAGTTGATCAACTTTCGGAATATAACAAACGGTAGTTGAAATGTATTATTTAACGCAAAAAATTTTAGTTAATTGATCAACTCACGGTACCCGGCAGTAACTCAATAATTTACGATTTTGACACAAGTAAAATCGTCCACAAATGGGGCAAAAATTGTTCAGTGTTATTAACGGTGACTACTATCCGTCACTTTATAGACGGTTATCTAATTGGTAGTCGATTTTGGAAATGTGAACTTTCTTGTATGCTATAATAATAAAGTAAATAAAAAGAAATAAAATTTGGATATACTGACATGTCTTAATAGGAATTATACAAAACAAGCTGATGGCGGGGAGCGCGAACACCACGCGAGTCATTCAACCAATCGACGTTCACCTCGCCTTTGTCGTATGATTTAACGGAAAGACGGTGTGTAGAAAAAATCAATTTAATAAAATACATACGTTAAATAATACATTTCAACTGCCGCTTATTTATTGTTCGGGACTTTTGATTCATTGATCTACTACCTATGATATTGATTATCTTACGAGCTATTTTCCGGTGACAGATACAACAAAAGGATAACTGTAAAGTTGTCTATTTAAAACATTTACGCGGCCACATAATTGGTGGACCCTGTCTATTCAACGTTATTCAAAAGATGCTTGGTATAAAATACGAATATCGATATAATAACATTTGTATGAGAGGTAGTAATAGTCTCGGGGCGCTCGGAGGGCCACATATGGTATACCGGGCGTCGTCGGCGGCGGCGGCGGCGGGGTCATAAGGCGCGCGGCGCGGCGCGGGGCGCGCGGCGGCTTCACGAGGCCCGCCCGCGCGCGCCCTCCGTCGGCAGCCCGTCGTAGCCCAGCAGCAGCTTGGCCAACAAAACCTTCATCTGCAACCCACATCAACCATTTCTTCAGCATACTCACACTATTTTGACAGTCACTTCATATTATTGTTAATTTATTTAACTAACTACTCTACATTCAAGGGGTTAAAATAACGGCAAAAAATAAGTAAATTACCCACAAAGAAAATTTTGCCTTACTTCGGGGAAACAATAGGCGAACTATTGTTTGCCGGTCATCGGATACTTCGCACGATAGAAATAATAAGAAGCGTGTCGACGGGCGCGCCCGCACCGCAACTCTCCGCGACGCAAACCGCGGGACGACGAACGTCCCGCACGAAACTATTTACTATTGCAAATAATAATTGCGGAGAACAATAAATGTGTCAGTAAGGTATGAAATAAATGATCAAAAATGTTATTTGTTCAATAAATGTATTTTATTAAAAATCATTGTTATTCAATAAAATTAATTATTAAAAATAGGTACGTCTTTCATAGGCATGACGACTAATGTTTGTTTTCCATCATAGAAACATTGATACAATTGTTCCGATTGTAATAAACCCCGACATAACACGATTTCAACAGTAATATTATTCATTCAATATCTTAACATTTATATACTTTTCTACATGAAATAAATTATTTCGATATAAATAAAGTCAATGTTTATTAAAAAGTTACACATGCACATAAATCGTCAATATATAAAAATAAAGCGCTTCGCCCTAAAGCACTTTATGACTAGCAGCGACCGCACGCCTTTTGGAGCTCTCTGAAGAAGAAAGTGGGCTGATGATGATGATGATGAAAGAAGAAAAAGACAGTGTGCTTCAAGCTGTAATCCTCATCTCTAAAATCTGAATGAAATCTAATTTTGACTATGCCAAAAAATAGTCATGAAATAGTCATTGATAGTAGTAGCACAAGTAAAAAAAAATAGTCGCATTATAGTTTCGGAGTTAGAGCTATAGGTTGGTGAGGATTATTTCATGACAATTTTTTGGCATAGTCAAAATTCGTATTCATTGAGCTTTTAGAGATGAGGATTACAGCTTGAAGCACACAAAAGACAAATACATTACTGACTTTTAAAAAGGTCCGGTTCAGCGCGAGAACGTTATTCGTAGGTTACGATAACTTTATAATAGTGAATAGTTTTAAGACCAATTGCTCCTGTGCGAAGCCTAGGCGGGTCGCTTGTTATTGTGATTTTCAAATACGTCCGATTTCAATGGTTCTTTCGGTCAGAATCTATCAAACATAAGTCATGTCGTCTACCCTATTGTTGACGTAAATTAATATTAATACGATTAAGGCTTGCTATACTTATCACTTCTAGCAATATTTAAAAAAATTAAAAAATAAATTTAATTAGGAAGGCATCCTAAGAGAAATGTCTCCTTAGTTCCCTTTAGCCCTTAGCCTTCGAGATTGCCACCGGGGTGGTGATGGGAGTCAAAAGTTGCGTTTACCCTCCCGTGGGTATCAATTACCATTTGATAGTACAGTAGGCTAAGAGTCATGGCTCACTTCGACCGCCCTGCCCCACCCTGCTCTTTAGATATACCTATTACGGTACTGTCATATCGGTAAGGTCGCTGACAGCCAGCTGTTATCTATACTTAGTAATATAAAGAGGGAAGATTTCATTGTTTGTTTGAATTGAATAGGCTCCGAAACTACATGACCGATTTGAACAATTGTTTCACTGTCCGAAAGCTACACACTATCTCCGGTGAACATAGGCAATGTTAATTTTTTTTAAAGTTCCATGCAAGGGATCCATGCTAAAACTCGAATAATGTAACCCAAAAAATGTCGCAAAGTTTCCTCACAAACTGATGTGAATTGAAAACGTTACCATAGCAACCTAAACTGTTATGTCATGTAAATAAATACAAAAACTCTATTAAGACCTTAAAATGTTACTGAATTATAAATACATATTAATGGCGTTTATGTGAAACACCCCAAGCGAAGCGAGGCCGGTTGGCTGGTGATGGCTAAAGAGCAATATTCAAAGCCGATTTTATTTGAATTTAATGTTTTTGCCGGGTTGGAGCAAGGCGGTATAAATGTGCTATGTCCTTTATTCTCTTTTCGTGTTGGATATTATCAATGGAGATTTAAATGAAACCGGTGAGGTATTACAAGGCATGACATGCTACTATTTAAAAAACGTACGACTAATAAAAATACATGCCACGGGGGTGGTATTTGTAACTTTTGATTCCTAATCACAACCTCGAGGGGGCAAATAGGTATAAAGGGAAATGTGTGTCGGTAGCGTTAGCTATCGCTTTGGGGCGCGTGCGAGAGGAGGCCGGGGGCGGCGGGGAGGCGCTGCGCGCGGCGCGCCAGCAGCGCGAGCAGCACCTGCGACACGAACGAGTCCTTGCTGCCGTCCGCCTCGCCCGCCGGCCGCGCCAGCCCGCCCAGGAACCCGCCGCCGCCGCCGCCGTCCAGCGACCTCTGCGGGCCACAACGAGTTTATGACGTGCGCATACGGAGCAACTGCAATAATACATTTTATGAGACATTTACCACTTTTATGGCTCTTCACCTTTACAACACAAGGTGCATTGGACACAAAACAATTGAAAACAAAGCTGTATGCACGCAGAGGCGTAGCTAGCCAGGGGCTAAGCGGGGCAGTGCCCCGGGCCCCCGAATTCTTTAAAATTTCTCTCCATTTTCAAAATAAATGTAACAGGGACCTAGCAACCCGACTGATGGTTACTCATGCATGACAAAGTTGAGAGAAATTCGAAAGGTATACTTAAGAAATTTCCCTAAATTATTCCTGTGGGTTGGCAGTATTGTTAATTTGTTGTTAAGTGTGTTGGCAGGCCCAATTCAGTGAACGTACCCTGATGAGAGCGGAGCCGGGCGGGTCCAGCAGCAGCTTGAGCACGGCGGTGAGGCGCGTGGTGCGCTTGGCCACGTGCGCCAGCTGGTCGTCCAGCTGCTGCGTGCTCAGCAGCGCGCCCGCCAGCTGCGTCCGCGCGTGCTGCAACCTGCGCAACACGCACTATCAGACGCGCTGCACGCGCAACGCCGCTACCACACACTCTGTCGCTAGCTACACATGTCACTTTGTATGTTGACACACAAAACCTAACAAATCATTAAGCATTTCCACTACTAAGTTGAAACAATGCAATATAGGACATCATTATTTTACAATTCATTTTAAATATGGCGATAATAACTTATTTATTTCGGCGAATGGTTCGTAGCAGTTACGTTTTCTACATTAATATTAAAAAGAAGTAAAATTTTATTATCTTTTTGTTAGCGTCGAATAGCTTCCAACACTACTGGACCGATTTGAATAATTCTTTCCCTGTTGGAAAGCTAGACTATCTCAGGGGAACAGAGGTAAAGGAACTCCAATACATAATAAGAAGGTGTGAACACGTTACCAAAACACTGTCTTACATCGCGTGCGCTGCGAAACCTATCAATTATTACGACAAAATAATGTACTACGTCTATGCAGACCATTTAATTATCTACAAAAATTGTCGCGACAGAATATGTCTACAGTTACGACGCAATAAGTCTTGAATACCCGAAGCGAAGCGAGGGCGGGTCGCTAGTATGATCTATTTACATCTGTCGCCATGGAAGTTCTGCTTCGGACTATTCTTATTATATATCGTAAGCAAAGGACTTTGTTAAGCCAACATTTGGGTTCAGTGCTTAAAATTGGTAGAGATAGGATTTCTCCAAAATAAACCGAACGGAGTCAACTATTTAAAAACTATGAACGTTTGTAGTTGAAGTATATTTGTAGAGAGTGTCGTGAGCACGACCACCAAACCGGGCGCGTGCGCGGGCGCGGGCGTACCTGAGCTCGGCGAGGTCGCAGCGGTTACATTTGGCGAGCGTCTCGGCGGGCTTGAGCTCGCACAGCAGGCTGCTGACTGCACACACAACCAACAAGCTATGACACTCGCAAGGCTTCTCGCGTTACGTTACATTACATTTATCACACTGTCATTGAATCAACATTACATCATTCTACTATAAATACATATTCATTCCAGATTCATGTGTATTAAAATAACGCAACAGCATCTTACTACATAGATATAGTAAGCAAAATCACAAATAGCTACGAAAACACAGTAGGGCTCAGTAATGACTCGCCATAGCGATCCTTCAGCGGAAGCGAATGGACTTGACTGATATAAATCTGTGATTTAGATTTATATTTTTTATTCATTCTGATTATGAACAATCTTGATTTATTTTTAAATATCAGGCAACATCACATTGCCCCGATCCCAAAGTAAATAGCTTAAGCACTTCAATAATCAAAATTAAACCCAGATATTATATACACCCAGACACGGAACAAACACAAATGTTCATCACATGAATGTTTATCCCGAGTGGGGATCGAACCCACAACCCTTGGTTCAGAAGGCAGGAGTCGCTACCAATTGAGCCACCGAGCCAGTCGACTCAATCAATTAAGACTCATTTTATATGTAAATCATGAACTGTGGTTAGCTATAATGATCTGCCCAACCAGTAAATCTATATATATAAAAGGAGAAACTGACTGACTGACTGACTGACTGACATATCAACGCACAGCCCAAACGGCTAAACGTAGGCACTTGAAATTTGGAAGGGACGTAGCTTAGGTACCGTAGGGGTGCACTAAGAAAGGAATTCCCGAAATTCCCACGGGAACGGGAATTAGCGGGAAAATCCTTTTGTATGAAAAATCTAAACCGCTTAAGTTAGACGCTTGAAATTTGGCATGCAGAAATTCCCACGGGAACGGGAGTTAGCGGGAAAAAACTTTTGTATGTATAAATTTAAACACGCGGACGAAGTCGCGGGCAAAAGCTAGTATTATTATAAATCCACTCATCAGCGTTTAAATTTCTGATCGTCCGAAATTAACTCAGATTTTTGCAAAGATCCTGAACAAGGCACAGACGATCAAGTTTATTCTTGAATATTCAATTATCAGGTCGTTTTTAATGATACTAGATTTTTTACTACAACACATAAATAAAAGTCTTACATTACACGATTAATAGACAAAATATAAGATAGTAATCTTGTACGAAACATGCAGTATCTATAAGGAATGATTTGACATTAATGAAAGTAATAATAAGTTGGAATGGGGGTTTTCTGAAAAAAGAAATCCACCAGATCGCACCACATCAAAGACATGCCCAACTGCTACGTGATCAGTCGATGTCGACGCGGCGCTGGCGTTCACTTAGCGATTGACCAATCACCTGCCTCTTATGTGCCGCCATTTGGTGGATTTCTTTTTTCAGAAAACCCCTAATTAATGATGATAGGTTCTAAATAGATCTATCGATTCACCTTATTCCTAACCTACTCGACTAAGAATAAGGTGAATCAATAGCTTCGCAGAAGTCAGGCTTGGCCCATATTGGGATGCAACTTAATCAAAGTACGAGTAAGAAGCAGTGTATTTTTCAAATAAATTAATTACGTATTCAGGGACATAGTATCCCATCTTAGAAATTTTTAAAAGTGTATCATATCAATTACACACAAGCAAGTGCAGGTGTTTATTAAGAGCACAGCATTTCAGTGGCTTTACGTGGCTCGATGGCAACCAAAAGAAAAGCCCACGGCGCTGCGGCAGCGGGCTAGCGACCAAATCCGGCTCTCGTCAGTGGGCAGCGCTCTGCCGACCCGAGAGAGCGAGGCTGGCCGCGTGTGTGTCGGTGTGGGTGTGGGGTGTGTGCGGTACGTACGCTGGGCGGTGCGCCAGTCGCGCTTGGCGGGCGGCGCCACGGCCAGCGCGGGCCGCGCCTCGAGCCGCGCCTGCAGCGCGCCGGCGCCCGCGCACGCCGCGCCGCTGTAACACACACATTAGGACATTGTGACAATACGACATTTTGTGAATTGCGAATAGGACGTTTTTTCGCCAGCTGACATTTTTCAAATAGGACGCTTTGCACCTAAACCTAAAGTAAAAACCGGCCAAGTGCGAGTCGGAATCGCGCACGTAGGGTTCCCGCACCACTATACATCTTTTTTTTTCTTCTTTTTAGGGTTCCGTAGCCAAAATGGCAAAAACGGGACCCTTATAGATTCGTCATGTCTGTCTGTCTGTCCGTCCGTATGTCACAGCCAGTTTATTCCGAAACTATAAGAGCTACATTATTAAAATTTGGCACGTAGGTGTATTCTGTTAACCGCATTAAGATTTTAAAGTAAAATCAAAAAACAATCCAAAATTTTTGGGGTTCCCCATACATGGAACTGAAACTCAAAAATTTTTTTTTGATCAAACCCATACGTGTGGGGTATCTATGGATAGGTATTTGAAAATGATGTTGAGGTTTCTAACATCATTTTTTTCTCAGATGAATAGTTTGCGCGAGAGACTCTTCCAAAGTGGTAAAATGTGTGTCCCCCCCCCGTAACTTCTAAAATATGGGCACTATAAAACTGAAAAAAATATATGATGTGTATTACTATGTAAACTACTAACGAAATTAGTTTCAATGAAATCTAGACAGTAGTTTTTTTTTAAACATCATAAATCAAATTACCTAATTTTTTTCATTCAATCAGTGGTACGGAACCCTACGTGCGCGAGTCCGACTCGCACTTGGCCGGTTTTTTTCCTTTCAGTCTGCCATCGGCTCTCGCAGCCATAATCAGATAGGTTCTCCAGTGATAGGTTAGACTACACTACACTATACATCTAAATAAATGTTTTTCTGTATTTTTTTTTGCCATTTGCCTCCGAAACCCTGAAGAGGTATGTTCAGATGACAAGCGTTCAACACGCTTTTTCCTATAAGCAGGATGGGGTGAATACTTAATAAGATTATCAAATACACTCTTGATACCACTAGATAGATTCTGATAAATCGAATGCCAGTGGAACTGTATATGTCACCGGAAAATAACAAGACTCGTAAGTTAATCAATTTCCAAAGGAGTTGAAAATAATAAACGGCATTTGAAATTTATTATTTAACATATTTTTTTTAGTAAATTGATCAATTTACGGTATCTTCCAGTTAAATCACCCGACGACCCGCTTGTTTTGCAGTAATTCCCATTATAACGACTTTTCAGTTTATAGTTTTTGTATTTATTATATTAGGTATAGTATCAACAAATACAAGAACAAGTGACAACACACTTCTATCTCTAAAATATTACGAGTAGTTTTGAAATAAAATATCTAAATTTAAACAATTTAGATATACACATATTTACTCTTTTAATAAACACTTGCCAATCCGTCGACCAATCAGATAACAGTGTATTAAATGTTTGGTAAAAGTGTACCGTTAAATAGTACACTGAGCAACGCTTATCCCATTTGTGGATAATTTTACTTGTATCGTAACTTTTAAATCATTAAATTACTGTCAAGTACCGTCAGTTGATCAATTAATTAAAATACATTCAACTACCTACCATTTGTTATTTTCCGAAAGTTAATCGACTACTTAGGAAATTGATCAGCTTACGATTCTTGCTATTTTCCGGTGACATATAAATTTGTTAACCCTTTACCGCATGGAATTTTTAAAAGTAGCGAAAGAAATATGTTACTTAAAAGCCTTTTTTAAGCAAGGAAAAAAATTTAAAAAAATCGGTGATGGTAATTGTCAGAGATAATTCGAAAAAACAGTACGTGCCATATCTGGAACAACATGCATTCAGGTTACGAAAGATCCGTAGTCCAAATATGACCCACCACGCAATAAGAGTAATAAATAAAAAAAAGTATGTATGTATGTATAAATCAAATTACGTATTCTTTATTTCTTTGTTCTTTTACTGGATGATTACAACTAGTACTTCGTTCTTCTAATTTAATAAACCATCTGAGGAGGCAGTTCAATGTAACGCCGCCTTTTTTTTCTGAAGCCTTTGTAGTAAATGATTGATAAATAGAATCATCATCATGTCTAATGTTTCCATTATCAGTGTGTTCACCGGAATAAGTTTTGTCATCTTGGCACTATAATCATCATCGTCCGAAACACTTTAGTCTTCATTGCTCTCTAGTATTGTTACAAAACTGCGGGAAGTAGGTACGCGTACCGTGAAGTGCTCAATGATCAATGATGTCTTTAATGCATCGTATGCCAAATATGACCAGAAAGGTTTTGAAACCCGAGTGCATAAAATGCCAAATTTGTACAACTAATTTGTTCATTAATGCATACAGTTCCAAATATGGCACAAAGTTGAACTGCTCAAATAACCATAACTGATACAAAAACCCTTAAGTTTCATTTCATAGAAATATTGTGAACACGTTGTATTTTCCGAAATATAACCCTTTATGATAGATATTTAATTTAAATCAGTAGAAATCTTGAGAACATTTGTCACAAACTCGTGCGGCTTGAAAATGGTGACTTTAACTACTTAACCGCCTAATTTTACCTACTGACAGACGTTTGTTGTCGATCTACCCTCATTTTATATGTGAGTTAGAACTTATAGAAAAGTGTTATAGGCAATACCACAACAAACGTGGCCTGGGTGGTCTTGTATATAGGAAAAACGTAAGTGATCCAGATTTGGCACGACATGCGGTAAAGGGTTAAAAGGAGCTGCTGTTATTAGGAGGTTAAAATGCATTACCTGTTTACGGTGGCGGCCGGCGCGTTGGCGAACATCGGCGAGTGGTCGCTCAGGTCTGCGTGGAGCGGCGGGTGCGGGTGCGGCTGCGGCTGCGGCTGCGGCGGGGGCGGCGGCGGCGGCGCGGCGGCGGGCTCCCGGCGCACGTGCGGCGGCGGCGGCGGCGGCGGCGCGGCCGCGGGCGCCCTGCGCAGGTGCGCCGTGGCGTGCGCCGGCAGCGTGCCCGTGCGCATGAAGCGCTCCTTCTCGAACGTGGTGGCGTGCACAAAATGACAGACGGGCCGCAAGCAGCCCTTGTTCTCATAGTCTCGGCAAAACCTAAACACTCCATCGAGTTGCGTTAAATCTATCTTGTGCGCGTAGATGCAAGCCGCGCCTCGCGTGCAGGTGCCCCGCACGAAGTCCTTGCACATGGCGGGGCGCGGGGCGGCGGCGGCCTCGGCGGGCGCGTACTCGTCGGGCGCGTCGTCGCTGCGCGCGCCGGCCTCGTACTCCGCGTCCTCGACCTCCTGCTTGACCGTGTACACGAACGGACTGTCGGGGGGCGGCGAGTTGGGCGGCAGCGGCGGCTGCACCACCGAAGCTTTTTCCATCTGTTGTTGTTCAATTGAACTATTCGAGGACATGTCCTCCTCGAACTTCGATTTGAGATATTTTTTCATGTGTTTAAAATTAGGTGATGGCCTAAAATTTATAGACGATTTTTCATTGTTTTTATTGTCTGAAAAAAAAAAATGCTTTAAATAAATAAATAATCCAAGACACGCTATGGTGGGCGCACAGCACGCAGCACCATCTAGTCCCAAAATAACCTGAAGCTTATACTATGAGTGCTAAAAAATTTGCCAAGTGAGAGTTGGACTCCCACACTAATGATTCTATAACATTGACTAGATATTTCTAGAATATCGAGTTTGTTGTATAGGAGCCCCCCGTTAAATATTTATTTAGTTTTTAGTAATTTCTTGTTACAGTGGCAACAGAAATACATAATTTGAAAAACTTTACAGCACAAATTTTGGTGACATACAGCAAAGTCTTAATAATAGGGTTCAGTTTTTACCTTTTGGATATGGAACCAAAAAAATTTAGTAAAAGATAGGAAATTCATATATAATATGCATAGATAACTCAGACCAATACAAACAGACAAATTCAAGCACACAAATGTTTGTAATGTGCGGGGATCTAACCCATAGCCGCTGTATCAGAAGCAATGTTCACTTACTGAAACAGGCTGGTTGTCACCCTGCACAAGCAAGCACGACAACTCTGTATCATTGTTGTAAATGTCACCGGAAAATAGCAAGAATCTTAAGTTGATAAATTTCCTAGGTAGTTGATTAACTTTCGGAATATAACAAACGGTAGTTGAAATGTATTATTTAACGCAATGGATTTCAGTTAGTTGATCAATTTACGGTAGCCTGACAGTCATTTAATAATTTACGATTACGAAGTAAAATCGTCCTCGAATGGGCCAATCGTTGCTCAATGTACTATTTGACGGTGCACTATTACCCGTAACTTAATACACTGTTCCCTGATTGGTTGCCAGGATAACGCCACGTGAGTCATTGAACCAATCAGCGTTCACCTAACCTTCGTCGGATGATTTTACGGCAAGACTCCGTAAAATGAGCAATTTACTAAAATACATACATTAAAAAATTCATTTCAACTGCCGTTTATTAATTTCCGGAAGTTAATCAACTAAATAGGAAATTGATCAACTTACGATTTTTGCTATTTTCTGGTGACATAAACAGACACCAGAGCAATTATCAGCAATATAAAGAGAATGGATTTGTTTCTTTCTATTGAATAGCATACCAAACTAATGCGACTGCTTTTCATAATTCTTTTGATGAATATCAAAGAGCATAAACAAACAGCATCTATCGTTTTTCGGAATAGGCTATTATGGTTAAAAATTGTAATTAGTCCGTCTTTTAGCTTATTCAAAAATAAAAGACAGGTATTTTTTTATTTGTAAATCAGACTAAAAATTACAGAGTTATAGCCCGTTGAAATTATGTGTGATGTCACTCGGTGAGGCATTTTTATGGGAGTGAGTGACGTCAAAGACTCCCACTCCTATCTTTTGACGCCTTGTATCTTTGCTTTTGTTTATTTTTGTTGTTATTATAATAAAAAAAGGAAAAATATGTGTCTTTTATTTTTTAATAAGTTAAAAGATAAGACTAATTACAATTTTTAGCCATAATAGCCTATTAACATAGGGTACCTAGTACATGCATTTTTATTATGAGCCAGAAAATATGCATTTGACAACAAGCAAAAACAAGTAAGTTGGAAAACCATTTGCATAAATATTACTGTGATGAAATTAGGCAATTAAATAATAACATTTGTGTCAGTGTTGTGTTTGTCCAGTAGTGGTCTCTATGTGAATATGGTCATACACTAGCCCAAGCATTCATTTAGCAGTGTACTGGAACTTGCATTGTTTGTAGTACTAGTATTCCATGAACAATGGCATTAAGGGTAATGCTTAATAATTTTTACATCTACCCTTAACAAATTCACCAAAGCCAAGTGTAATAATGTACAGGCTGATGACGGGCAGCATCATCTCTGGAGCAAGCTCTACAATCGCCTATGGGTGTTTGCCCAAAGTGGCAGACATTACATCTGGAGAGGCCTATGTCCAGCAGTGGACTGCGATAGGCTGATGATATGTCAATGTGTAGGATATGATGAAAGTATAATAATACACTCTAACCATTTGTTTTTTCAATTTAATTTAATATTGAAATATCATAATTTTTAGATAAAAAATCAGAGATATTATTGAATACCTTCTGTTCAGGGCAACGCCTGTTGGAAATATGAAGCAACAAAACTGAACAAAATATTTTATTATTCTGCCACCTTCAAATCATAATTAATTATTATTACATTTAAATTAATTAGCATTATGACGTCATTAAATTAGTGGTTCGGGATTCAAAATTTCGAAGCTTAAACACCGAATCATGTGACATTTGCTCACACAATATTAACATGTGGTATTAAATTCCGTAACAATTGACAGTCAATAACTAACATCGTGGCAGACAAATCATAAAGAAAGTGTGTGAACATGGTCAAAAACTCACCTGAGCATTTGTTCAGTAGTGCACTGGAATCAGTGGCTTGCATTGTTTGGCCCTGATACCAGTCTTTGTATTATTAGTACTTCACGAATCACCGCATTGATGAGGGTAATGCAGAATTTTAATTTAACATCTACCCTGAACTAATTTTATAACTGTACGTACACAATACCAACAAAACTACATTTGTATAAAAATATATTTCTTTCTACGCACTTTCACACAGTAGGTACATAAATCTACAAACAAAATGGTTGGATTGGTTGGATGGACAGGCTAACTAAAACCACAGATAATACAAAGAACGAACTATTTTCGTGTCAACCATAGACAATTTTTTTTTTTTGTTGTTTATTTGGCAATGCACGGCTTGTGCTTCTGCCAGATGAGATTAAAGTTAGGGAAACGTTTATGTGATTTTGACTTATTGTCCTATGTCCCCTGGATGGGGCAGAGGGCGTCCACAGTACGTCGCCATCCCGCACGGTCAGGTCAAGAATGACTTGGAGCGAAGTGAAGCGCAAGCTCAAGCGCTTGACTTCGCTCCAGGTCATTATTATCGCCTTCGCTTCTGCAGTGACCGTACGCCGCCAAGTTTGCTTAGGGCGGCCACGTTTCCGTTTTCCTTGGGGATTTCAGTCTAGGGCTTGCCTCGGTATGTGATTTGAAAATGTGTAAATTTGGTAGTAACATTGCCAGCTGTGGACTAATAAGAGTTTTAATTTTTTTGTTTTTACTCATTTCGGGGATTTCATTAATTTAAAAATATCCTACACATTCCCAGTTACTTTATACGAGTGATGTTATTGCAAATGTGTAAATTTGGTAGTAGATGGTTTTTTAATTGTGAACTGATAATACCGAACCCTACGGGAATTGGCCAAAAATGGATTATTATTTTTTAATTACGTATCAGTTTGTAGGAACGAACTTGTCCCTACGAAAAGTGGAAGCATTTCCGCCGAGCTAGGTGATCGTGCTCGGGGACCGCGGTCCGATGGACCATCTTGGTTTTTCGTATATATATATATATAGCGAGTCGTGATGAAAACTTCGTATGTGAGTTGTAGGTATTCCATATTTTTTTTCCATTTTAAATCGCCATCTGTTGTTAGCTGGCGGAACTTGCATATTGTAGCGACGTGGAGGTTGTTGTAGCGGTGTGGATATAGGTGTCGCTACAAGTTGCTTCGTGTCCTTCGTGAACGTTAGTCGCATCTTCTATCGGGAGACCATAGCTCGGCATCACATTATTACAATGATGAATTTTATGAAATGACGCTAGGTTTTATGTAATGACGGAGCGCCGCGCGCCTGCTCGCCAATACTTAGACAGGCGTTTGGGCTGGGCTGATCGGCAAAGGAGGCCCTGTAACGTGGCCAGCCCGCTCCTCTGACCAGACTTCCCTGGAAGTTTTTGTGTGTTGTGTGTGTAGTTATGTGAATAGTCAATGAATGCGTCCGTGGCGTTTTATACGGATTTAAAATCAGTACTACGTACGATAGGTAGCGGTGCGCCGCGGTGGTCTAGTTATTAGGTAGGTTCGTAGGTACGATGTTCGGTCAGTGACCTGTCTTTACAAACAAACTTTCAGGGTTGTACAAAGATTTGCCACAAAATTTGTTTTTTTAAAATGTATGGAGTAATAAAGTAGGTATGCTTTCTTTACATCATATATTTATACACCCATAAGTATTAGTGCTCATTTTTGAAACACGCTATATAGCGTCATCCAAACCAAAGTTATGAGCTTGGTAACGTTACCAATTTAACATTATAAGTAGCGGTAAGTAACGTTAATTCATAATGTTACTTTTTTACCGGTAAGTCGGTAGCGATACTAAATTTTAACGGTAATTTTTACCGGAACGCAAGCTTAACATTAAGTTTCAGGTATCGATACTGCAATATAACGTTAAAAGTATCGATACCTTTATTAGTTACCGGTAAAAGTAACGATACTTATTATGCTACTTTGCTGCGTTGCCGCTCCGCACGGTTACCTATAGCAGAGCGGCAACTTCGCGACACGAGGCGCATGAGACCATGTTGGGTGGGAGCGATAGAGACAGAGAATGAATTTAATCCAAAATTAAGTAAGTAACGTTTAAACGTTTACCGATACCATTATGAAGGTAGCGGTAATTTAACCGCTACTTTAGGTATCGATACTATTTTAAGTAGCGATACCTCGGCCAGGCAAAGTAACGTTACCATATTTTTACCGGTTTTCCAAGCCCTGGTTATGAACCTTCAAAGAACGACGAAACGTTTCGAAAAAGTTAGGTAGCGCTCATGTGCTTCGCTTGGCTCGTCTTGGCAGGGCGACTGTGGCCCCAGATATAAAGGGTTTAATAAAACACACATTAAATATAAAAATACTTTAAAGAAAGCTATACAATTCGATCCCTGTCTTCATAAATTCATAGTATTTACTATACCCTAACGGTAATCCGATCGATCACGAGCTCATTCAATTTGTTATATATTATTTGTAAATAATAAATGTCAGTCACACTCAAACAACGTAACAAGGGGCGCGCGTCACACATAGACTTCGCCGCGCTTGGAGCTGTCGGGCGGCGTGGGCGGCGCGTGCGCGTGCGCGTCGGCGGGCGCGCGGGGCGAGGGCGCGGGCGAGGCGGGCGCGCCGTCCGGCGGCAGCTCGGTGAGCGTGGCGCGCGGCGGCGCGGGCGAGCCGCGCGGCGTGCCCGGCGCCGACGCGCCGCCGGCCGCCACCAGCGACGCCAGCGCCACGGGCGCGCCGCCCAGCACCGGCGCCAGCCCGCCCGGCGCCAGCACGGCCTGCGCCAGCGCCGTGGTGCCGGGCTGCCCCGCGTGCAGCGTGTTGTTCACGGAGCCGCCGTCCAGCTCCTGGATGGGCGACAGCACGAGCGCGCCGAGCACCGGCACCTCGTTCTGGTAGCCCTGCGCCATGATCACGCCCATGTTCTGCATGCCCATGGCGAGCCGGTTCTCGCGGTCCATCACCTCCTTGGTGACGTCCGGCGTGGGGATGCGCGGCCGGTTGCGCAGCGTGATCGGGATCGCGGACCCGTTGCTCTTCGAGCCTGTCAACGGATGCGAACATTATCTTACAGTACTTATCTACTTACGAGTATGTACATAACTGTCAACCAGAAGATGGCATGACCCCAGGTTTATGCCATGACGTCCCGAGCTAAGCTGTTGCGTTAGAAGTCCATCCTGAGGTTTCAAAGTGTCTAGGTGTGGTGCGGCTCTTTACAATTTTGTACTACGCACACTCGTTAGTATTTGAAGTAATCCATTTAGAGATATATAATAAACAAATGTGTAGTAATAAATATTTATAATAAATATTTTATTAAAAGTCCATATGTACAAACTGGAGATGTCTTATACACTCACATATGTACCTAGTGGTATGTAACGGGTGCTGGGCGGTCACAGCAGCTGTTATGGATTATTATATATTTAAATAAATAAATGTAAAAAAAACCCGGTCAAATGCATAATTTCAACAACACATACAACAATACACAATGTGGTCAACACATAGGTGTTGTTGCGATAAAGATCCCATTTTCTTTTGAAGTAGAGATCTCTAGAAGGATGGTAAGCCGGCGAGGTCCGACGCACGCACCGTGTCTGGAGTTCTGGCGCAGCTGCGAGCGGCCGGACTTGCGGCCCACCAGTCGCTCGTACAGCGACATCTTGTGGTGCGCGGGGTGCGCGTGGTGCGCGGGGTGCGCGTGCGCAGGGTGCGCGGGGTGCGCCGGCGCGCCCGCCTCGGGGCTGGCGTACACCACGGAGCTGTGCCGGTTGCGCGCGAACAGCCCCCCCGACGAGTACGCCGTGGACGCGGACCGAACCGAACCCATTCTTGATATCTGTCTCTGAAACCAGTTTTTTCGTCGTTCTACCAATGGTGTATCTACACTCTCCTGAAAGCACGGGAAAAGGTTAGTCGTTAGGTGGTTTGAAAACTGTCAGTGTACTTGTAATTAGTTAATTAAATTAATTTAAACTTTTGTTAAATAAATTAAAGTAATTTAAACATATAACTGCAAGTTCTTACTAAACTAATTTCTAAAATACTCGTATAAATAGTTGACAGCACAGTTAGTAAGTATAGTAAATTTCAATAAGCATAGGTACGAGTAAAATGTAAATTTTTTTTACGAAATATATCAATCACATTGGAGTACTTTATGTCGATTGACAACAGGAGTTTCATCAACTTGTTGACTTTTTGTGCGTAGCTCATTCAATAAGCAATATACGGTAAGTTCAGGGCATCCACGATTAGTGCGGGTGCAGGGCAGCGCAGGGCAGCGCAGGACAGCAGCGGTACTCACATAGTCGGCGTAGGTGTCGTCGTGCGGCTTGCGCGCGGCGTGCACGTTGGCGTACAGCGCGTCCTCCGCCTTCACCTTGTAGTGGTCGGCGGAGCAGGGCGGCTCGTGGCGGCGGTAGTGCTCGCTGGCCACGGTGTACGGCAGCTCCTTGGGCACCACCTCCTCCCAGTACTGGTCCTTCAGCAGCTCGGGGTGCTCCTCGTGCATCTCGTCCACGATCATGTACGCCGCCTGCGAACACCACGCGCGCACGTCACTCGGATGCAATGCCCTCAAGTAAACTTCGACACAATCTATAACTTTGACAGTTGTGGCTTGTTCCACATTTGGGGACCTACATTTCAATATCAAAAAACAGTCAATTTAGACTACAATACAACAATTGAACCTGAGACTATCCAGTGGTGTCTTGTAATTGTTTTATTTGTGGACATATCTGGGTTTTAGCAAGTATGTAGCTAGGTACTAGATTCATTTCACAAATGACTGAAATACAAGGTAGGGACGTGGGCGATCGCAGGGCGTAGCTCGCTCCGATGCCGCTGCTGCTCGTCATAGGTAGGTAGGTACATACCACATGGTATTTAGCTACGCCTTAAAAATTGTGATGGTTATACCGCCACCAATCGGTAGCCAGCAGGTGAGGTTGGCTTGGAACGAGAAGATATCATAACTATTAATGGAAAAGGTAATATCATCAAAGGTGGAACGATCTACATCTCGGAGAACTAGCACCGCGAGTATACAAGATACAGTGACCGCTACACGTTGACCTAATATTCTATGTACGACTAAGAAAACACCGCTGCGGGTATAGAGAGCTACGATAAGAGACGCGAGAGCAGATGGACAGTCGGCGTGGCTTGGCGCGGCGCCGGCGGCGAGCTGACCTTGATGTGGCGGTCGATGAGCCAGTTGAGCTCGATGTCGTCGTCGTCCTCGCCGAACGGGTTGATGAGCACCTCGGCCACCTTCAGCCACCCCACGTAGAAGCAGAACTGGAACCGACAACATTATACATTCATACATATTTGTAGCACACCACAGGACTTTCAGAGATGATAGATAGACATCTCCTTTACCTGAAGATTGTCTGGAAGATCACCAGCAATACGACAAAATTTGGGCCCGCAATCTTAAATGAGACCCGCCAAGACCGCTAGGGGGCGTCCCCTGCGGTCGTAAAGGACATAAAATAAATAAACATCGCACATTGACCTGATCCTGAACCTCATTCAAAATATAAATAACTTTAAGCACAAAATAAAATTATGCTATGAAAATCAGAATTAACGAAGGTGGGTTACATAGTTATACATATATTTAGGTACTTAATTATTACAATATAAATACAGATGTTCATCACATGACTGTCCTGTGTGGGAATCGAACTCCACGGCCCCACGTTCAGACGGCAGGGGTCACTGCCAAGTGAGCTACCAAGCCGCGCAGTCAGTCGAAGATAACTCGATCAACAATACGTAGTAGACAAAGTGTTATGGTGTTGACACCAGCTCAGGGCGAGGCGAGTGGACGCGACACCTGCGCCTGCGCGCTGTTATTGGGCCACCCTCGTCTATTAACAGGTAAGTAATACAATATTCCAAAGTATAATACATAACTACCGCGTGTCTGTCGCTTTCAAGCCCAAACTGATGAAAAAAATTGATAATTATTTGGTTATAATAATAGCCCAACAAGAATAAGAGGTAATTTAATTCTAGATTAATAGTTAATTAACAGTTGTGTCATGTTCCAATAATTCAGTCGAACGAATGTTTTATTAGATAACCTCTGAATAACGTTCGCCACGTAGGATTGTACGAGTGGACCTATTTGCAACCACAGCTGTTGCGGCAGAGGTCGCTCCAGGCTGTGGTCTGGTGTACAATGTACATAAATGAGCGCATAATCATAATCAGCCTATCGCAGTCCACTGCTGGATATAGACCTCTCCGTTATTTATTCGTCACTTTGGTAAAACACTGGAGGCTTTATCTGGGCAGGCGGATTGGCTATCGCAGGGCGTAGCTTCTCGCTTCGGTGTCGCTGCTACCCATCATCGGCCTGTGCATTTAGCTACGCCTTCAATCGTAATGGTTATACTGCCACCAGTCGGTTGCCAGAGCTTCGTTTGTTATTCAGCAGGATCCACCACGGGCAGGTGTGCTGCTGCAGCAGCTGTTTGGATGGCTGAGTCAAAATGAACGAAGCTGGCGGGGGGCAAGAGGGTTAGGGGTCGGGTCGGCGGCTACCTGCAGCGCGGTGAAGAGCGGGAAGTAGACGTCGGGCTCGTACTTGGAGGTGGAGCCGGCGGCGGCGGGCACCAGCTGCCGGCCCATCAGCGCCGCCACGAAGTACGTGTACAGCGCCAGCGTCACCACCTGGACACAACGTGCATGCATGTCAACTAAACAATCAACAGTCTTGGTCAGTCCTCTGAACGTGGGCTTCCTTTAATTGGCGCCATATTTTTTATCATGTGCTTCCCCCATCCAGCAATTGTTACTGCCAGCAGTTCTAAGGTCATCAGCCAAGCGGGTTGCGGGGCGTCCTACACTACGTTTGCTTAAGCGGTGTCCACTCCAAGTCTTGTCTGCTCAACTTATTGTCGGTTATACGACAGACATGTTGAACTGCCACTTCAACGTACTCATCCTTCGGTCTATGCGGTATCTTCGTCCTTTGACGCACGTGACTTGATACGCACCCGTCGGCACCGCCGCGCACCAGCCCGCGCCGCGTGCGCACGTGTCGCGCGTCACGCCGTCCGCCCGCGTTATCTCACTAACGCCATCCACATCACAATGCGTTTATGATACTCATAGATCTTAACCAACTATGAGGAACTTAGAGACTTTTATGCTCGGTCGGAGGAATTAATGTAGCCTTGCAAATGCCGGCGTTAATATGTGTAGACACAGACCTGCGTGTACACGAGCGGCACGCACACGGTGTCGTAGCCGATGAGCGCGCCGAGCCGCCGCCGGATGTCCGACAGCTCCACCAGCAGGGTCTGCACGATGTGGTCGCTGGAGATCAGCCCCTCCTTGCGCGCGCGGTTGATGATGTTGGTGGCCCACACCAGCGGCATCCAGTACTTGGACATCGGACTCTTGCCGTCCATCTTCTCGAAAACCTTGCGCTCGCTCTCCAGCATGAGACCTGGAACGTGAGGTAAAATATTATATAAATATTATATAAATAATATAAATAATACGCTTATGCGCCCCTCGTTTCATCGGATTGTCTGAACCAAGTAATACGTAGAGAAACTAAGATTCCCCGTCCGGTGGTAACAACGACCTGGCTGAAAGCCAGCAGGCACAGGTTGGTCGTTGGGGAATGCTTTTAAGGGCGGTTTGGTCACGTGCAGGGAGGATGGGGTACTGACCGGAGTCGACGACGTGCTGCCACGTGGGGAAGCGCCGCTTGACGCGCAGCGAGACGCGCTGCAGCGTGATGACGTAGGCCAGGATCATGTAGCGCACGATGTTGCGCCGCATCAGCCGCCCCGTCTCGTCCTGCAACCAACCGACCCGCTCAGCCCGGTGCTCGCCCCTTGACATAACTATGTCACCTCAAACCACATACCCGACATACTCGTACCATTTGTAAATTACGTTTATTGCCCTTGTGAAAAGGTCGTTCAATCAAAATTGTGGTGACGCGTGTGTGAGCGCGATCGATTTACGGATTTACACTGTCCTTTCAAAATGCATAGCTATGTATTTAAAATTTGATACACTGCAGCTTTAATCCACTAATGCAAAACGCCGCTATCGGCATCTGCTAGTGTGATAAGGTAGCGTTTGAACGCCGCGTGCGAATCGAGAAGGCGAGTGGCAATCGGAATGCTTTGTAGGAGCGGAAAAGCGCCAGTGTGGCTGCGCTCTAAACGAACTTTCGCCCTGTCTGTTCTCGTAGTCGCACGACACTATGTATGACTACACACTATTCTAAGCATTTTAAGCAATTTCATGTGTTTGCATTTATTATTATTGATTTATTATGACTCTTAATGCATCTGGAGGCGACATGCCCCGCGGCGGGCGCGGCCTTCGCTCATAAAGGCATGAACGCGTCACACACGACACTAAATCGTACGTCATGTTATTCGTTGCCTGAAAAAAAAGCAAACAAAGCATGTCATATTATTATTTTTTGAGCACAAATGGACCTACCGTTACAGTTGTCCAAACGTAAACGTAATAATATCTACGAATAAGTAGTCATGACGTTAACTATTATAGCGTTAGTTATGTACTTTGTCTTCGGCTGAGTCTAGTAGTAGCCATCGGTCCTGGCACAGTTACAACGGATTACGAAGGTGCGATTGTGTGGCTTTTTACAATTTCTAACAATGTAGATTTTAATTAGTGCAATTAAAAAATTTGGAGCCTGACGTCACTTGCTTACTAGGGGTCTAATTTGCCTACACCATTTAGTTCCCATTATAAGGTTTAAGATTCCGATATACACCGACCTTCACCGAGATGTTTATATTTAATTAAATATTACAATAAGTATTCTAATGCATTTGGGTTGGCTATCAAATTTTAAACTGGATAGGGGAAGAACGAGATAGTAGAGCTCCGTTCGTTTGTTGACCGGTATAATTTAATTCCTTATGGTACACCCGCCATTTTGACTCTCACATTTAAAGAGGGTATTTCGCAAAACCCCTACACCATTAAAGGGGATGTCTAATGGGGGATTTGCGATAAATTAAGTAATCCCCATGGATTAAGTAGTGAATTATATTTTATGGAGAAAGGGTATGTTTGACAGTGTGTCAGTAATAGAATGTTTCAGTAAGCGACTGGCTGCCATCAAGGGTACTGTGGGCGATCGTTCTATTTTGGTAATTTCTGTTTACATGCCGACCAAATCGTATGAGAACTTGCCCATTTTTACAGAAATATTAAGCGAAATAAGTGCCATTGAAGCTAGTTGCAATGTTGAAAATGTGTTTGTGCTAGGTGATTTTAATGCTCATCCTCATGAGCTTTTTTATACGGAACTAAGCAGTTTTTGTACGGACAGGACCTGGGTATGTGCAGATGTGGAAAGGCTGGAGGCCGATGCCTACACCTTTACGGACCTGCAACATGGTAGTAAGAGATGGCTAGACCACTGTGTGGTCTCCCTGTCAGCCTGGCAAACTGTTACAAATGTAGGTATTGTGGAGGATGTATTTGTATCGGATCACCTGCCAATTTTCATAGAATGTCGTTTAGACGTTATAAGGGCAAGGCGGTTGACGCGTGATGTGCAACGTAGTGCGGTGATTTGGGGGGAAAGAGATGAATCTCAGATTAGTAGATACCACGAGCTATGTCAAAATGGTCTACGAGAAATAGATTTTCCTTCTGAATTTACTGATTGCAGTCACGGGTCATGCGGCCTTATTGGCCACAGGCGCATATTGGACAATTTTTATGAACGAATTGTAAGTACATTAAAAAGTGCGGCTGTAGAAACCAAAAGCCCGGATAGCGATAAACCTAAAAGAAACAAGATTGTGTTTGGCTGGAACAAAAATGTAAGAGACTCACATCGGGAGGCCAGGCTTAGATTTCAAGTATGGGTCTTACATAACAGACCTACAGAGGGTGATATATATGACCAAATGAGTGAATCGCGCAAAATCTTTAAAAGTCGACTGAAATGGTGCATGAACAACCAAGAACAAATAAAAATGGATAAGTTAGCACAGCTTCGAGCTGATAAAAATTTTGGGAAATTTTGGCAATCTACGGGAAAATTGGACATTAAGCCTGGCCTACCGGCTTGTGTAGAAGGAAGGAGTGATCCAGAGGAGATTGCCAACTTGTTCATGGAACATTTTAAGGTGCAGTCTCCGCTGGGCTCCTCTTCTGGGGTGCTCGAGCCTGGGTCGGACGTGGGCGGAGAGGCGTCCTTGCTACTACTTACAACTAAACAGGTTAGGGAAGTTATAAAAAGGATGAGCAGGGGCAAATCTCCCGGACACGATGGGCTCAGTATCGAGCACCTGAAATTTGCGGGTGTACACTTGCCGAGGGTCCTGGCTCTGTTCTTCAATATGTGCATTAGACATTCGTACCTACCATCAGATTTAATGAAAACTATTGTGGTACCCATAGTCAAGAACAGGACAGGAGACATCTCGGACAAGGGGAACTATCGCCCTATTTCTCTTGCCACTACGGTGGCGAAAGTACTGGACAGTTTGCTTGACTCATGCTTGCAAAAGTATTTAAAACTACATGACGCGCAGTTTGGGTTTCGGCCTGGACTATCCACAGATAGCGCAATACTGAGCCTGAAGCATACTGTCCAGTATTATACAAACCGAAGGACGCCGGTCTACGCCTGTTTTCTGGATCTCTCCAAAGCATTTGATCTCGTTTCATATGATGTGCTCTGGGGGAAGATGGAGGACAGGGGTATTCCGGTGGAAATACGCAATATCTTTCGGTATTGGTATGCGAACCAGTTGAACTACGTCAAGTGGTCTAACAAACTCTCCGAGGCGTACGGGTTGGAGTGTGGCGTGAGACAAGGGGGGTTATCGTCTCCAAAGCTCTTCAACTTGTATGTAAATGACCTCATAGTGGGACTCAGCGGGATGCGTGTCGGATGCAAGGTGGGTGGTGTTAGTGTTAATAACATTAGCTACGCGGACGATATGGTGCTGCTGGCTCCCACTGTGGGTGCTATCGGGGAGATGTTGAACGTATAAAAGTGAATATATGGTCTTTAAGGCCGCCAGTAAGTGTCCTGAAGATGTACCTCCAATCTACCTCAATGGAACGGAGCTGAACAGAGTTTTCAAATTTAAATACCTAGGACATATACTTACTGACGACCTTAAAGATGATCTAGATATAGAAAGGGAGAGAAGAGCTTTGGCGGTTCGCGGCAACATGCTGGCTCGCAGATTCTCTCGTTGTACGGATCAAGTAAAGATTACTCTCTTCAAGGCGTATTGCCAAAATCTGTACACGGGAGGTCTGTGGATCGGCTGTGCCAAAAAATCGCTCAACACTCTTCGAGTCCAATACAATAATATCTTCAGGGTGTTGCTGACACTCCCCCGCTTTTGCAGTGCGTCTGAGATGTTTGCGAAGATGAGAACTGATGGTTTTCAGACGCTCATGCGAAAAAAGGCAGCGTCATTAATGCATCGTGTACGGGGGAGTGACAACAGCATACTGAGGGTAGTGGCAGAGGATCCGCATGCACCTATATTAAGGCACTTCATGCGAGTGATGACCGAAGTCACCAAAAGTGCTGGGTCGCGTTCGCAGGGGGTGCCACTTAGGTACATGACAAAATAGAGTAGGTAAATGTATTGTATATGTAAATGTATTTAATAAATTAATTGTATTGTTATACTAACCCTTAGATTTATAAGCATTGTTACTAACCCATGGATCAAAGTTATCCGAAATAAAGATTTGATTTGATTTGATTTGATAAAGGGCTGATCGTTAGCTGTTGATGCTACAACGTCGCGGTCAGGTGCTCCAACGGCCCGGCGCGAGGGAGCGCCCGCGAGTGCCGGCCGTCGCCCAGGCCGATGTGGACTCCGACGAGTGATGAATCATAAACTCGTTGTCTGGCGACAGGCAGTCGCAAGAGCGAGCACACTTACTGGCCGCGGCTGCGCAGCCGTTGAACGAACACTGTAGGCAGCACTAATAAGTAACTAAAGAGTCAAGTACATTTAACAATGATTATCGGATTCGAAGTTTGCACTGGCCAGCGATGTGTCTACCAGGTTTGATGAATGTAATTATTATAGACGAGTTACGGGCGCCCTTTTTGCTCAGTGTAATAGGCTAGAGCTAAAATAATTTGCTATTTTTCAAGTCTACCACTACTACTTTCCACATTCTGTATCTTCGTTTAATTTAAAATAATTCACTCCCCATCCGTATGTCTCGTACAATGACCAAGCTCCAGTGAGTGAGGGGCGCAGTCCACGGCCGGCTCCGTGTTGCAGCCACACCGTTACATGAGTAACACGAGTTCCCCCCGGGGAGCACACTATCGCTCCCCGGAATCCGCGGGTATTTGCCCTCGCCGGACCTGGACTGGTCAGGCGCCGGCCGCAGCTGGCCAGAGCAAACAGGGGTGCGGTCGCATGCTACCCGAATACCTGTAAGTTGCTACCCAGGGGGGTTAAGTGGGTACACCCTCATATTCAGGGAGGTGAGAGCCCCACACAAAAGGCGTGAAGATTTCTAATAGATTCTCCTCTTTAAAAATAAAGACTAGACCTAAACTCGACCTCCAGAGACTCATAAGCTCCCTAAAGAACCGTGCTGGTGGAAGCCCCTAGCGTTTCTCTCGCTGCACGCGCCGCCGGCTGACGCCTATCCGCCACTCTCACCTTCCCGCCGACCTTCACTCCGCTAATTACAAATCTCAATCATTATTGTAGCTATTTAAGTTTAGACTTATATAACATCAGAAGTTGGAAACAAATAGCTCTCCAAGGTGGTTAACATTCAGTACAATCATCATTGTTGTCACGAAACATAAAATCATTGGTACGTCAGTAGGCGTCCGTGCTTTGATACCTCATTTGGTTTTTGCTTACGAGCTGAGCTCCAAAAGGCCACTTTTGTGGACTTAGATCCTGTTTTACCTCAAACATTACACAACTGGCAGGGCCGTATGCTGGGCTCTGCGGCTGTGGGTGGCGGTGCAAGGGGCAGCGGGGCGCGGGCGCGCTCTTGAAAATGAAAGTACGATTGTTATAATATTACATATTCAAACAACACTGGCTAATTACATTGCTACTCACACTCTCAACCGGATTTCGTTGTTCAGACCGACTGGCGATGGTGAACGATTTGACTGCCCCTTTTGATTTGATCTCGCGATGGGTCGTTCCAAGCGACGCGGTAAGGTACATCTGCTTCGACTTTATTACCTAGCTACCTAGTCCTCTTTGAGAATATTTACAAATTTATTTCTAAATTAGGTCAGGAGGGTATGTGGAGCGCAGTCAGCGCTCCCGGGCCCGGGCGCGCGTCGTGCGTGACCCGCTCTAGTGCCATCCGTATTCGGAGGCGGGCATGCGCGTAAGGCAAGCCTCCGCGACCAGTTCACGATTAATTTAAAAGAATATATTTGTCGAGTGCGACATTGTATTTGAAATGAGCTGTCTGTCCGTACTTTGTTGTTTCACCTTGATATTATGAGGACTGATTAAACACGAGGTAGCGTGCAGCCTCCTCAAGACGATCTCTTTGTGCCTCGTCGGTCTCTCGGCAAACAATACTTACAACAGATGTAATTTCCTATTATTGCTTTAGGTACGTTTAAATCTTCTCACGTTCGTTGAAACGCTTTTATTTCACAAAGGCTTGAAATTTTAAATGTACCTATTCGACGAAAAACAATTCAACAACATAATGTACTATTGTATCTATTGAATTTTGTGTCATAAACGTATTGTAGAACGGTGGAACGTGCTGCGAGCGCGATGTGCAGAGCGGGCGTTCACGTTCGGCAGGCGGCGATACTTCGTTTTATTAGTTGTAAAACCAGTTGACGATCAATCTAGACGTACTGGATGTACTCGTATTTGCGTGCCGCGTAATTAATGAGAATAACAAATATCAGATGGTTTGAAGCGAAATGGCAAAGTAGCGGAGGCGAGAGCTCAGCTCGTTTATTAAGTACGCGACAAATATGTATATGATAATGATTATTGATTTGAGTTGCGTCCTTAATCTATATCCTGGTTTCAGTCCCGCAGTACTTAAAATATCTTCGCGTTAATTTAATTTAAAATACAAGAGATACTCATAATAGTGGCAAGGTCATAATCCTACTTGTTGTTACTGCATAATGAATATTCATCGCTAAGTACGAAGTTATTCGTAGCAACAACTGTACACACTTGACCTATGTTTTTGCGACGTCGCGGGTCCGTGCAGCGGGTCCGGGCGCTCCGAGCGCTGCGCGGGCGCCGCTTCAGGCGGATATGCTCCGACAATGCGCGTCTCGTTTATTTGCTTACTTTGCATTACAGTGTGCATTTTTTATGCGTCAATAACACGTACGCCACACGTCTAGCTTCTTATTCTGTGTCAGTTATTTTCGCAACTGTTATTATACAATTGATTAATATAAAACCGGCCAAGTGCGAGTCGGACTCGCGCACGTAGGGTTTCGTACCACTGATTGAATGAAAAAAATTAGGTAATTTGATTTATGATGTTTAAAAAAAAACTACTGTGTAGATTTCATTCAAACCAAATTTCCTTAGTAGTTTACATAGTAATACACATCATATATTTTTTTCAGTTTTATAATGCCCATATTTTAGAAGTTACGGGGGGGGGGGGGGACACACATTTTACCACTTTGGAAGAGTCTCTCGCGCAAACTATTCATCTGAGAAAAAAATTATGTAAGAAACCTCAACATCATTTCCAAATACCTATCCATAGATACCCCACACGTATGGGTTTGATGAAAAAAAATTTTTTGAGTTTCAGTTCCATGTATGGGGAACCCCAAAAATTTTGGATTTTTTTTCTGATTTGACTTTAAAATCTTAATGCGGTTAACAGAATACATCTACGTACCAAATTTCAATAATGTAGCTCTTATAGTTTCGGAATAAACTGGCTGTGACATACGGACGGACAGACAGACAGACAGACAGACAGACATGACGAATCTATAAGGGTCCCGTTTTTGCCATTTTGGCTACGGAACCCTAAAAACCGGCCAGGTGCGAGTTGGACTCGCGCACGTAGGGTTCCGTACCACTGATTGAATGAAAAAACGTAGGGTTTGATTTTGGTGGTAGGGGCCTAAGACTCGGCGCGGCTCCGATCCATTCGTCTCCTCGCGTTCAATTACTACGGTGTGTCAAGGTACGCGTGTGCACACTGTTCACAGTCTCACGAAGTTTATATGACTAACGGTCATTAGGAACTTTACGCTTTCTCTAGCAAGTAGTATAATGCGCCATTAATTCAGACTCTATAAATAGACCCAGGAACACTAAATTATACCGGTGCGGCGCGCCGGAGATCTTTTGTGTCCCGAGTTTCCTCCCTCAGGATGCCCGAATTTTGCACAGAAAGGAAGTATCTCAAGGTCGGAGAAATAAAATGTTCAATATTTTACAAAAGGAAACAGTAAACTTTTCTTTCGTTTTTTCCAATTTACTTTTTATACGGACTTTACGGCTTCGTATACCAGCGGACATAAAAACAATACTTCTTTTATCGAACGATTTATAAGGATAAGGCTGTCTTGTACAGTATGGTTGGGAACCCTAGCGTAGTCTGGAATCCTACTCAATATCAAGAAAATGTTCGGCCAATGGTGACAACCATGACAAAGAGCATTGTTGCGCGATATTACTGATCGTATTTAACGCAATCGATCGAGGGTGCCTGTCCCTGCGCTGGGCCGCAGCCCAAGCAGGCGCAGTCAGCTGAGGGAGCGGCGCGCGCGCAGGCGCAAGGCCGCGCGGGTCAGCGCCGGTCGCGCCGCGCGTCACCGCCGTGACGTCACGCCCCACTCCCCCCACCGACACCACGCGCACGCATCGCATACGCAAACACGGGTTACACACATAATGTTACTCTTGTAAACATTGAATTACATTTTTCACTGCGAGCATCCTACCTTGAATGTAAATTCTCTACTACCTTTATGTCTATTCTACAAATTGTATTCAGGTTTTAGAGATCCGTAAAGCTTTAAAATTAAAGTGTAAACGTTAGCCTGGTTCGGAAGTACGAGTACCATCAAACAAAACAAAGCCTGTTGCGCACTCGCGGGTCGCCTGCCCGGGCGCGCGTGACGTCACGCGCCGGTCTGCGCACGCGCTCCGGTATCAAATCATAATACTTATTAACACGATTGTGCAACGTGTGTGTGGAGGAGCCCACAAAGAGAGCACTGACGCCGCCTCCTGGGCCCTCCCGCGCTCTCCCGCTGTCTCCGCCTGGCTGAGAACACTTGGCTATAACTACACTCCCAGAACAGGTAATCGACAAGAAGGAACTCAAGTGGCAACCGCGAGATGGAAGACTTAGTACGGAACGATTATTCGGTAACTATACGAGTACATACCTGGTCACTGGCAAATTGTTGTATTTAGAAAAATACAAAGTTTATAACCGAATTTGATTTAGTTTCCTTAATATTCGAAAACGGAGACCGATCCGACTAAATATTATTATTATAGTATTCGCTACTTTTGCTTAGTTGTAAACAAACAGCAATCCTTCTGGGTCATCGGCCTCCAGCGTCCAAGTCTTCCGAGAAGACATAATATAGGTACATAGTATTGTTAAAAATGATAACTGTGATTTTCTCTTAAGCAATCATTATTCAGTAACAGCCTTCGAGTTCGGGAGTTGGCGATGACAGGTACATAGCTGATACTGAACTCCCGAATATTATACCTATATGTAGGTAGATTGCATGCATGGAAAGCTTTTGTTTCCCTTCCTTAGCCTAATATCAAGTCGAGATTCTCAACACAGCGACCACATCGGCAAAGTTATCAAGTCGAGATTCTCAACACAGCGACCACATCGGCAAAGTAACTCAGTTCCCCTGCGTGCGCGCAAAAACACACTTGTAGCTAGCTACCTACTGTTTAGTGGCCGAATATCGAGCCAGGAGAATATTACTGTAATTTAGAAAGTAAGTCATGTACTCTTACATCCAGTGAACGGTAATGTACATATAATGTCCTGAAATAAGTTAATAATTATGGTTGCAATTTATTAGTAAAAGCAACATCTTTGAGTTGGGTTAGGTTAGATTTTTTCCTTGCAGTAATTTAGCGGCATACCTATAATATGCGACCCGGTTTATTAGCGGCAAAAAATTAAGTAGCTGCAAGTGCGCACGCGCAGTCGGCGCCCGCGCGGCAGCGCGGCTGTGCAACGATAGCGATTGTGTCGTCATGTTTTAGTGACAATTGTTGAATTTAGACAAAGATCATTAAATTTTAATAACGTCTACATTTTTTTAAACAAAGCGCCGGCCGTCTTCTTATATAGGAAGTAGATGCCTCGACCTTACCGTCCAAGGCCTTAGATCACGCGGCAAGCCTAGATAACGGCTAGATGTCCTTAAAGGCAACATGGCATACAAGAAACTCACACGGGATGCAAAGATTAAGGAGACAATCGGACCGTGGCACCAGGCGGGAGAGCGCTAGGACACAGAATAAATCAAACCGATTTGTTGTTTGTAGTGATTGTCAGGAAACATAAACAATGGCAAATAATTTACTTAAATACAATTTATAACAGATACGAATCAAACACAGATGCTGAGGCCCAGAAGGCACAGTACAACATTATTTTGGTTTGATAATGCGAAAATATAGGTAACGCATAATTCACAAGCACTTCCAATGTAAGTTTCTTCTATGTAGGATCGTTATTATTATTACACCGCAGGCATTTCTAAGTATTTTTGTCGATAAGCTATTGTTGTGACGCGTCGAGGTTACGTGTAGGCTCAGGCATCGCCTAAGTGCGACGACTAGGCCGCACTCGGCAGGCCAGGCGGCGCCCGCGCAGACGCGAGGCGAGGCGCGCGCGCCGGTGTGGTGCGGCGATGGCTCGTAAGCCCGTGGCTTATTGTTGCTTCCCGCACACAAGCAAAGGTTAATCAATACTAAACGCGGAAACGTGCCTCAGCCTTTGCCGACGAGATTGCTATCGATATAATAGTACCTATGTATACCTTATAATTGTTTTGAAATCATACAGCACATGTATATTCTAGTTGAACCTACACTTCAGCCATGACCGAACAATCAATCAACATGTATTTCGTCTTATGTATGTTCAATTTCCTTGCGGTTTGCATCTAGTGTCTGGAGACTGACGGGTAGGTGGCGGGGACAGTATTGTGTTTATGACTACATTATGCATTACCTCTACTTTGTTAATAGCAAAAACAGCCAAACTATGGAACTCCTTGCTGGGTTCTTTGTTTCCCTAGATATACGTATATTATAATCTTCCGGTGTTTGAGAGTCCAGGAGCGAACTAGAGAGACATCAAAGTGCGCCTATTGTTCCGGTCTTGTGCCAGAAAATAACGTGAAAAAAAAGTCGCAATCACATCTAAGCTGGGTAAGTTAGTAACAGAAGAATTGCAACTTATTTTAAGATTATTACAGGATTATTTATAGTTCGAGTAAGTGTACATTTTAATAAATTGTGGCGCCTTAGGCACCTAGCTTGAAGTATACATCATTATTAGCTTACGAGTGGCTGCAATGCGTGCGCTGAGTCACTCGATGTCGCGGCATACCTACACGCGTTGTATATCTTATATTATGATCAATAAATGGCTATTTACCTTAAAAATTGCCACCCGAAATATACCCTACCATTAGTTGACTATTATTTGCAGACACAATTTAAAAATCATATTTTCAATTCGCTGTCATAACTGTAATTGATGGGTAGATAATTGGAAAATGTAAAAAATATACAAGACAACACAAGAACAAAATGAAAACCGCGCAACTCGCTGCGCTTCCACAATCATCAAAACAACTCAAACGATTTATTGTTTCTTATCCTAACGAGCAAAAAACGTAATTTACATACGAGTATACCAACACGAACGGAAAATGATTGAACGTCTGCTTAAGGTCGAAATGCGGTATTCACAGAGGTGATGTATGCGGATGGTTCATACTGCATCGAGTTATTAAAACATTCGCTCGCGCAGCGCTCAGCAGCGGCCTCGGCAGGCACGGCAACAACGGTCGCTCCAGCAGGCAGGAATACTGCGTCCAGCTGCGGCTAAACGGGTCATCTCCGCGACTGTTATTCTTGTGACTGACATGCTAGTTTAACCGCAGCCGACGCAGCAACACAACACGTGTACATAAAAGTATTCACGCTCAGCGGTGTAAGTCGGTAAGCGAGAGTGAGTCGGAGGCGCGTGAGATAGTAGTGAAAGGGTGTTTACTTTACTGACCGCTCCGGGGATGCCTGCGGAGATGAACAGCGCCAGCGTGTCGGGCCACGGCAGCAGCTTGTACTGCTCCCACCAGCGCTTCACCACCAGGCTCACGTAGAACCCGAGCACGAACGACATCGGGATGGACTCGCTCTGTGCGCCGAAGTACTGCCGCACCTTCTCGAATATCCTGCAACACGCACACACGCCTTAAAAATCTCCATCTTGAGGATCGCCGCCAAATGTTTCTTTGCTGTTTGATTTTGAAAGTATAAGGTGAAAGTATAAGTAGGCGATAGGAAGCCCTGTGCTGTGCCCCCAGGGCTTCCAGATGAAAGGCTAAAAGAGAGTCCTACTCGCTCTGGTAATGGACGAGAAACTTCAGGTTTCAATCAGTTGTAACAGCCTTGCTGGATTGCAAATTAAGTCACGCCCATTAGAGAATGAAGCGGATCATGATTATATGGCATAGGTAAAAGTTGTTAACTTTTAATAGGGGAATGACATATGATAAAGTGAGACGATGAAACGCAAAGTGGAATGTAATGAATTGTGGAAAGAACATCATGTGGCTTATCGCCGGCGCCGGTGTGCCGTCCGCCGCACGCAGCGCGCCCGCGCGTGCGCCGACCGGAACTAATCCTCAATGCAATCGCAAATCGAGTATCTGCATACAATCACGTACACTTTGTATACGCACATTATTCGGCCGACGCTACCCTTTATGTCTGCGCCCGCGCATCGTGCGCTCACAAAGCAAACAATGCACACAATAAGAGCACCGTACGGATAAACAAGACGGAGCAAACAGTCGCATCATGTCGTGATTAGCCGCGGAAATATTTTTAGTTTAAAGAAAAGATTAACGACGACTCGGTAAAAAATAAACGTTGTCATTACCGTAGCCGAGTGGCCGACACCCGCCTTTTCCTTATTACAGTATGCAGAGAAAAACCAACCACGCGAGCGGAGATAAAAATCTCAGATTCGTATTGCTTAATGCGGGAAATACACATAGATAGATTTTCGGAATAACCAATAGAATGAACAAATACGAAACCTAATAAGCAGCCAAAACTTGTGCAGAAATAGAAATCAGCTTTCCAAAGCTCTAAATGTGCCGTGTCCGAGCCATAAACGCGGTAATTGCGGCCCGCACGCGCCTTTAAAAACAGGAGAGTATAGAGTATTGCCGAAGCTCCACAAGCTGCGGACTGAAACGTCTGTGCAAGCGTCAATGTTTAGGGCGCATTCGGTATTACACGCGACATTGAAGTCGCAGATTAGAAATCTAATTGAACCATTCGATACACACAATTACGTATTTGACGTAGGTATTTTGTTTATAACATTTGTATTCTGACCATGCATTCCCGCGATTACTGGGTATGCATGATGAGCCCTAACGTTCTGCGCGCGTCGGGCGTGGTGAGGCGCCGGGCAGGAATAGGTGGCCATAATAAACAATAATATGGACGTTATTGGCGCCGCGGCCCGTGGCCCGCGGAGCGCGTCGGGCGCAAGGTCTTGTGCTCCGTTACATAACATCGTAAAGAATACATCGATCAGGTGTTGCAAGTCTTTAGAAACCCTGATCGACACTTAGATTTTGGACATGAAAACGTAGTTCTCGTGCAGCTGCTACCCCGAGAAATGTACACAGATGCTATTTACACGTCAAGCGACCGCCATTTGTGACACAGCCTCACAACAAACTGCCAACCAAACAACAAAAGGAAAATTGGCCGAGAAAATACTGTATTACATAAAGTAGCTGAGGAAATCAACAATCGAGCTAGACCAAACCGATATTATTAAATACGGAGCTCAAGAGTCGTTTTGAACACGTATCAATATACATATAGATATGGAGTTGCATAGAGTTGATTTACATCTAGGTGTGATTGACATTATATAAGTTATTTAAGGAAAACATACATTTCTAACTCGTCTAAGAGCAAGAAGAAGGTTTAATAATATGTATTCAGATTTTTGATGAATTGTTGACACATTATATGCAGTTGCGCATTCTTTCATTTCCCTCGCGATTCGATAGAAATCCAACGACTCGATCAAAGTTTCCGATGCTGTACAGAATTCGCTTCTAAAATCATAATTACTGACAGCTGAAATAACCAAAGACCAAGATAGAACTCGTTCTATTCGCCGTTATCGCCCGCGTTAATCGCCCTCACCGCAGGGAAAATTACCATTATTACACATTGCGACATTTAGTTGAGAATAATTGTTTGGGGAAATTTGTAACTTTGTAAGAACAGTGGCCATCTGTACATACTCGTCACAAATCCAGCGATTTTAATAAATTAGTGCGTTCGCACCGACGCAACGTCTGCGCAAGTCCATCTCCTGCAGCCATTGTGTTGTTCAACAAACGCGAACGATGACGGCCGTGCGGTGACGAACCAAGGAATAACCCGAAAACTGTCTTATGTAACCCTTTCACGATCGCCTCGCGAATGGAAATCTGACAGCGGATCTCGATTGAATAGCTGTCTCTATATTATTCATATAGAAATGTAGCTTTCATTATTAGTGGTGTCTTCACCTACCTTCACCCTTTAGACAAATACAACGCTCAATATTTAAGTATACGAGGCCTGAACGGAGGAGATGATATGACAGTGCATGTGGGTTCGAAGCCGTCCAGCGCCAGCCGGACACGGCCGGGATCTCTGGTCTCCGGCGGCCTGCGGTACTTGACTTGGATCTTCAATTAGAATGTAATCTGCAGTAGTACGTATGCAAAGAGGGTAAAATGATGAGCTAAGTAGTCCTCAGCGGGCGTTGCTATGTCGCGCACGTTGGCCGGCGACCGGCGCGGGCGCAGCACGTACTCTCCGCTCGCGACACAATACAATACAACTAATACAATACTAGGCTCGGCGGCGACCAGCATATACAATCACGTTCAAGGGAAAGCTAACTGTTTTACCTTCAAGGAATTTATTAGCCATGGACTAGCGCCAAACAATTGCCAATCGTACGTTCGTAGTTTCGATGCGTATCGGCCGAGAGCGCTGCGCCCGCGCCAGCGCGATGAGACGCGGCGCTGACACACGGCACGACTGCAGCCCAGTTATTAGCATATTTGCACACAATATGCCGTATGTATTTAATATCATAGCTATAATTAAATTTTTTGTTTAGCTTTATAGATTCTTGTACTTTGTGCTCTTACTAAGATTTCATTGCTTTCTCCCATCGTGCTTATGAAGAATAACATTGAAAAATATGACACAAGAATGAAAACATCAATACCACGTCTGTACGTACCAGCACTATCTATGAAACATGACAATATAACGAATATGCCACATGTAATCGATTCAGGAAGTTATAAATTCAGGCATTTTAATTATGATTCTAATCAGAATACACTGGCAGTGAATCTCCCACGCCTAAGTTATGCGCCTTTGAATTTTACAAGGATTCAGCCGATGCGAGGCGAAGCGAGGCGACTGCGGTGGATCATTAATATAAATGCATATCTCACCACGTGTGAACCATTGCGATAATTGTGAAGGAAAAAACCGCAGGTACAGTCGCGAGGCGCGTAGTAATGAAACGCGGCGGCCGAGACAGCCGCGGCGCCGCAGCGCCTGCTATCTGGCCGCCGACTCGCTCGCACAGGCGCTCGTGAGAGCCTTTGTCTTCGGCGAAGTGTTCGCCTGAACACAAGTTCGCAGACGCTGGACAGAGGACATAAGCCATATTTGGCGTACGCTATAAAGCTGAGACAATAAAACCATACCCGATGTAGTACAGGCTGTTTGGTAAACATTTCTCCCCGTCATTTATTTCCTAGTGGGAAGAAAGTTCTAAGATGGTTACAGAGAATCCAAGCATCACCTTTTGTGATTCACACGCAACAGAATTAGCAATAGAGTAGATAATCACGAATTCTATTGATCCTAAAATGGGATAAACGAAAGATTCGCGAACTACCTACCTATGTATTTATACACAAAGTTTATGTTGGATCAAAACATCAGCGTGAGCGTATCTTAGCGGCCGCGAGCGCCGGGTCCGTCGCCCGTCTCGTTGCGAAACCGTCTTTTACCTCAGGAAAGGAAATCGGGTAATTAGCACATCCGAAAGTTATTAACCTACATTAAGCGCTGAATAGTCACGCTTCGATGGACATGGGAAATAATCTAAATAAACGCACGTTGACAAAAGTTTCACTGATAAAGCGCAGCAAACGGCGCGAGCGGAAGTGTGTGTGTGTGTGGCTGGTCGCTGGTTGTCGGCCGCCTGCCGCCGACGCACGGGCTCGGGTTCAGACAATGCCCGCTGTAATCGTCCTCGTGGTTTGTTGACAAACTGCCTCGAAGGTACCTGGTTTGATACAGGCCCGGGTAAATTTGTGAAACATCATCATCATCTGTAATAACAGTGCAACCTTGGTGCCAGGCCTCACGTGCTGACTTCTTGTGAAACGAACGCATACATACTCGAATTTGAGACTTTTAATACATAGTTGTTAAATCGATGGTCAATCATTGCGATATATCGTTAAAATAATGATTGTCAGTCACTGTGTAATATTAGCGGTGGTTGTTCATTAGACAAAGACCTTGGCCTCTAAATCTAAGGTCGTCAGTTCAAGCTCGGCGACTTTTCGATATTTCTTTAAGAACCTATGTAACGACCAACGACTTTTAAATACCAGTCTTTACGCAGTGAGGGATTATCGAGAAGAAAGAAAATAGTGGCTAAGGTCCAAAAGCGATTTAGTTCCCTTACAAGGTAGGTATGCCAAGTTGACAACAGTATTTACACTACGTACTATGGATCCTATAAGCAAGAGAAGTTGGGACCTTAATACGAATCAAGCCCAATCTACTTATCAAGCTACTTAAATATGTCTAAATAGTTTTTATGCATAAATACAATTAACAAACACTATACATATAAAACATAATATTGAGTTCAAAATTGATTGAGGAAAGATGGTTTGGGATAGGTTAATGTTAGGCAGTCGACCGTAAATGAAAATAACAGGCGGTTATATTGGGTTAGTCGCAGTTGCATCCGCGTGGTCGCTGCGCCTGCGCTGTGCTCCAGTGCCCCGGCGCGGGCGCACCGAACACGAGCGCTTGCTTCAGCGCAGCGACGCAAGCGCTGCAGGGGTCGCTCGGCTGAGACGCCTTCGTTATGCAAATATGTACGAGAATTTCACACGCTACCGGGCGCGCTAACGAAAGTGCACGCTCTGTCCGAGTGATTCTGAAAACTGCGCGAACGTAACAAATAGGCAGGCAATCTATTAAAGTCGTCCGGATATATTCTAGGGCTGTGAAATCATTTCATAAAAAGAAAACCCAAAACTAGTTAAGAGATCCAAACAAAATAACTAACTGCGAATTTTTGAATGAAACAATTTAGGAAAATTTCAAAAAAAGGGGAATATAATTTCCTGATATATCAATCTCGGGGAATTTACGTACAGATACTGTCCTATTATGTTCCATCAGTGCGTCCTACCCTTCATTAAGTACAGAGCTGAAAACATTTCCAATTTAAAAGACTTGGAATGGGCTACGCTGATCGTTTCTCCACGGGATCGAATCTAAATTGACATGATCCAACAGAGAACTAAAGCTGGCCATATCCGCCGCGATACGCGCAGACGCCCATGTCAGGTGGAGTGACGGTCGATGACAGGAAGGCTGGCAGGAAATTGGTGCGAGTGGCCAAGGCGAACAATTGGAGTGGCCTGTGTCTGGTGTGGACTCCGATCATGAAGACCCCTATCGACACTAACGAAACCCACAAGAAAATGTTATTCTTTTCCTTTTCCATTCGTACTGTTAGCATTGAAAGAAAGAAAGAACGAGACAGTGTGTAAGGCTTTCGGTTGTATTAATTAGGGCACATCTGGCCGTTTGATACTACCCACGTGTCCCAACACTCGGACACCAGACAATTTAGGAGCGAGCTCAATTGAATTAGTTGCCTACTAGGAATAGCGTTTTCGTTTAGGTTTAACAAGTTTGCTGAGTGCGTGAGTCAGGGGGCACTGCGCCTGCGCGGCGCGCCACAGCTGCGCGAACGCCAAATAATTGATGACAATTTACACAAACGTTTGTCGTATTGTATAATTACATAGAATGGTGGTGACGTCTTATTTTCAAAGAATCACACTTCTTTAAGCGTTCTAAAAAACGCTCGACATTATTGTTGCTCAATTTCAAATAGATTGCGCGTCATTTTAGATACGAATGATACAAAATACGAATTTCTCTAATTATTGCTGTTGGTGGCAGACGAGCAAGCGGCCGGTCTGATGTTAAACAGTAACCGCCGTCCATGGACATCGGCATCGCCGGGAGCACAGCCATGCAACAGCCTACCGAGATGACAACGCTCTCTTTAAACCACGTTTAAATAAGAACATGACGTAGTGATCAGGTAACACCAACAGCACATTTAGAACGAGTATTGGACGTGAATAACTCGTTGTCATTGACGCGGACGCTCGGGCGGCGCGGGCGCGTCACAAGCCACAACGCGCGCCACACGCTGGACTGCGCCACGTTCTATCCCTTGACACGTCATATCTGTAAACGCCTAAACTACAGAATGTGAACGTCGTTCGTTGTTTTTAGGACGCCGACGCTCAACATTAATGAAACAATGGAAAAAATATTGATTAAAATGTACTCTACTGCACCGATAGCGGCGCTAAAGAGGCCGTGAATCAGAGACCATTGACGACACGAATTCGTCGGAACCGCTCAGTGTTATTACCCAATTTGCAAAACAATTTTGCATATTTGACTAAAATATATTCACTTTGCCATTTCCAGAATTATGACGGCAAGATACTGCGTGAGCCAACTGCGGGACACGACGCAGTCGTCTCTGACGTCACGACAATTTCCTTAGCTCCGTACGAGAGCGGGACAAGGAAATATCAAATCCATTTGGGCTTTTTATTATTGTAAGTAGGTATTTACTCGTAGATAGGAAGATTAAATATAATTGAATGCATATATCAGACCACGAGTTAGGACAATGAGGTCAAAACGCTCGGATGAGGACTGCATAGCTTCCAACAACTTCTAGAACGACTCACAGAGGATAAGGTACGTAAGAAATTTGTAACCCAGGAAAATTTTGAGCTATCTTTACGAGAAAAACAGCAGCAGCATAATAATATGCAGAGGACTTGTCTGGATGAAATTTGCCCTCGCAATGCCACTCAGGCAGGAGTGCCGACAACCTCGCAGTCACCTTCTGAGAGACGCGGTGGTCACCAGGGCCAGTGCGTGTGTGCAATGGAATCCGTTCGGTGGGTTTTATGTAGGTACATGTGCGTGATTATTATTATCAACATGTCGGCACTAATCGCATGCGCAGTCGTGACCGTACCCGCATCGCCCCGTGCGCGTGCGTAAGGCGTAAACACCACAACTAATGGGTATTTTCATGATTCGGCTAAGTCTTGTCATCATTCGACACTTGTTTTTGTATAACAACGCAGTTATTGTGGATTCGCAATCGTTTGCATTCGCAAGCGTGTGTTGTGTTAAGTAAATTAGGCCTGTAATGGCACTGCGTGACTATTTTATGTTTGTTTATTATTATTGAATAAAACTGGATATTTTGTTATCACAAGCGCGTTCTCACTGCGGGCGCTACATGTCCGAGTATAACCGTCAACAACATTAGTTCCATGACTAAAACGTGATTCATATTAACCATGTCGAAACTGTATGAAAGTTAGTCGTTGTAGTTCGTACCTACTAACATTTTTCTTATGCCCATTTTCACCAACAACCAGCTAAAAATCCTTTAAGCAGCGTTTAGGAGACGCTTTAACATTATTCAAAGTACTATTCATGTAACAACACCGTCTTCTCTCAATCCTGCTAAAACGTTTCTAAGCTCAGGTGGCTCTTGAAAATGGACATCATTGTTTATTATTTTGTGAGTTAATTATATAAAAATAATAAAGGCCTATTTATTATTTATTAAATAACTCCAAAATACAATAGAAAAGATGTGCTGATGGCCGCCGACTAAGAAGCAGCCCACCCAAGAAGAGGTGACAGAATGGCTTGAGAGACACTGTTCCACGGCCTGGCTTGAACGGCCGGCGAGTTGACGTGTCTGGACAAAAATGAGGCTTTTTCACAGCAGTTCAGCAGCGGAAACCCCTCAGCAGTGGAGTGACTTCGGTAACGTTTCGGGGTTTGTATAGCCAGAATAAGGGCAAGACTGCCGGCGGCAGCTGACAAGTGATTGATTTGGTTACTTGTCCGTTGCGGCCGCGACTTGGGCCATACTAACAAAAGATGTGTAAATAAAACAAAAAATATATAATCTTTTCCCTGTACGGCATTCAATGCAGGCCTGTGAGATTTGTTACAAACATACGTGCAGCGCCGGCGCAGTTCTATATGTATAGGACTGCTGCTATCACTATCGATAAGTACGTACCTAGTCAGGTACAGTACTAGTTGTCAGGGATAATTGCACTAGTCGCAGGTTCATAGTCATACCAATTAGCCGCCGCGCTTTATCTCGCGGGGACCAGTTACGCCGAGTGCCCAAGGCGCACAGGTCACTCGGCCGCACCACGCATGTACCCGAACATTATCGTAGGACTAATAATAGGTATGTGAATACTTAATGGCCTATAATAGCTTACATTGTAAAAGAGGTCACCTTTGCAATGCCCTCAATAGAGAAAGACCCGCGAGCCTTGTCACTTAATTACTTACTAAGTTTAAAACCCGGGCTGTTATATAACACGACACAATATAAACTAATTATATTATTTCGTGGTATTTCAAATAAGATAAATTATAATGACAGTTGCACTCGTAAGAACAACGACGAAGAACGAATTGTCATTAGAAGAAGGTAATTTGTATCGACTGTTTATTTTAGGTATGTATTGAGGCAGGATAATGTCTTCTGATGTTGGGAGAATCCCAAGTCGCTGCGGCAACGGACTTTACAGATCGAAAAGGCGATCGACTGAGGAACTGAAATGTCAAGAGATCCCTTAGTTGACTCTTACGAAACGACGAAGAAGAGATGGCACACACAGAGAGATATTTTTACATAGGAGCACAGCGTATAAGCCAAACATCGCCAAATCTTATGTTATCGGTACGGCACGGTTAATAAGTTAAGGACACGCAAGTTATCTTGTGATGAATAAAGAAGGAGAGCTTACCTTTGGTGCTCCTCGGAGAGGCCGAAGCGGTAGATGAAGTTGATGGTGTAGTAGAGCGTGAGGTAGGCCAGCAGCTCGCGCCACACCAGCTTGTACACGCTGCCGCGCCATCTGCGGACACCCATCCGTACAGAACACGCGGTGGATCAGGCGCGGCCGGAGCCGGCGGTGTGCGAGAACAGCGAACACAAATCTAAGAACTTGAACTTGATCAGGCTGTCGCCGCACCGCCCTCTCTGGGCGCCGCCGCGGCGTCCGCCCGCGCCGTGGCTAAGCGACGGATGACACCACCAAAACGATCGTTCGTTGAACGGATCGTGTACTTTTGCACCATAATCCCTCCCGTGTTCGAATATATGAATTATTAAATTAATGAATATCAACTTTGGCGAATTTTAGTTCGCGATCCGTTCAACGAACGATCGTTTCCGATTTTGGTGGTACGTAAGGGCCTTGTTCCATGCAACGATCCAAGAGACGCAAAGCTCCTGACCCGGTTGGTCAGGAGCTTTGTGCGGTCGTAAGCGAGACAATAAAATACATACATTACATACAGTAGGTACATAGTTTTACTGTGACTACACCGAGTGTGCTACAGAAGTTTTGGGCTTCAGCTACCCGCTCCATCGGGCTTGTACCTGATCCTGTACCGGAGTCGTACTCGGACTAAACATTATAATAACATAATATCGAAATTATCCTGAAACTTCGGTAGAACACTGGAATAGGCAGTTTGAAGTTTGGCGGTGTCAGGGCAGCATGGGGCTCCTAAGACCTCTGACGCCGCCCCCGGCGCCTTGTGCAGCGGAGTTTTTAGTGAGCCTTCCATTTTTTGAGGGCGGCGTAAAGGCCAAGGCACATTGTTACCGCCTTGCCACCATATTTATGCCACCATATTAAATATGGGCTTTAGATATTGCTCTTTAGACATATTTCACGCTGACACCGAGCAGTCTGACGGCGGTGAAGCTGTCTGCTAATTTATGACGCCAATGTAAAATGTGTCTACAGAACAAAAATTAAAGCCCATATTTGAATTTTATTGTTTTTGCCGGGCGGTAACAATGTGCTATGACCTTTTCGTATGTTGTCTGATATTTATATAATAAACATCAGACCTCATACTCATCACTTAAACTAGCATAACAACTTGTGTTCAAACCGCGGTTCATACACACAAGCTTACTTTGGTACCACCACCATTTATGGAATATTTATTTTTTAATTATGTTATAGGTGTCAGTACCAAAGAAGGTATCACTAACATGTACTTAAATACGTTACATGCCATATACAGACCAAACTATAGTTCATTAAAAGTAAGTACGTCCCGTGCGGCAAAGGAACTTGGCGCGTCAGCTGGGGAATCAGAAGATAAGAATATTATACCCACTTTGATTTGACCAACGGACATTTCAGTTAAGAAATTTTGTTACGGTTGACGTTAATCAGGTATTCTTTAGTAACGTTAAAGCATCCCTTAAAGCTTGTGAGGGATCCTTAGCCTTAATGTATGTTGGTACAAAAAGGGATTCACAGTGACCTTCGATACTCACATGCAGAATCTTTTTAATCGTATTAGAGACATACTCGTATAAGCAGGTTTTTACGAAAATTTGGAAAGAAACAGGACAAACATTTTAAATTGTTTAATGAATTGCTTAGATCAATTGCTTCCCCCATCGTTTAAGTATTTGTAATGGCAGTGGCAGTGCAGGCGGAAGCGCAAAGCGTAATTACCGAACGCAGTCGACTCGGCCGCGGCCGCCGAACGCGCGACTATCTTATCTCTGTCTGAACAATGGACCGACTCATACTAATTATACGTCTACCTATACGCTTGGATACTGACAGCTCGTAAGCAAAACACTGCATTGTAATAGATACTAAGTGACTGAAGTGAATTCAAAAGAGATTTTTAGGTATTTTTCTGGAATAGACTAAACGAGTACGATCCTTTACGGGATCGCTGCATTTGTCTGACTTGTTTATTAGATAATATACAAGGTTTAAACAAAAAGCCTAAGATTGAAACATTTCGCGAAAAATTAGAGAAGCTCATGGTCAGCTTAGGCTCAGCTAAATGATAATGATTTAGATCAAGAGAGAGCACTTTTTAGAGGTGGTACCTCTGCTGATTTTGCAATAAATAACTATCTAACGTTAAAAAACGTATTGTAACTGACATCGTGATTCGTGAACTGCTTTCTTTGACCTATTAAGGCATAAGATAGTAATAGAATTGTCAAAGCACAAGTGAAGAACAGGCCGCCGCGCTGGTTCCGCCGCACCGGCTGGATGCAACAATACAATATCATAAAAATGAATATGTGTTTACGTACATAAATGACACGCAGAGTTGTTATTGCTTTTTCCTTGATCGAAAACGTGTATACGATTGGAACAAGAGTTTATATGTTGTACCTACTACAGACGCTTGACAGCATCAAATCGGATTGATAATTTCAATATGATGATGGTAGTGAGTTATTATCAGTAGCAAGTAAGATTTTAGAGGTAGATTACCTATGATTTGAAATAAGTCAGTCTCGTTATTGAACATGGCGCAATATCAGCGGATCTTGGCACTTCCATTTGAATCTAAGTACATAACTATAAGCTGGTGGTCAGTTTGAGCACCCGCGTTATTTATTGGCAGTTGGACTGAAGCAGGCGAGCTGAAGCAGGACCGCACGTGGGCACTACTTATTCTGCGGTGAGAGTATATGGCATCAGTTTTTAGTTGATCTTCTGCGCACTCAACTGCAATGCCTTCAAATCTCTGATATATTATATCCAACTCGTTAGTCTAGTGCAAGGTTTCTCAAACTAATGACTCCACGTACACACCCCTACATAAGTTCTAGACGATAAACCCCTACAATAAAGATTACTCCTGTGTTTGCGCATACTCCTATACCACCTGCGCTTAGCTAATCTGTTTGGTTTTGGCCGCTTTCGGTGCTCAAAATTTACTTAGTGAGTTTAGGTGTCAATGCTAAATATATGATGCAAGATCTCTACTGTACTGCTTCAGTTTAGACACAAATGCAGTAGGAACTAAACTGTAGTGAGTGTTGGCAGAGTCAGAGCAGCGGCAGTGGTAGGCGCATGCGCAGCGGACGCGGCAGGAGCCCAACAATAGTGGACGTTGTCCTTCTGCAAAAACCGCGAGCAGCGGCACGAGACCGCCGCAAAAACGCGGCGCGTCAGCGTGAGCCGCAAACTCGTTTTGGGTCTGGAAGATGGGCAAAAACTCAAGTTTAATTGCATAACTAATCGGTTAAGCGAGTCTAAAACACCAAATATTCATCGCGCAGGGAGCCAAGGTATCTCGGTAATCTAGCGTTCGTTTTGGTCGACAAAAAGTTGTTATTGTGTTTAGAATTTATAAAACGGGCAAGACGTAACGCGCAGTTACGATGAAGCCCAACAAAGAGTTACGACGAAGCCCAACAAAGAGCTAGAAAGCTGTGACCGCGTCGGTGGTGGCGGAGGTTTGCGTCTGTGAAGCTGTGGCGGGTGGCGACGAACGCAAGTTTCTGCAACACCGACCCGGTGGTTATGGCTTAAACCTATAATCAATTAATAAAACTATTCAATATATCTAACTAGCCTTAGTGCCTAATTGATATTTGATTAATCAATAACCATATTTTGTCAAGCCATCAATTAAATGTTGTAACCACAAGGGATGCCTACTATACCTGATACCTATAAGATGCGGCAACGGTTTGTCACCATCGATACGAAGCACTTCCACAACGCAAGCCAATCGTTCACTATTTTAACGTTTACTTTGAACGGAAATAATTTTATCCGGTTCCTTTTATCGCCAATTAACGCCGCGGCGGTCCCTTTCGCGTTTTGGTCAACAAAAACCACTTCAAGCCCTAAGTAAACAATAAAAGGCTTATAAGAAAAAGATCTAACAGCTCTTAGTTCGTGCAACTGAATTTTTCACCTGGGTTTTATCATCATCATTGTTGTGTATTTAATATTAAGTAAGAATGCAATTACGTACTCATAGTCATGGACGTATTTTCTACATCCATGCTCATAGTATAGTTATTTATTTACAATGACACATTGACAATGCAAACTCCGTCGCTATGGCAACGTTGAAGACACCACAATCATCATCATATTCAGCCGTAGGGGGTCCACTGCAGGACATAGACCTCCCCCAAAGACTTCCACAACGGCCGGTTGCTGCCCGCATCCAGCCCCATCCTGCGACTTTTATAATGTCGTCAGTCCACCTCGTCCCCTATAATTCTCGGTCAGATGGCCCATCGGGTTGCAGAAGTTGTATTATTTCAATAAAAACAGACCCTAACGTAGGTAAAGTTAAACTGGTCTTATAAATCTGGTCTTGACAAGCTCGATGGCTCATTTGGTAGTGCCCTCTGCCTTCTGAGCCAAGAGTTGTGGGTTCGATCCCCGCACAGTACAAACATTTGTGTGCATGAACATGTCTGTTTGTATTGGTCTGGGTGTTTTCTATGTATAATATGTATTTATTTACTAAAAAAAAAAAAAGTATCTAAGTAAGTTTATCAGTTGTCTAGTACCCATAGTACAAGCTTCGGCTTAGTTTGGGGCTAGATGGCGATGTGTGGCCCAGCGTGGCATGTCTTGGGATATTTATTTATTATTTATTTAAATAAATGTATAATCAGAATCTTAATCGTTATTCAATGAAACAGGATCGGCCGCTAATCGGAGTGTTAGTTCGCAAAACCGGGGTAGTGCTGGCATAATAGCGATTGTTACGTATTGACAGTTGAACGCACCTACTTCCATACCGCTTTAATAGAGGCTATTCTTTCGAATTGCACAGTAAGTGTAACCCGCTGGGCACAAATCGTACACATACCTACGCCTGTCCCGTCGCGGCGGTAAACAGACGCCGCGCGCGCTAACTCCAATCGAACAGGTTTACGGTCAAGCATTTTTCCGCTGTCGACTCAATAAATAGATTACATTATAATATAAGGTGTTTTACATTACAATTCTCAAAGCCCGTCACATATGTTATTGTCGTGAGGATCTTACGGCCAAAACAAATATCTATACTTATAATAAATCTGTACAGGTCAATTCTGTACATGAAATATTTTTTCAAAATAACTATAAGTGATCGATACTGATGCCAAAAATGCAATCAGTAAAATTTTTGTCTGTATGTCTGTCTGTCTGGTCGTTATAGAAAAAAAAACTACTGGACGGATTTTAACGAAACTTGGTACGAATATTCTTCATACTCCTGGGCAGGTTATAGTATACTTTTCATCACGCTACAATCAATAGGAGCAGAGCAGTGACGGGAAGTGTTGGGAAAACGGGAGAAATTTTTATCTGTGTGTTTGATCGCGCATCACGCGAAAACTACTACATGGAATTAAATTCGGTTTTCATTAATGTATTGCTAGAGGTCTAACTTAAAATGTAGGCACCTTTTAATGGAAGTCCCTTATTTTTGAAACTAGATATCCACGCGCGCGACGCCGCCGGCACAGCTAATAAGTCAATAAAGTAAAGTCACACTCTAAGGTAGGGCAATAAGTAAATACACTTGTTGACTCACTTCGGGCTAGATTTTCCTCTAGATTAATCGTTGGATCTTCCTACTTTGTTTACTGTGCAAGCCGGTTTATAAAGCGCAGTTAAACATCACTAAAATCATGTAACATAATAACTTTCATAACACCCTATGAAAAACTAGACAATGTTTTATAAGATAACGGCTAGTGCATGTATAAAACCAAATATATAGTGGCTAATCCGATACAATCATCACAATCATTAAAAATGAATTATAAAATCAATTTGATAAACATAAAAATGCTGCTAAGTGGCTAATCAAGTTCCAAATGACAACTTACTCATACTTGCCTAGTTATTTTAATATAAAGCATGTCGTATTATAATCGTGTAGGTGTTGTGTAGTCGACTACAAAGTTGAGGAATCAAAGCGGGTAAGTGAAACACAAGTTAGTGTGTCATCATGAGCCCTCGACCCTCGCCGCGGTCACCTCACCTGAACATTACATTCGAGAAAACCAGAAATTCGCCATAACCTTTAGACAGCACTGGCCGGGCCGCTACCAATCAAGTGCTCGAGGTACAGCCAATTACAGATAATTATACAGTTTTATATTACGACTAAAATTCGCGATTGGACCTTCAATAATTACGATGGCAATGAAAATTTATAATGTTGGTCACGGAGGCTGCGACCTTGGGCGAGATGTGTAGAACACTCTTCTGGAGCATGCGCAGCCGTCGGACCGGTACCGTCCTACCCGTGCTCCTACCTACCTACACAAGTACATCGCCTAATTATAAAGCGACCTACGATCAGACGGCAGACGGCCGGGTAGCCGGTACTCTGGCCATCGATTTCAAAAATGACAAGGCATGTATCATACATGTCACCGTAAAAGTGTAAATACCATTATATATAATCTATCTCGCGAGATTGTAAACTGTCGAGAAACTGTAACATAATGCTTACAGTTTAACTTTTATTTTCCGGTAGATTGTAAACGATCGAAGTGAAATTCTTGAACTAAAATCTGTCGCGCGTTATAATATTATCAAAAGTTAAACTTTGAACGATCACAATCTAACGAAAAATAATACGTTAAATTGTAAGCCGTTGTGACGGTTCACAATCTTTCCAGTTTACAAGACGGATTAATATCTAACGGTATTTACAGTTATATGGAGACATTATGGAACTTTGAAATGGGCAATAAGTACTTATAACCTTTCTATCGACGGAACATATTCAAGTTCTTTAATTTTAACAACATTCGAGTTTAGTTCGTAAATCTTGAGAGTGAGTGAAAGATTTATTTCATAAATCTAGATATTTGTCTAAGATACGAAATATTTCTTGAAAATAAACCTATAGTTTTTTTTTACCAAAAAAAAACTATAGGTACAAAGCTTTCTTAACTGGAGGCTGTATGTTGTACGTATACATATCTATACTATACCTTCAAATGACTTAACGTGTTAGAAAAGTTTCCCAATAACATTGACGGTGAGTACATAGCTCTATTCCATCACTTCTAAGGTTTATTTTCAAAGACTTAGCACGTTATTAACATAATTATGCTTAATTGTGTTGATTGTAGTAGCTAACCGTTGGTCCCAGTACCTGATTGCATTCATGGTACAGAAGCAATGAATTATTGGTTGAAGTTCCTCTGTAGCACAATATAATCATGGCGCACATAGCCTGTACGCTTGGGTATATATTCATTACATCGTGCATAAACATACCCATATAATAATAGTAAATCGAATCGGACGGAAAACACAGTTTGATTGAAATCATTGGAGGACGCGATAAAGGCAGGTTCGTGTATGTGATCGGTTTATGTAAAGTACGTATGACCAATGTTTACCTCAAATAAAATGATCTTATGGCTAGTATCGTTAATAAATCTATATTGGGACCTGACTGACTAGGATATTATATTCGGACTCGCAGAAGTTTGCTTGTTCGCCCACGTTAGCACACACAATGCGGATAGCCTTTGTTTGCACAGCATTGGACATCATGAACGTAGCTAAGTTAGTCTATTAGATGAAATCCCTAAAAATACATTCGTACTACAATTGTAGAAAATTAAATGATTGTAATCGCATGGACGTCGCGGTCAGAACGGCCCACCTCCCAGTAGAGCATCCAGTTCGCTAGGCTCCGAGGCTTCGGGCGAAGTGTTTGCGCAAGAGGTATTATTGTAGTGCACAGGTATCTGGTAGGTAGGTATGTGCGCAAACACAAGTGTGCTCTCTATTTTCTCTATATTTAGACAAAGGAATGTAGTAGTATAATCTTGGCAAATAAAAACGAATGTAACTTTGAAAGTACCTACTTACTATGTAAAATTATCAACCTGTTAAACTTTGAAACACAAACGCCTAATTTGTGATGATTTCGGACAAGGTACCTATTTCTTAATAAGTAGGTACTTTCTGTAACATACTTTTCTAATGTCAGCTGTAACTGTAAACGCTTATGCTGTCGTGATTCACTTATTGTGTAAAGTCTTTTTCATAAAAGTGTATCAGTTACGTAACTTAAGAGCTAAATTATTACTTTAAAAAATCATACTACTAGAGCTGACCGCTAACGCCGCATACAAAAGACATTAACGCGCTACTCCCGCGCACACGCACACGCGTCGCTCGGGACCGGGACTCGCTAAACAAGCCATAGCCTACTTTACACTATCCACGACTAACATCGATTAATAAGATTTATTTAATATTCAAATAGCAGTGTTGAGAGTACATTAATACATTATACTATATTGAGATTCCAAAACAGTGTTATAATCTGATGTTAATTGATGATAACGCGTACCAAAATAATTTTCTAATAGAAAACACAGTAGTTTATCTGTTCAGATATTGTGATTTGCTTGTAAGTTACTTGCTGCAAATATTCTAGCACCAATGTTGTTTATAATAGGCGTTGTAAATAAACGTTTCGTTTAATCAGCTAGCTAGGGCAAGCAAGCAGCAAGCATATCTAAAACTAACGTAGGTATACATTTTCGATTATTAGTTACAGCCTGTGCCAGTGACAAAGACAAATAGTGTGTAAAATGAGAGATTGGGAAATTGTCATTAGAGTTGGCATGCTCGTCTAATTACCCGCATTGGTAGCCCTATCGTCTACAAATGTCCTTCCGCGAGAGATAGAACGCAAGCCTAAAGGAGACCGGCGCGACCAATGTCGCCAGCCGGCGGCTAGCCTCGCGGCCTCGGCACCCTCGACGAAGCTCATTAAGCAGTCAAGTTCGGTTAAGGGCCAGGTGGGTTTCGGTTATGGAAAGTTGCTTGTACGCCGCTAAACCGGATCTAAATACTATTTGCGGAAGACATAACGACGCGAGATGGCGCGACGCGATGCGCACGCGCTTGGCCGCGGACGCGCTGCTGCTGCGCCGCGGTCACCTCGACACGGACGACACCCGTCGTTTCTCACTCTCGTATTCTTCCCTCGCGGCGTTTTTTCGCCATCAACCGGAGGAAATCGATCGTGTGCAAAAATAATTTACGCCACGTATGGATCAAAGTATTTTTCCTTTAGCGCGGCCGTGATCGATAAGTCACATGAGCCTTTAAAGGCTAACAGTGCGGAGCGGGTCGGATCAGCCGCGCCCGCGCGGAGACAGCGGAATACCAAATTAGAAGCCGTAGAATTCGTCTGTGACCTCCGGCGAACCTTGCGCCGACCCAGCGCCGCTTACTAATTACTAATTTCAGTGTCAACCGGCCTTCTCGATCAGTACCCGCTTCAAATTACCGATGCGAGCGTTGCGCAACTACGCGCCATTACGGGCCTCGGTCAGCCCCCATTAGCCCCCGCGCCATATCGCATAAGCTTACTATTAATTTGCAAATCGACTATCCTGCGAATGTCGTTAGATTATTCGATAGGAAACGCTGTAATTAATTACCTAGGTACGTACAGATTAGAAATTCCAAATGCGATTGATTCGCGGAATTGAATGTCAGCGAGACGGCGCGGCGAGGCGCGGGCGCGGGCGCGAGGTCGGCGCGGGCGCAGCCTTCGCCAATTTGTGGCAGCTTCAGTTTTTGAAAAGTTGTTATTTATATTTAATGAGCTGGAAGGATCGTCTTTGCTCTAGAACAGTGTTTTTCAATCTTTGTGATTTCGCGACCTCTCTGCTGGTTGAAATATTCTGGCAACCCCCTGTGTCATAGAAAATCATTTAGCACATCCTTCTCACTACAATTGTGTTTTTTTTTGTAAAAAACTTGTACTTCTTCTTTCAGCCCCCCGAATAAGACTTTGCGACCCCTCTTTGTACTAGTACTATTTTGGGGTGAAATCCATTGTACTCGTATGTAGCCTAGACTAGAACCTATGCCTACGATACCTTCGCGAGTGCACCGCCCCAGAACTCAACGACGACGACTAGAGCTGGTGCTAAAGCTCAAAGCCATCAGCCATTTACATGCAAAGTAATAGCAATAATAAAAAAAACGAATTCAGCCAGAACTTGACTAATTGTCAATCAACTCACAATAGGAATCATCATCACTTTGACTGATTGAGGAAAATATTTTTCCATAAGGTATAGGTAACTTTTTGTTAACTAGTAGAATTATACATAAGCCACTCAACTTTGTTATTTTTAGCCGACCGACTGCACACTCAGCACAGATAAAAATTCTCAATACGGGTGTATGATTAATTTTTGTTTTAACTCCCCCAAATATGCGTAAGTAGAGCTACCACAGCTTCCAAAGAATTTACAAAGAATACCTTTACAAACAGTCGCCTACCATACGAAACAAACTAGGTGTAGATACGTAAGTGTCCGTGGGTATAAGGCGTCGTGCGACGCGAGTGGATGTTATGCCACAATGCGATTGTGCAGGCGCAGGCTTCAGCCAATCACGCGCCGATGACGGCGCCCATTTTTCGCTATGCACGTACGATCGCTAATGATCGACTCTTTGATTATGAGAACATCGATCATCAGCTAAAATTCTGCTTGAAAGGAAAATATACATGGATTTTCTTCACCAAAGGGGAAGGCCCCAGAAAAGATGGTGTGACGATCTGTCCAACAATCCAAGGATTGGTAGGCTTTGGGTTTGGTTATAGAACTGTGGAAATGTTTGAGCAGATCTTTGCTCAGTGGGATAGCATATGTTAATAAAGAGGAAGAAAATATATTGCTCAGAGCCAGCCTTCACGAGTATCTGAAGGTGGATACTTATCTACTTCTGTAACTGATTTATGTTCAATACTCTTATAAGATAAATTTATGGAAGAGGCCAATTCCTACTAGCGAGATGCGAGCCTAGTGTAACTACAAGACAAACTTTCATTCGATAGGTAGGTAGGTACTTATGCATTCTCAAAATGGCTATACCTATAAGTAACGAGCTCGTTTGCACGAATAAAGGAAATTACAGCGATTATATTATTATGCGTATTTCGCCGAAACAACGGGCATCACGTAATGGTATTTAATTAGCAGAGCTGACTCGCACGACTGCGTGGATACACTTTACCCGGCGCACGCGCATTCATGAACTCACATTCACATGATTTCCGACCGCTAAGAGTGTGTCGTACAAGAGCTACCCTTAGGTGCCGATCACTGCCTCGTTCACGAGCCGCGTACGTGCGACGTCTATTGTGTATATCGAGAGCAGGCGAGAGACGGGTCCTGTTATGTGTCCGCCGCAGGCTCGCCGGCATTGTGACTTATTGCGTGTACCGTTCAATACACCGGCGTTTGCAAAATAAGTAAAATAAATAGGTAGGAGCCGTGACCGGGCGCGCGGGCCGGCCTCGCGTAGTCGCGTAGCGGTACCGCGTAACTATGTCGCGCTGCAAGGGCCTCGCTCCGCCGCCTGCACCCGGCACCCGACGGCGCACTCCGGCCGCGGGCGCCGGTGCCGGCCCGGGCGCCCTACTAACACATACAAAACCAGTCAAGAGACTAACAGGAAACGTTCCGTCGAATCAGCTGAGCGTAAGAAAATCGCGACAGCATTAAGTTCGGAATCAGGTTTAAATCGATGAATCGACGTCACGGTTACTTTCGCCACCTTTCGTCGGCAGGGTCGCGCCGGCGCTCGCCTGCATCAGCTCGCAAGGTCGCCCCGCGACAACAAACTTTCGATAGAGCGACGTAAACATGGGTGCGGAGTGGTCGGCTCGCGGCCAGTCCGCAGCCGACTCTGCGCAGGCCGCGCTCGCGCTCGCGGCGAGCAGCGCGAACAGCTGTTCGGCTCGGCCACCACACTTACTTGCAAAGGATCCTCCAGAAACAACCGAAACTGCTGCCGTTGGGAACTTCACCGGCGTACGATATAGTCATGTCGGGTCCGGCGTCACGTTAAACACAATGGAATTTATATTTATATACACACACACACACACGTTTTGTTGTCGCGAGCGTGAAACGAGACACTCGCGGAAAATTAAATACGTTTTAGAAAGCGATAAAAGAATCCGTCGACGCTCACGTCGCAGGGAAGGCGAAGGGAAGCGGTCATGAGAGGCGCACACTCGTCGAGTCACATTCTGGTGATGTGTTGCGCGCTGCCCTCCCGGCGGTGCCAGCGATACTGCGCGGTCGGTGCGCGCGGCGCGTCGGCGGCGACTGACGGCCCCGCCCCCCGCCGCCGTCGTGCGCGCGCGCCGCCCGGCCGCGAGGTGGCGCTGCCGACGACCTCCGACACCTAAACAGCAGGCCCGGCGGGTTGTGTTGCTGGCGGACCGTGCGAGCTCCTTCCAGAGTTTCGTTTGTTTAGCGAGAGGCCTCCGAGACGCAGCTGTGATGTCGACCTTCGCTTTGTGATTTACAAGAATACCTGCTGTGTAGAGTAAAGAAGTGAGCGTCAAATACGCCTCTCTCGGCGTGCGGGCCGGCGCAGGCGCAGGCAGGCCGGGCCCGCACGTGGGTAGTACACCTTTCCATCGCCGCCGTCGGCCGAACTGGACTGATCATGCGCCGCCCTGCACCTACACGCCTATATACGCAAAGGTCGTGTCTTTGACATTGACCCCATACGATGATATTAGCTGTGCTTGTCCGGTGAATGAGGATCTAATTGATAAAACTGGTCTACTTATAAACTTCTATATTTTAAATTCAAGCATAAGTACTTATTATTATGATCGAAGAATTATTACATGTATTATCACTAGATTTATAGTAAAATTATAATATAATTGAACGTCGCCTTCGTCGACTGCTCATATTACATGACTATTGCAGAAATATAAAGTGTTTCTATTACATAACAGACATAAGTCATCATTAGGGGCAGCGCAGACGCCAGACTATCCGTCACGCACTTTCTATCTTTTTCATTGTCGCGGATATTTCACAGACTCAACGCACATCCTCGAATATTCTGTCGGCAGACCTAGACGCTCTTTTTAAATGCCTCAGACGCAGACTCTATCGCACAAAAAGTCTGTCCTCTGCGCAAACCCTAATGGTGTGAATACAGGGTGTGCCTGATATAGATAATGCAGTCGACCAGCGATTGTCGAAGAGGACATTACTCAGCAGCCGTCTGCGCAGAGGCTGCGCGCGCGCACGCGACGCGACAGCCACCGGCCGCCTCACCCGCATGTAATTTATGTATCGCAGACTATTTCAGTAGGTACCTATGTAGTTTATTGTAGCTTGCAAAACGGCATATTCGCATCTCGTATGCCTTGGAACCTTTCATGTTGTAGATGCGAATAGACTGGCTCGATGTCTCATTTGGTAGTGACCTCTGCCTTCTGAGCCAAGGGTCGTGGGTTCGATTCCCGCACAGTACATACATTTGTGTTCATGTCTGTTTGTATTGGTCTGGGTGTTTACTATGTATAATGTGTATTTATTTACAAAAAAAAAGTATTTAAGTAAGTTTTATCAGTTGTCTAGTACCCATAGTACAAGCTTCGGCCTTAGTTTGGGGCTAGACGGTGCTGTGTGGCCCAGCGTGGCATGTCTTGGGTTATTTTATTTATGTATATATTTTTTTTAAATGTACTATATATAATAAGTGTTGAGCGCATCTGGCAAACGGAGCGCCCGTCAGCCCTGCGGCGCGACACAAAACACCAAATAAAAGTCTCCGGTCACATTATATGTACGACGATATTTATTTAGAACATACAACACATCCACGGTGTTTTCACCCACTTTACCCTCATTCATACTATACAACAAATGAAATATTCTACAAAATGAAAAATAATGATTTAATCAGTTTTCTTATTATGTATAACCTACTAGCTGTGCGCCCGCGGTCTGCGCGGGTGGCTGCTCGTTACGACTTGTTCATTTTACAATCACCATCTACTTCACATTTTTTATCGAAGTCAACGTACAAAAATACATCATAAAATGTTTCGGCTTCTCCAGTGGATCTCCCAATTTTGTTGGCCTTACAAACTTTGCCCTAACAATAACATTATACAATCAAACAATGATTACTTTATTATTTAATACATGTAATGCACTAACAGCGCACCTAGTCAAACAAATAAAATAGGGTCGCTACGGCCCTCGTGTCCCAGGTGCCGCGGCGCCGGGCCCTGTCGCCTTCCCTGCAGCTTCGCTGTGGTGCGTCGCGCTTATTCAAAACTAATTCGCCACCAGCCCGGTCACGACGCCTGGTTATCTTTTGATGTTATATTGCCCCCGGGCACCTTGAGTCCTCCGGGCACCTGGGAACGAGGGCTGCTCAGCGAGGCGGGGAGCATGCCCGCCGCTTTCTTCGTATAAAAATATGTCCCTCTGCCTGCGACCGCCGCCGCCGCGTACGACTACTACCGTCCTATACGAGTCTATACCTACAACGAGTACCCAACAAACAAATGCACATGAGATACTAAACATTACACAACGGGGCGTCGGCGACACCGCACGTACGCCGCAGCCCAGACCGCCGCCGCGCACCGCCCAAGGCGTAAAGCCATCGTACATTGACTTGGTATGTTTCGTCGTCACCGTGGCGACATATATTTTATTCTTGTCAATATAGCGTCAACAGCTGCTTTTCAACTTCTCGTGGTGCGTGTGTGATGAACACTTATAAGTCTTTATCATTCTACAGGCGTTATTAATTTCGTCATCAAGGTATCTTTTGCCGAATTGCCAAACACTGTGTCCAGCTAATTAGCCTGGTGGTCGGATGACATTGGTCAATTAAAGGGGTAGGCTACCATGACACATAGGCTGCGACGTATAAAGATGCGATGTCGGACATTTTATAGTAACCTATGCTGCGAGATTTAGTCCGCAGGTGATTGACAACAGATTTATCAGCATGGTCACATTTGCATACAAGTGTGAAGTTACTATCAAAGGTGTACTAGGCCGCGTCGCCCGCCGCCGCGCTCCCCACCCCACCCCATTATTTCGACACAAACTGTACATTATGTAACTCTCTTAAATATGCTATAATGTATTCGGGAAAAAATATTAGAATCGTTATTTATATACAACTTTATTCACAATCCGGGGAAATCCGGACCGATGGCACCCTGCGTGCAAGAGACGTCATACGGTGCGAGCCTGGCTCGAGAGGTGACCCCCGAATAAAGCTGACAAAGTTTAATAAGAATTCGAGGGTGTAGAATTGCCATTAGGATTTTTTGGCGACGGATAGTAAGCCCGCACGGGAAAATATTTGGAAAACAGTGTGCAGCAACATACACACTAGGCATTTTATGGACTTGCTCGATGGCGATGAACTCTGCCTTCTGAGCCAAGGGTCGTTGGTTTGGCACAGTACAACCATTTGTGTGCATGGACATGTCCGTTTGAATTGGTCCGGGTGTTCTCTATGTATAATATGTATGTATTTACTTGCAACTATGAAACCGGAATAATCTCGATAACGCGTATTCACCACTCGCTCCATTGCACCGACCGACCGGCCGTGCCTCGCGGGGCAGTCCGGCCGGCCGACAACACAGCGGACAACTGTAAACTGAATCAGATGGTTATAATTAAATCACATTCGCTTATTTGAGAGTAATTGTAGGTACAGGTGCGAGGTACGTACGTGACACCTTTCGTTTTAGAAACGACAATTTCCAATTACTCTATTATAACAAAAAAATATGTAGCTGGAAATATATGGGGCTATAGTGTGACGACCCCGAGTGACGCTGTAGCCTAGTGTCGGAGATGTGTCGGAGTGAAGAGGATGCCCTGGCGATCCTGTGTCCGGAATATGGAATAATCGTTTCTAATACACACTCCAGACGCAAACCTTGAGCGATGCCGGCCTCGCGGCAGCCAGACATTAACCCTAAGTGAAATTGATAAGTCAAAATATTTAAATGACAATGTGTAAGTAATAGATAATTTAACTGTATAACAGAATATTAATTTCATCAAATTTAATTTCTTCTTAATTATCAAATTTATAATTCAATTCAATTAATTTATTTATATAATAATAAATAGATTGGTAATCAAATTTAATTTCTCCTTATTAATACAGATTATTAAAAGCATTTTAAAACATTAATTAATCAGACAGCACGTCGGACGTTACCTCTGTACAATTCTATTTGAAAACTTTGTTTTGCTAGAAAGAGGTAAAGATATTATTTGTTGCTTTTTGATGCACGAACTAGCTTGAAATAAAGTACAAAAGAACTTATTTTCCCTATTGTACCCACTCGAAATGGTTGTTTTTTCTGATTGAATAGGCTGATATTCGTTGCAACCCTGCGTCGGGCGGCGGCGGCGGGGCGGCGGCGGGGGCGCGCCACTAACTGAAGAGCTGCTCGGTGGCGCGCTCCAGCTCCCAGTCGTAGGTGGAGAGCGCCACGCGCGCCTGGTGCTCGTCCACGCCCATGTCGCGCAGCCGCTGCACCTTGCCGTCGAAGTCCGCGATGGCGGCGGGCCCGCCCGCGTACACGTTGCTCCAGTGGCGCGCCGTCAGGTTGAACAGCATTATGTTCGTTTTGTACTGCTTCGCCACCACCGCGTCCTGCGACCGACAGACACACCTCACTAACAAACAGGTCTGGGCTACTCTGATTCCTACTTTCAGTTTACAGATATGCATGGCTTGGGCTTGGGCAGCTCCTATCCACGGCGTACCATTAGCTGGAACCCAATGCCAGCGCACGAGTTTACACCTTCTCTGCTTATTGCAGGCCTATCATTCATGGATTCTTCAAAATGTAATCCAAATTGGTCCTTGAGAATTTCCATCCAGACAATTGACAGGAATCCATGGATCCTCAGTCAGATATAACTAAATCCCTTCCTCACTTTTCTTTCATCATGTCAAGGGGGAGTCATCAATATACTGTACACCACATACAATATTGAATTCTGACCCGCCCGACACCCGAAAAACACCGCTTCCAGCGTTTACTGGACTGCTAATCCACGGGTGGTCGACCAGTGAACCTCGCATGGCCAACGAGAGAACGTAACGTAGTCAACGACTGGACATCGCGTGCTCCACTAATTGTTGAAAAATGTACACTGTGCATGCGTGGACGCCGACGAGGCAACTCGATATCCTTAAATGCGTTCTCATACATGTCTTCTACGGAAAATTCCTTACAAAGATTACCAACCGCTCGAGACGAGGCGGTGCTGAGTGGCTCTTATGAACTTATGACTTTTATAGAACTAACACTAGACGCGTATTGGTGACTTTTTGTCACCGTGACAGTCGTTTCATCTGTTTTGCACTTTTAAAATGAGAAGAGACTGTCCGGCGCACCTGCCGGACAGCCAATGAATTGGCGAACAAGAAGTGTACAGGAAGCCCTACGGTGAGAGGTGAGTGGTGGTACCTGCGGGTCGTCGGGCTCCGCGGCCGACAGCAGCGCCTGCAGCGACAGCAGCACGGTGCGCAGCGTCAGCGCCGCCGCCCACTGGTCCTTCAGGATGTCCAGGCAGATGGCGCCCGTCACCGACGACACGTTCGGGTGCCAGATCTTCGTGATGAACCGGATCTGCGGCGACACGCGCGCTCTCAATAACGGCTGTGACTACCAGAAAGGGCAAGGACGAGGCTCTGGCGACCGACTGGTGGCGGTGTAACCATCACGGTTAAAGGCATAGATAAATACCACAGGCCGATGACGGGCAGCAGCGTCATCGGAGCGAGGAGCAGGAACCCGCCTGCCCAGGGTGGCGATTTATAGGTATAGCCTACAAGTGATTGACAAAAGTGGCGAGCGGCAGTGGACTGCAATAGGCTGATTACCCGAGAAACATAAAGTAATTAAATTTAAATAATCATATATATACAATTTCAATATCAAATGTCTGAGACAAGTCCATACATATGATGGCCAAACGTTTGTAACTGTTGACCTTATTGATTTACGTCCAGCGGAGGCGCTGGGCGCGTGGCTCCGTGGCGGCGGGCGCGCGTGCTCGCCGCTCAATCAGCCCGGCCGCCAGTCAATTGAGCCTCGCTCGCGCCACTGCGACAGCCGCGGCCGCCTCCCATCAATTAGTCGACCATTTCGACAGTTTTATTGCGATTACCCCCGGCCGGCGACCGCAGATGTCAAGTCAAAGGCCGCGGGGATGAATTATTAAACGTGCTGTCATATACCTTTGGCTTACAAACTCATGGCGAACATAGACATGGTAAACTGGATAACAATCTACGTTTTGTAAATATTCTGCATTACTTGAAGTGAAATATTATAATACGATTACTGGGTACAGTTGTGGTAGTACCTTTATTAAGAATAGATTTGACATTAACAAAAAAACTAAAAACATCTTGTGCGACCACCTTCATTGTGTGTCTAACGTTAAAGGTCTCATGACTACAGTTTCAGAGTCAAGTCAAATCAGTATCACTAGGCACTACCCGTACCATGATACACGAGATCACAGTTGTTAAAGTTTCCATCTCATAAAGGTATGTAATCAACCTACTGCACTACGAGTATAAGCCTGGCGGCCTTGGTCCTCCCTGACACGGCGAATCTAAAGACTACCTACAGGTCAACAGCTCAAAAGTGTCTTTATTTATTAGTGTAATGTCACGTACCTTGGGCGGATTGAATGGGTAGGTCTCGGGCACCTTGATCTCGAGCAGGAAGGTGCCGCCCTCGTAGGGCGTGTCGGGCGGGCCCACGATTTGGCCCTGCAGCTCCGTCCAGTTGTTGCCCACCAGCTCCAACTTGATCGCGCCGCCCGCCACCTGCAACCGCCAACGTGCAGCGTTACGACAGCCGTCCGAACGTGCCGGTCGCGGGCCTGAGCCGCGAACGAGCGCGGCGCCTCCACACGGCGGGCGGTAGCTTTCGAAACTAGTGTACGATGGACAGCACATTCAGTCTCTGTCAACTTGTAGCTGTTTGCTCATTAGTTACAACAGGGGTGCGATTGGGATAAGAAGAGACTGGAGGTGCACTCACATTTTAAAATGAAAATACAAACAACACATTAACGTCATGCAACATGAAACCTCGCAATAGCTAGCATATAGTACATTTTTGTACAGTGAGAGTTGTCTGAAAAAAGAAATCCACCAGATGGCACCATAAAAAAAGGCAGGTCCAACTGTTACGTGATTGGTTCATTTGACATGGCACTGACATTTACATAGCAACTGACCAAATCACATAATAGCCGGACCTGCCTTTTATGTGGAGCCATCTGGTGGATTTCTTTTTTCAGAAAACCCTCACAGCATTGATTAAAAATCTCGTACAATTTTATCCAATAATCTGACACATAATATATTCTCTAGACTATGTGCTCTTTAAACAAATATGTGGTGAATAACACATGATGGCCAACCCCGGCCTATCGCCATCCGTACAAACAATCACTTGATAATCAATCAGATGCGGCAGCGACAGCACAACACACAGTACACCTATCTGTGTACGTACTCACTACCTACCTACAATAAATTCATCCCAATGACTGAGTCAGTATCGATCTAATGTTCGTTCGGCATACAATTAAAACCAAATATTATTAAGGATGGATGGTTCAACTTAAGATATAACACAAAGGCTCGAATCATTACTTGAATCAGGTAGTGTTTTTAAAACATTATACACAAGAGATTATTAAGGTGACACTAAGCTGTTAATTTATTATTATCTGTATTGCTTATTATGTATTGGTGTTTATCTTGTTGGTTGTCCTAATAAATAAATAAATAAGAGCGGGACTAGAAAATTAATAGAATCCCTGGTCTATTGATCGCTAGATATTCTGAAGGATTGCTAAGGGTTCACTGGGCACTATGCTGGAAACAAATATCTACACACTACTGTTTTAAACTGTGCTATAATTATTTTATTTAGCAAAGACTACAGCAAAGGTAGTGTAAAAAGAACAGTTGCATTATTTAACACATTCTACTTGAATGTGTAGTGCAGCATTGAGCCCGAAAACAAAGAGAAATCTGGGTCAAGTTTACTCCATACTACACAACAGGTTATAAATAAATAATGTGACAATGTTTGTTTTGCCAGAAAAGTTTATTTGCTTTATGCGGGAGCGGCCTATAGACTGCACCACCAGGGCGATGAGTCATCGTCATTTATACATATTTATACTAAATAAATAAAATAAAAAAATTAAATAAGATTTATTGTCTTCTTACAACATCAACACATAAAAAAAAATCAACATAGGTAACAGATTACATTAGAGACAATGAGAATTAGCTCAGCTGGTGCTGCCACAGGGAAAGACCTGGCCAGCGCTGGTTTTCAGCTTCTCCCCTACCCTCTAAGATATTGTTTGAGGGCATGTGTGCAATGTAAGGTGGCCGACAATCTTAAATAGGTGTCACAAAACTATAACAATGTGTGAAACACTTTTTTATTAACATACTGACTAACTAGGATATAAAAAAAAAAGCCTATACCTAACTGGTAATCATGACAGACAAGAATTTGGGTGTTAAAGACTTTAGCAAAGGCATGCCAAGCATTTAAGTGCAACAGCATTGTGAGAGCATTACTAGTTGATAGCACAGACGAAGATTGCAGCATATACATTCTCACAAAATCCTGAAAGCATTTCTTAGGCCATAATAAGAATAATTCATTGACACAAAAAGAATCAATGATATCATGATATATCATACTAACTATAATGTCATAAATGTGAAAGTTTGATTGAATAAATGGATGTTTGTTATTAGTAATAGTATCCTTTCGCATTGCACAGGTCTGTTTTCCCATATAATAATATATTTCGCAATTTTAACCAACAGAAAATGCTAGTTAACTCTTTAAAAAAGCAAAGAACTTTTTAAAAAGTTACAACAATAATCAAATTATCATCAAATCAATAAATAATATGAAATGTATACATATGTTGTGCCGGCAGCATAATAAATAACATTCAAGCTCCTATCCTTGCTATTGCAAGGGCTATTTGTGTAAATTGCTGATGTAAGCATGATCCAATTATAGATAACAACATTATTTAGCCAAGCTTTGAAACTCTTCAATGCAAAAGTAATCTTGTAATTAGTTATTTAGATTGTATTCAAACTCTTAAACAATATTGTATTACTGTGACATAATATTGTACTATAGTAGAGAAGATGGCTACTTGCAACTTGTAAACTTTGCATTAATAAATTATGAAGATAAATAAATATCAGACAACATCACATACAATGATCCCATCAAAAAATGAGTAGCTTGTGCACTTGACAAATGGCCATTAAATACAATAATGAGACCCCAACACAGAAGTGCATGAAATTAATGTTTAAATTAACTCATAAACTTTGGTGCAGTAGGCAGAATACACCCTCCGACCAGTCCTATATCCATGTCAAAACCTCAGGTTGAAGCCTGGGGCTACTCGGATTAGTCAATAATATTTATGACAACTCTGTGCTAGGCTTAAGCTTATGTTTAGGTTTTGTTAATTTGATATATTGAATGTGATGTTTAGCATGATGAAACCATAACATGTAAATACATCCTCTGATATAGATTTCACAAATACTGGATACATGGTCAGATACCTAACTACTACCTACATTGATTAATATCTTCTCTGGTTAGACCATGGTTTTAAATGAGAACTAAACAGTGTTTAAACCTAAAGCAAGTGTGTGGCATTGAGCACAGACCTGGGTTAGAAGGCTACGGCTGCAAAGGGCCAGCAGCGACGGCCGAGCCGCGGCCAGCGCGGAGGTAAACAAGCAACAATGACTCTGTAAAACGTGCTGAATCACGCAAACCACGATCTCGCGCCAGCCCTCGCCGACTATTGCAGACAATTACAATTGAACATAATGTACATTGTTTTCAATCGCACTTTGTACTGCATCAAATCGATGTTTGCAAGAAAATATGACATTTCGTTAAAAGTGCAAGTAAGTGCCACCAACATACATGTTACAAACAAACTGAAATTAAAGACACACTCTTTTGACTTCTCACCTCTTCACTTTTCATGACCTCCTTGAATTCTCTTTTAATACGTTTCGCTGCTATATTAGCCATTATTTAAAATTTACTGGGGTACCTATTTTATTTGAAGAAGGCAATGAGATTGTTGAAGGAAGAAACCAAGACGGTGTTGCCACAATCACTTACGACATTTACTACTAAAAATTGTAGCTTTTCGCGATTAAACAGACGACAAGCAGTTATTACACGACCCTAAATTCAGGGCACTGAATACCGGGTGGGCGGGGACCCTACTTAGTACGGCGCTTATTACACTACACTAAATATCGGGCTCTATCTAAATCAATAGATACGTGAATGTTGGACATATTTACATCATGCCGCCGTCACTATGGAAACATCTGCAATAATTAAATAAATAAATAAAATAAATAAATCAAAAAGTTGCTCGTCACGGCATTGCTAGCAACAACTAATTTTGACTTTCGGGAGATGTATTTTCAAAATTCCTGAGATAGGTATATGACAATACCTTGAGAAAGATCGGGAGATGTTATTTTTGCTATGAATGATGATTATTATAATGATGATGATGATGATTATAACTAAGTTTTTCCCATTCAGTTGCTTGAAGAGCAAAAATAGGTCGTCCTTTTAGAGAAGCCGTTGAGGTTTTGCTCCGTTAGAATCGGAAGTAATATAAAAATCATCAAAAATAAACTAAAATCTGTTAACCCTGAACACACACGACCACTCTACGCCATGGCCGGCGCGACACTGAGCTTCCTAACCGCCTTACTTAAGTTTTATTACACTACACGGTCGGCAGAGCGGTTAAGGAGCAAGGCAGACCGGGTCGACCCGGTCGCCCTAAATCGGGACCCTTACTCCTTGAATCCTATTGCACCACACTGATTCAGGGTCTGGGTCCCTGAATAACGTGTGGTGTAATAAGCCTTAAACAGAAACAGACAGACAAAAATTTAACTGATTGCATTTTTGGCATCAGTATCGATTACTTATCACCCCTTGATAGTTATTTTGAAAATATATTTCATGTACAGAATTGACTTCTCTTGACGATCCTGATACTTTTGATTACTACTGCTATGCTATGCATAAAGTGATAAAATTTGCATTTTCAAGTCAATAAGCGATACATTTTTATTTCTGCATTTATTTTTTACGTCAAATTATGTTGAATTGGCAACATACATTCATTTATAAAACATCAATTTTAATATTTATTTGCGTTGGATAGCTATATGCTGAACTTGAATAAAGTGTCAGTTCGATAACGTCATTATCTTCAATTATTTAGTCTGGCAATAAAATTTTCTATTAGTCTATGCTATCATTCATTCATTCTTTCATTTCAGTTCACTCACTCCTACCAGGCTACCATAGACAACATTTTAGTCTTCAGTCTCAGGAGCAGGAACGCACTTCAAATAGCTTTATGCCATGGTCGATTAATTGGAGGTGTTAAAATATTTTATTTCGTTCTGTGAATCTTAGTCTTTGTATTATAACTAAACGTCATTGTAGAATGGTGAAATCTCGCGAGTGACTATTGTGTTTACGAACTGGGTGTTACATTTTTTGAGTTATGGCCAGTGATTTGGATGGTGTAAGGACAAAGTTATGTTGAATATCGTCCGTATGTCACCGGGTTGCACCTATGTACCTGGCGGTCGGGCTGGAAGGTGCGTTGCATGCCTGTTTACATGTCGGTGAGCCTAACCAGACTCTAGCCGCACGGTTTACATCTATTTGTGTTACGTTGTTTACACTGAACGCCTTGTTCAGTCATTTTTGTAACATAAATAAATTAACTTGGCGAGAGCTATGAAGGGCCCTCCTTGTTCCCTTGTACTCCTTTCTACTCGTTGAGTGATACATTACTTTGTATTTTTAGATAGCTTTGTAACTTGTAAATGAGAGCGTTTTAATAGAGCGTTGCTGCTACTATTTACGTTAAGATAAAGATTAATTGTCATAAAATTATGAATTAACTACTTACCACAACTGCATCATAATTACTAATCTTGACGTCGTTAATCCATTTGTCCAAGCTCGGCCTTTATATTTTGTAGATTATAACAAAATCTGTGTCTTATAAGAACTTGAAACATTTTCACTATACTTAATATTTTTGTTTTTTTTTTTACTTTTACCTAAATACACACAAACGTAATTGCATGCACATTTCTCTAATAAAAAAATAAGAATTATTTCTCATGTGCTCAAATATTTCATGACAGTGGAATAATATAAAATACAAATACAACCTACTAAATACTGTCAACCAGTATCATTAATGTTTACCTATAGTATTCTCAAATCTATCAGAAGTACTGTCACATCAACTGTGTTTCAGCTTTGATGGCTGCATAGTGCACTCATAACACACTGCATGAATCAATATTTGTAATTGCTTGATAATGCTTCCAGTCATTACTAGCTCCAGTGCAGTAGTGGTGAGGCCGCACAAAGACCACGCCTGTGCACTCGTCTGCTGCACACAGGCATCTCTCTGTCCAGTTGTTTGTTATTTTTCTTATTTATAAACAGCTCAATGTATAGTGTTATGTCTGCTGTGCACTGGGACACTGGTATTGTTGTCACACATTCAATCAACCCACAACCTAATCTACTATGTAATACCTACATACTGCTCTATCATATACAATTAATACAATCAGATATTAACAGAAAATATATTAATGTAGGTAAGTAATTGATAATTTGATGGTTCTTGGCCCTTAACATTAGATGAAATGATAGCTTATATAGTCAATGTGTTAATTTAACATAATGACCTATTCATCCATTCTGTCCCGGATCACATGAAAGAGTAACAATCATTGTTTATACTGGCACATTTATGTATAACATTGGTAGGAGCTAATGCTTTTTATGCTTCAATCGATATAGTGACTACTAGTCAAATAGATTATTCACTGCTAATCCTGTATTTTAAAGTAGAGGTACCACCCTCAAATTAAAAGGCAGTGTGAACTGGGTAGGATTCAAACCCTACAATAAGTAATATTGTGTTTCATCATCATCAGCCATTATAAGTCCAGAGTTGGACATAGGCCAATTTTGTGTTTGTTCTTTGGCTATTTGTCTATATGATATGTAATGCAGTGAATATATGATTGACTCATTAAAACAAATATGTAATATGTATTGTAAACAGATTGCCCATTCAGAATCCTATCTTCTGATCTGTGGGTTCACATTCAAGTGCATATTTGGGTGATACTTATTTTTAATCATAATTTTTAAGACTGGTTTTTTAGTCCAGTTTAAGCTAACTGACCTTAGGTTCATCCTTATGCTATACCTAATATAAATTGTATCAATTTGCTTGATACAATGTAACTTTACCTTACAAAAATAAAAAAAAACACATTATTCATATGATGAAATCACAAGTTCAGAAAAAAGTATTGAACTAGAAGAAACGGGCTAATAACCATGGCAGGTTACTCTTTTAAATTTAAAGGCTCAGCCCTCAGCCTGATCAGATATCTAGACCCTACATTCCATTCTGTCGGGGCCATTTAGGTTTATCCAGCTATTGTGGTCATTTCAGTTCTAGCCTATACCATGAGGACAGTTGCACCTTTTAGAAGAACAGTCATTCACTGGTAAACTGATATTCTGTGAACACTTGGCTTATAAGACCTAAGAACCTTACAGGCTTGACATCTGAGTCATGTATAACAAAATATAATATAAGATGTGGTCTGTAATATATTTTTTTTATATCTGTATCATCAACTAACTAAATACTAAGTTGGTACGCGACCTGCGAGTTCCATACAATTGTGATGATTTGACGCATTGAATTGTGTCCTAATCGATGTGAATTATGACTGATGAACAATCCTGATGTTGTGTATGTGATGTTTTGTGATAATTTCTGATAGTACACCAGCCTCCTTAAGAGGTGTGATGATGATTAGTGGAGTGCAGTCCGGAGCGGCGGTGTCCGCCCGACGACCTTGCGCAGTACCCGGCAGCGCCAATTTGTGGTGAAGTGAGGAGCAGATTGGTAAACGAGCCAGGTCGCGAGTGCTCGGCTGAAGGCCTCTCGACGCCATTGTGCGCGGCTTTGTCCCCGGAGGGACACAAAGGCCTCGCCCGGCCCGCGGGCTGATTAACGCTTCTCGAGACACTCACCCCCCCCCCCCCCCCCCCCCCCACACGGCTGGAGACAACGCGACCTGTGTCTAAAACACCTTTCGCATCATTATATTTTTTTAATTCGTGGTTTTTATAGCTAAAATGGTTTTGATTAGAAGTATTCCTTTGTAAATTGAGAAAAGGTTTTGAAGTTTTAAAGAACAGTACTGAGTTTAAAGAATTCTTTTTCTGTAGCGGATGCAAATTTTATTCCGTTAATTAAACAACTAGATTTGGATCATAAATATTCTATTTGAATCAGAGTTATTGGAATGTCCGTGTAAATACGAGTATCATCTAAGCGTTTAAATATTTTATGCCCGTTGTAGGTTCTACAAACCCATATCCACATACATTTCCACGTTAGTAACATCCAACGACTTGTCAATACCTAACTTTAATAGTTTAAAGGAGCCATTCGATCAGTCGGTGAAATAATAACAGTAATAATAGAGTAGAGCTATTACGTTACGTCGTACCGAGCGCCTCGCGACTGTCGGCGGCCACTTATTAGCTGCTTGGATCGACTTGTCCGATCGGCTTGTCCGCTCCGAAACAATTCCGAACACATTTTGCATTCAGATAGAATATGTCGTTAAATTCCATGGAATTTGATCGTTGTCGGAAAGCCGTCGCGGGTTGGACGGAGCTGACATAATAATGGGTAACGCGGCAGCGCGCGTCAGGCATTGGGCCGAGGACGCGCCGTCTCCGCAGGTGCCATTATTATGAAATATAAATTGTTTCCAATCGATCGGTCATTTATTGTTCGCGGTGACATTCGGGCGCGGCGTGAGAGCCGCCCGCCGCGCCCGCCACCGAGCCCTGCGAGCTCTTGGCTACTAAGGAAACTGCCATAATCTAGTATTTGATTAGACTTTTCACCCATTGTGTGTCACCAAGTGTAAAATGTCCTCTGCGTAAATGAAACTCGTGATTCGTCAAGTCCCAATTTCCTAACTAACATTTGATATGATGCATTTGAAGTTTTCAAATTTCAGATCGTTTCTCGCTTCGAAGTCTCAGGATCTTGATTTTATCTGAGCCCTCCTGGAGATCACTGAAATAATAACTAAAAAATCGTCAGTAGTGTTCATTGTAGGCGTTTGACAGGAATTTTCTTTATGACTTTTCGGTTAGATTACAATATATGTTTATCAGTATTTAAATTAAAAGAAAAGAAATATAGTCGTGATTGATGAGAAAACTTTTAGGTTTAAATTATATGTGTGACCATTTCATGTCAAAAACTTATTCATGTTAGAACCGAATAGAAAGAAATCGATTGTTAATATGATTAAATTTACACGCGTTAGTGAATGTTCGAAGAATAGTTTAATCAACGCGTATGACGGAGGTTCCTGTGGCTTAGTGGCGGCTCCGCCTCGGCATCGATTAGCGCCGCGAAACAATGCGAGTGACGGCCGAGTGTTGCTGTGTAGTGTTCAACATCTCGCCGAATGAAGCGTTTGTTATGTACTTAGTATCGTTTTTTTGACAGGAAACTATATGTAAATTCAACAAGTCGTTAAAGTCATACTGGCTCAAAGTTAGCGGTCACGAATTCAAGATGTATCAAGGAACGTGGTACTCACATCTTACGGCGTGTAAAATGCGCAACATCAAGAGAATGATCGGGCTTGACATCGATGCGTCGCTCAACTTCACTTGAATTCGCTGAAGTTTAGGGGCGAGAGCCTCCCACCCCGCAGTCCGGTGATGGTGATAAAGGTCTTGGCTATCATCGTAGTAAGTTAAGAAAATAAATCCTTATTAAAACTTTCCGAACGCATATTGAATACTCACATTAAATCCAGGTTTGATAAAATTAGACAAGCGCTGTGTCTGAACTGACACATGCATGAACGGAAAATACACAATAGTGCAAGATCCTTTTGTTACTTTGGCATCCACTCCGCCGATCTATCCTTATTAAAATTATGTGAGCTGATTGGTGCTTACATCGATATTGTAACCATTGTCTCGCGACCATTCGGCAGCCTACATGTTGACAATTCGTGGCACAATGATGTTATTATAAGAATGAAAGGGTGAAGTGGCGACTGGTTCAATGAAATAGCTTAATTGCATGGAGAATCCTTTACTAGCACGGTTAGCCTGTAATTGATCAATCAGTAACTACATATGGGTATAATTTTGTAGTTTTAACTTAATTTTACATGTTTAAAACATCTACAGGTACCAATATGGAGTTTTAAATTACTGACTAATGTTCCAACATTATGAATGGTTAAAATTGTTTTTTTTTAAAACTCAAACAAACTAAAGGTGCACAGCACACTCCTCGTAAGACTGAACGCCAGGTCCTCACCGCCATTCCTCACGTTAAACTATCTAGAACATTCTAGTCGTAACTGGATGGGCTTCTTCAATCTTCCTCCTCAGTTATGTCACAGGTTATGCTCCATTCATAACCTAGTTATGAGATTATTGTATCGGCACTCATATATTTTATATCTTATAAAAACGAATCCTCTCTGGTCTTGAAGACTGAAAGATTATAAACGGAGGGAAGACGACAGTTTTGTTCTCAAAAAGTGGTAAGGGGCTCCATGATAGGTTGGCCGTCTCACGTAGAAAGTTTCATTATAACGAAGAGTGATGCCACAATGCGTTGCATTTGATATTTCAATTAGGTATAGCGCCTTAGTAGCGTGTGATCTAGTTAGTAAGTTAGAACGGACTAATTCCCACAACTCGGCGTCTATTTTGCGTAAAGCGGGCTTTACTCTCAGCATGCCATTCAGAAAACCTGGAGCGTGCCGGGCTGGCCGAGGTGTTTCGCCCGGTATGCTAGCACACCGGCTGTTTCACGGCTAGCACGTTGGTGACGTAGCCGCAGACGTGGTAATGTTTGTGTGTTGTTGCAGAGGTGGTGCGTGGGTAGGCATGGTGCAGTAGCGCGCCATGGCGCCGTGTCTGCTCGCGCTGGTGCTCGCCGCCGCGCCGCTGCTCGCCGCCGCGCTCGACATCTGTGAGTACCCTCGTCTAACCCACACACAGCGTTCACATCTGCAAGTCACCCGACTGCTGTTCGGGTGAACACACATCTGAAAACACTTTCCTGCATGTTTGCTCCTGCGACGAAATGCGGCGGATTCAATGCCGCCAGATGAAGTTCTGCTTTTATGTCTCTCATTTTTAACGAGGTGTGTATAGTCATTCATCATCATCGCCCTATTGCAGTCCACTAATGCAGTTCTCCAGTTGCTCGCTAGTGTAGTTATTACTACTGAATAATTTGGGTGGCTTTCCCGGTTATTCCCTCATGTTTGAGCCTCGGTGGTATGCGAAGCGGTCGTGTAGTAGGTGTGTGAGTACGCGCCGTGACGGCTAACAGCCGCAGATTGATGACCGTTTGTCAACAAACAATCATTCATAGATTATGTACGAACAAACACCCAAACCTAGTAATTTAAGCCTTATACCTACTCGTATTTGTGTACATACACGAATGTAAATACAACTTGAATTGTATTTCCTATCGAATAAAACATGTCGTGTTATAAAAAGTTGTGACGGATGCCCCGGGACCTCCCATCGACCCATTTCTGCTAATTCCTGGAGTGACAGACGAGAGAATTCACTAAATTGAGCTCGACTGTTTGCTTTACAAAGTTTGTTTAGTTTTAGAGGTATTAAAATGGCTCGTTCTGATTGTGTCTATAAATAATTCGGACCAATTAAACAAAAACAATTCTCACTAAGAAAGTATGTTTTCTATAAACGGGACAGGTTTAGTTGTTCTGAGAAACGGTTCTAATAACGATCTTTATTTGGTACGAGTAGGCTGGACTCAACCTAGGGTGCCTCTGCACGCCCTCTCTACAACGGATAGGAACTATCCAGAGTTGGTCTTAGCTGTTGTATCTCTATTAATAAATAAAATGTACCTACCTGTATATAATTCATTTAAATGTTGCATACTATGCCATACAATACAAGCAAATACTTCTATATGGTTAAATTGAACCAAATTAAGTTGTAGATTGAGTCTGTACTATTTCAGCAAATAACAGCTAGTAGTGTCCTTCCAGAATATCGGACCCGCGTCAATTAGTCAAGTTGGTAACCTAATTGGTCCGGCCGGGAATCGATCCGCGGCTTTAGATATTTAAACACGGCTTCAGGTCCCGGTCCGGGGCCGCGCGGCCTGGCTGCCTCCCGCGGGAGCCCTATGTAACCGTGTTCCCGAATAAAAAGTCATGTTATGTTTTGTTTGTTTCGCTGTGTTTTTTAAATTCAAATCGTTTATTGCCAACTTGCGGCTAATATACTCGTATATTATTATGAACTAGCTTTCCGCCCGCGACTTCGTCCGCGTAAAGTTTTTTTTTCCAAAATAAAATTGTGCCTATGTTACTCGTGGATAATGTAGCTTTCGAATGGTGAAAGAATTTTTAAAAACGGTCCAGTAGTTTTTGAGCCTATTCATTACAACCAAACAAACAAAGTTTTCCTCTTTATAATATTAGTGTAGATATACATATGTTTAGATTTTAATGAGCCTCAGCAAAGAGGCTCCCTTCTTACGTCCTGACGGGACGTGAGGCGGGAAAGACGACCCAAGTCGCTGTGCCAACGGGCCAGCACCTATTCCTGTTAATTGTCACGTCCATGGTTGTATGACTGCGAGAGGCTCGTAGGGGGAGTTGGGGACAGCTTCAGAAGGAGTTATGAATATTACGCACTACGATTTGTACTTTTAGGTGCGATAAAACATTTGAGGCATTGTGAGGAGCTCGGTGGCGCCGCGGTCTTGTTCGCTTACCAAGGATCGCAACGTTGTGCAACCATTGGCGCGGTCAATCCGAAGATGGGTGACCAAAATTTGACACCGATTTCCTCCGTGCTTCGGAAGGCACGTTAAGCTGTTGGTCCCGGGTGCTATCTTTACCAACTCAGATAGCAGTCGTTACATCATATCAGAGATGATGATAACTCTGACGCCTAAACTGGGAATGGGTATAGCTTACCCTAAGTGTTGCGGAGGTCTGATGGCAGTCGCTCTGTGTAAAAGCTTAGCCCTCGCCAAATCCCTCAGTTTAGGAAGCCGACCCTGAGACAATCGGGAAAAAGGCTAGGATGATGGATGGTCTTTGTGTTCATTGTTGGATGTATGATGTTTGCATACATGATAAAAACCGGTTTAATTATACTAATAATAATATAATAATAAAAATTCTTTATTTATTAATTGGATAAAACATATTTACTTGCACATTAGGTTTCTCGTGAGTCCGCTTTTATGACGCTTAGAATAGCTACAAAGCTTTCTTTTGTTTCAAATTCCACCGCACATCGCATTCGCAAATTCAACGAACATGTCGCTCATAGACTCTGATACCGTTAAAGTAGCTGCATAAAGTATAAGATGGTATGGTATCGCTTGCGATATGAGTTATCAAACGTTGACGTCGGCTACGCTACGGGCGGGTAGATTGTTATTGCCATAAAAAATACAGTGTGGTGAGACGCGGACAGAAACACTTTCGGATGCATAATGTTCGTGCGGAGGTTCGCGCTGTTCTCGGGAATTTGGATCACACATTATTAATGTAGCCACATTCCGAATGCATGTGTGCTTTGTGCTCCGGCGTTGTTTACGTTGCCGGCAGTAAAGCGCTCGCTTCGGCTTTCTTATGCCTGAATTATATTTTCAGATGTTATGCCCTTAGGGTCGTTAACGAATTTATTGACATGTGCAATATTTAGGGACCTGCTGACAACCATCACGAAAGTATATCGGTACTTTTGTACTGACCAATCGATTTCCATTTGACTGGTCCGGTGACTCATTTGGTAGTGTCCTGTATTATAAAACAAAGGTCGTGAATTCCATCCCCACCCATTAAAAATATTTGTGGTACCTTCACGTTCCTACAAACGAATTTAAAGATCCTATACGATAAAGTCAAGACATTGTGGTTTACTTAGTCAGTTTAGTTATATTGTCTTTTTATTTAATTACAAAGAATGATAAAGTGCGCCATTACGATAGTACCATGTTTCGAGTCCTCGCAAACTTCAAGGCGAGGCATATAACAATGGGCACAAAAGCGCGAAAGCCTTGTCGTTAACGTCAACAGCAAATTGAATATTAATTTTTGCGACGGCTAATTGCATAAAAACGCATCGGCACGAAGGTGCATTTGACAGGCGATCGTTAGGGCGCGCCACACTGCGGGCGCATAATCAAATAGTCGCACATGTTAGGTATCTAGATAGACGTCGACCACTTCTTATATTCAACGAAACACAGTGGACTATCACTTAATTGTTATCGCTTAATTTCAATTTGACTGCCCGTTCTCCGCTAGAAAATAAGAATTAAACGTGAATAAGTCATGTGAACGTGCATGCTGACTGCTGCGCTTTGCGCCTTACAAACACGTACCATAGTGCAAGATTGAGTCACGCTCTTAGCGCACACAAGGCGTTATTATACTAAATACATTTATGTACTGTGAACGTAACGTTTTCCGTGTGGTCTCCGGGTTTACAATAGGACCAACCCGTCTCATCACGTGCGTGTCGTACAAGACGATTAAAGGAATATCAGGAAACTGGCAACAACGTTTAAAGGGGTACAGATAAATCCTACCTCGGTGACCAACCCGCCTGCCGAGCGAGCCTCCCAAGCGAAGCGTCGGGCCGGCCGCGCGTGTGCCCGCGCCGAGCGCGCGCGGTGCATTATTGATGCGCCTAATCAGCGGGGCCGTAATTAGCCGACCTTAAGTACTCTTTACCTGTACTTTGGATTATTCACTAGACATTTTCTTCACTCGAACGAACCCTTGATAATTGTTCTTGTAAAACGAACTTTATTAATTTTCCTACAAGACTTTGTCTTTGCTTAGTAGTTTCGCATGATGACAATAACCATTCGTTCTGGTTTATCCCGGAACTCTTACACAGAAGGCCCGCTGTCTTCTGAGTTCGTTTTCCTTTAATTGTTAATACGCACACGGCACTGCCGCTCCTTTATACATGAACATAAGATTGTTGCGTGGAAGCGAAACTGAGATGGCAGTGTTGGCGTAATGTCCATGGGCCGGCTGGCGCGGCGCATACAAATGGCGGTGCCGGCGCGGCGCGCTGGCCCGCTTCCGGCTCCGCGTTGCTGCCCGCATCCGCAGTCGCATTCGGCTCCTGCTCGCACCTCCGACCATCGATTTTTATCACCTGCCCGCATTCCCTACTTGTAATTATGTAAGAAATATAATAGTTTATAAAGATTTTTGTGCCAAGAAAATATTTCTTTAAAGTTTGTATTAGGAGCTTAAAACTAACTTATTTTAAATTATAGATATCTAGTTGATCTTGAATCCAACGGTAGGAAGTCATTTTCTTTATAAGTGCTTCATGTTGACGGGAAGACTTTTGAGGCTCCGATGAATAGAAGAACGAAATTCTAGAGAGTAGCAAGTAACCGCGAAAGCTTAAAAGAAATTATGCTTGATTCAAGTTCATCATAGCTAAAATTGTCATATCTTTTTCAAAGGCGGATCTTTTCAAATACGATAGAACCATCGCCGAATTGACTTTTTTTATACGATATAAAACTAAACGCAAATTAGGTCAGGTCTTATGACAGACAAGACACGGAGTCACGCACGCGATCCGTCGTGATAAAACGGGTTTCGCGACCAAAGCGCCAGCTCGCCCGAAAGGCTCGTTCTAAGTCATAATAATCCTGCGAGGGCCACGTTGGTTATCGAAAACGCATTTTTGGTTTCGCGAATCTGCGCGATTATCGCGTCCTACGAGGGCGACGCCGTCGGAAGACGTAGATGTGGTAGTGCGATAGGAGGCGGGCGCCAGCGATTACCAGCGATACCATCTGTATCAAATGCGCCCTCTCCAATCGGATCCAGATGAGATCCCAGACGAAGCTGCCCACCCATCGTCCAGGAGACCGGTATTGAATGGTATAATTGTACTCCAAGAAGGTTAATGCTGGAGATACTGTGTCTTTTTTAATTTTGACGTATATTTATGTACGCTCAGTTGTAAAAAGCTATCAAAAATTTACTTATTCTTTTTCGTAATAGTAGCGCCCAGTTACTATCATTTCAATTCATAACACTGTTGCACCGATGTGTAGAAGTGCTCCAATGGATGAAACTCCCTAAATACTCATTACGCGGCGCCAAAGCGTAAAACACTAGAAACTCATTAGAATATTTAATTAGTTGCAACTGCAAGGTTGAAAAGCGTCGAAGCATCGTTTCCCAGTCCAATACAAATATCCTCTCCAGGAGTGGCGGCTGTGCAGATCCGTCTGCTCTGTAATTACGCGCTACCGATGCTAGCTCCAACGATTGATTTGCCGCCGCCTGCCTCCTGCGTCTGTTACTCGTGGTGAACACGCCAGCGGTCAGGCACGCCCGACATATATTGACTGCACAACTGTACGAATATTGCATTATCTCATAGTTTAATGACAAAAATAACTTGGCTACGCATTGAGAAGGCAACGGAGGAATATACGTAACTTGAGACTCAAATCGTGTACGACCTGTTAATTATATTAAAATATTGAATGCCGACGAGAGAACCAAACCTGCTTTAAAATTTACTTATCAAACTTCTCCAGCGCATTTACTAGGAAAGTCATTTTTATTATAATAAATGAAACCAAGTCCATTCAGCTTAACAACCCACCTGGTGACCAAAGCCATCCGCTCCGAGCCGCTAGCAGTGCAGGCACTCGGCGCTCGCTACGGTACATCAGCTGTACATTAGACTCACAATAAAGGCTATCCTTAAAGTAAAATTTATGACACCGCGGTTTAAGTGCCTAAGCCATCATTTTTCATGCAATTTACGGCTTTGGAATCAACTTCGAATGGCGAATTGCCGAACAAGCGAGAGCCTTCAAATTTATTAAACGCTGTAGACGCACCTGGGCCTCCGAGGACTGCGCTGATCGCCGGCCGGCGGCGCGGGGACTGGTTCATCTAACAAATAGATGACGTTTCCACCTCCAGTGCACTGAGCTAGCATATTTACTAAAAGCTTTATTAGGAAACACGTTGATAATTGACAAAATCGCGGGTCCGAATCACAGTATACTATTTAGGAGAAATCCCGAGAGAAACTCTTCTAATTACTCGTTTGAGCTCAAGGCCTACAATGTTATGCCTATGTCTAAAATTTGTAGTAGTTGGAGAGTCCGCTTCAATTCCAATTCTTTGTGCGAGTCGGCAATATTTATCGAGTGTGTTATTGAAAGGCGGTCGTAATAAGCACATATCTGCTTGTACGAGTGAAATTAGTTAGCAGCGTCGGTTATACTCGTAGTCTCCCGACGGCCGCGCCCGCCGCGCCGTCCGGCAAAAACAATGGGAATTACAAAAATCCGGCCGCGAGCTGATCGGAATTGCATGCGGGACCGAGGGTCTCGTATAATATACTTCGCCTTAGCGTGGCAATCTACTTCGAAAATCTTTTACAGTTTTAACGTGTGACAAAACATTAAACTCTACGATAACGGACAACGAAGAGATATATTGTCCATTCTTATTGAAAACGACCCCTCACACCATTGCCAATTCTTTTCGAAATAATAATCGATTTGATTTAACAAGAAGTTTCAATCGACTTAATGCATCACTGACATAAACAAAGCTAAATGAACTAGCTTAATGCATCGAAAATTTTTAGTTTACTTTATTTATTATAATGTAATACTCGTATAATTTGTCAAATATTTTATCGACTAGATGTGACTATATTAATAGGGTCTCGACTGACATTTGAGAATAGCACTCATCTCTATCTCTTTGTCCAAATTTATGTTTAAGATTTTTTTAAGTCATATCTACTTGTATTTTTGTGTTTGATTGTCTTAATGTACCAAATAAACGGGTTCTATTCTACGAGTATTCTCTGCGTTTATCATCTATACCTATTTCTTCAGAAAGCCAATAATAATTAAATACAAAATAGCTGCGAAAGAGGAGCATGCTCCCCGCGGTAGTTACGGAGCAAATCGATAACATTCATTAACAGGCGCATAGACGTGTTAAAGGAGGACAGACAGGCTTCAGACGGTTTTTTCGTATTTGTTTACGGGACGCCAACAAACGTCTGGAGCGGGGAACAATGGCCCGTTAGCGCCGGGCGCGGGGGCGGGGCGCTGCTCGCTGCGCGGCGCTAGTCGCCGCCTGCGTACGGGGCGCTAGTCGCCGCCGCTCGCTGTCAGTCGCGCCGCGCAAAGGCCTCCACCAAAGTATGCTGCCGTAATGTCCACGTACCTAATGTAGTTTTGATGACTCCTTGTAATCAGCAATTGGCATCGTCCACCAGTGGATTCGGTACTTGCAGCTGACGTCTTAATTTGATAAGTCGTGCAACAGAAGTTACTATTACTGAGCTTATAAATCCTGCTGTCTGGTTCTGACTGGGTCCTTTACAGTTTTACATTGCATTACATATTAATCAAACATTATAAAATACATCTCTTAGTCTAACATTTAACATGAATAAATCTCCCTAAATTTTTGGAAAATTAATTTATGACCAAGAAATAAATTAGAAATAAAATAAAGCTTGATAGATAGATCGCTTTCAGCGATCTCTTCCAGACAACCTTTGGGAAGAGGATAGTAAGGTGTCAATTAACAAATTGAACCTAATATAATACTAGTGCTATGGGATATAATAAATAAATATAGGTACGACGACCTGATTATCATATCAGTATCTGATCAACATAGGTAAGCCTCGGCTAATACGTGAGTTGCCGCATTGTGCTGTTACCATCGGCGGTGGCCACTCGAAGGGATAGGAGTATCCGTGAGCCGGGCTCAGGTGGACTTCCACGGACGTGTACCGACGGAGACGTCGATGTCGTCCCGACTATGATTGATTGCGACCAACACGACACAATGAACCAATCGCTCGCCCCTCCAGCTTTTATTTTGCTATTAAGTCAGGAGTACACTACAGACTTATACCCATCTACCCAGAAATGTATCAAGGATAGGACGGCCCTCGAGGTTTCTTTTCAAACAAGCAAAGCGTGTGAACCGCGAAACATCTTGCTCAATCGCTCTTTAATAAGATTGCGTGTTCTACACGAAAGGAGCGCTATAACAAATCATTCAAAACAGTGCAAAATTGAGTCACGATCTTGGCGCATAGAGGGCTGTTTTACCCTTGATATATTTCTGAGTCTACCCATCTACCTCCATAAAACTAATTTCACTATATCGAGACGAAACAAGTGTAATAAATCTTGCTTTAGTTTCCCGGAATTCTTTTGTTTCACGGGCTGGAGGATGCCGCAGTTGGCCTTTGAAATTCTAACATAAAATAAAACTCGTTGAACTGTAGCGCTGCACTCTGATGCAAAGTTAATTGTACTGATGTGGTACACTGTGTTGAGTGGTCGGCCCTGTGAGCGCTCGTCAGACGCGGGGCGTGGGCGGGGCGTCGGGCGTTTTGCGTTGTAGCGAAGGCGCTGTAGTGCGCGTCACCGACCGCGTTATCCGTCGCGTTATAATAACGGCTATATTCACAAACGTTACTATGCGACGCACGGACGCACAGTGCCTAAAATCCTATAGGGTTTTGGGCACCTGTGCGTTCACGCGACGCATTGTAACGTTTGTGAATACTGCCTTAAGTCTTCTCGCTTGGCACCTATTACTTTTTAATTAACTGATTCACAAAACTCGCAATGTCATTGGTATAGAATACAAAATCTACAAAGCAATGTTTAGGGAGACAGCTGCTTAAAGTATATCAAATGGTTTGACGGTCCACTAGGGCATAGCCGAGGTACGTACAAGTAAGCAGGGTGAGTCGGCCGCAGGTGCCTCAGGCGGGCGCGGTTGCTTCGCCGAGCGGCGCTGCGCCCTCGGTGCCGCTGCTGAACAAACACTTAAACCGCATTGTGCGCTAAATGTTATTGTTAACTGGGTTAGTGGTCTTCGTATGGTGATTTATTTAAACATAGGGCGAACTTTTGATGTCATTATGATTGGTAATAAATCATTTATCAACGTGTGTATAAAGAGTTCTCACTCTGTATCTTACTATGTAGGTCCATGGCATTCGTGAATCTTGAAAGTTGCTTACTAATAGAAAAAACGTATCTAAGTAAGTTTATCAGTTTTCCAGTAAGTACTAATATTACAAGCTTTGGCTTAGTTTGGGACTAGATGGCACCAGCGTGGCATGTCAATCAGGCTTCGCAAAGGTTACGAATTGGCTGACAGAAAACGCGTTGTCTTTGAACGTAGATAAAACAAAATTTTTAACCTTTAGCATAAGAACCCCTCCCAAGTTCGATTCACCAAAATTCCATATAGCTGCCCATAATCACTCTATGCACCTTGACAATTGCAACTGCCCAATAATACAAAGAGAGTCCGTCATTAAATACTTGGGGACTACTCTGGATGAAAAGCTTACTTTCGAGCCCCATATAAAAATATTATCAGGCAAAATTCGTAAGCTTATTTATATATTCAAACAATTAAGGAATGTCGCAGATCCACATATCTTAAAAACAGCCTATTTTGCCCTATGTCAGTCCCTTCTCTGTTATTGTATATCTTCGTGGGGGGGAGCACATAAAAGTAAATTGATAATGCTTGAACGTGCGCAGAGAGCGGTTCTGAAGGTGGCAACGGGAAAGGCTTTCCGTTTCCCTACAAAAGATCTTTATGAATATTGTCAAGTCCTTACTGTTCGGCAGCTCTTCGTCCTCCAAATTGTCTTGAGGCAACACTCCAACAGTTTTAACGATGGCCCTGTGACTACTACGTCTAGAACCCGCTCAATTAGAAAGTACAGAGTGCCCCGTAGTAATGTTACCAAGAATTCTTTTAGCCAGAGATTCTACTATTTCCTTGGAGGCTATTTGTACAATAAAATAAATGAAATGATTAACATACATCCAAGAAACAAACACGAATGTAAAAAGATTCTGACGGATTGGCTTTTAAAATTGACGTATGACGAAACTGAAAATCTAATTAAAGTGAGTAAATGAAGTTTTAAGTACAATAATTTATTCTAAACATTCTTAACCACACACACACACATACACACACACACAAACACACACACACATACACACACACACACACGAACACTAACACGCATGCGCACATACACACACACACAAACATACACAATAGTTTAATACTACAATTAGTTATACATAGAAATATGATGTTAGTTTAATGTCTTAAACAAATGTAAAATGTCTTAAACAAATGTAAGATAACGATTGCAATAATTACAGCTCAATCATAATAAATAGTGTCAAAGGAAGTAGCTGGTACTTATAGCACAGGTTTTCCTAATTTAAGTACCGGCAGCGTCATTGTATGTAATTTAACATAGCTCATAGTTCTTTTTTATCATTAAGTTTGTGCTATACTTATGGAACAAATAAATCTTATTATTATTATTATTATATTATTATGTCTTGGGTTATATATTTATTAAATAATCACATTTTACGACTGAACAAAAATTTGTACCTACATACAGAAAAGAAATAAAAACATACATATATGGGGGAAGGCGGTGCTTAAAGCTACCGTGAATAAACACTAAAACTAAACTACCTACTTAGTTAGCAACTACGAAACAGTCGAGTTCGGAACTTAGTTCGTTAATAATCCGCCAAGCTTATTCTTTCTTCCGTCATGAAATCCTGAACGTTTTCTGCCTTCAAAATACATTTTTACGACTGCATCTGGTATAAAATTAGCATGAATGCAGAGAAATGAACTGTAAGCGAGTTCATTTCGTATTCCGGTCCGGCTTAGGGGCACTAGGTATAAATTGGTGGCGCGCGTGGCGGCTAATTGTTGCATAAGTGGAGCTGCGACCGCGCGGCCGCTGAAAGGTTTGCTGTTAGCCGCTGACGGCGGAGCGCGAGCGGCGTCCTCCGCCTCCCCCTGCCCTCCCCTCCCCGCCCCTCCCTCGCACTGCCGTTAATATTTAATTAGAAACTTCTCAGCGACCTCCGGCCGCGCCGCTCGCGCCGAACTCGCCAGCAATTATGAATTCCTCAAACAGTCACACTCGATGCCGTCATATTTCAATTTGTGGCGGAACTTATCGCAGTTTACAAGTTTAGCGGGTTGTTTTTTGTTCACTGGTCGGCGGCTGCCCTCCGCCTGCGCACATTGAGAGGCTAATGTGGTCGTGCCCTTCCGAAAATAAGTATATTATGCGTGTACTTGTACGTTGTACCTAAATGTATCGTAGGTATTCCAATACTGGCATTTGTCGACATATAACATTTTACCGCTAGTGACATAATTGCCCTTTGTTGGTGCAATCTAAAACTTTCCCCTGAGGGTGAAACTTTTTTCTTTATAGTCAGTCCAGGCAGGAGTGTGTGTAAATAATTGGTTATAATAATTTTATCAAATTCAACATCATTTTTCAAAAATTAAAGTTATACAAAATGAAAATCCTTTGGCTAATACGAGTATAAGAAAACCAAAGAAACATCCGTCTTAATGCCTTGCATTGCATTCCCTACGCTGTGTCGGTGTCCCGCCGCCTCCCGCCACACCCGGACGCCTGGTCGCCCGGCTACACTGATTCAATCACACAGACTCCTACCCTCGACTCCCTAAACTCGATCTTGCGTTCTTGAATTTAATTTTCATTCCGCAAACGCAAATAGTTATTAGCATAATGATCGCGACGCGCCGAGGGGCCCTTCGGCGGCCACCACTGATGCGCTCTGCTGATGTGTCCGGAGGCTGCAGCTATTCCCACTACAGGAGACAGTGATTGATTGTTCCGTTAGGTATCAGCGATTTTCGCCAGAGCTAGTGCTTGAAATGCCGTTAAGTGGGTCGGCTCAGCTGCTAGAAGCCGCGTCGCCTGTTTATTTGTATAGATTGCACGGAGCTCGCGAGTCGCGGGCGCTCTTAACGAGTTTAGCGCCCTCCGCGGCTCGGCCCATCGACGGGCAGTAGTTTATATTGTTCGCCTGTGGGTGGAAACAGTGCTACCGATATTCATTGACCATACAGCATCGTCTGTAGAATAATAAGTTGTTGTTGTAGAGGTCTCAGTCTCGAATCACCGTCTGGCCCGATGCAGCGCTTGTTGGGACTCAAATACCAATCAAATTTGCACGTGGTGCGGTGCCATTACTCCGAAACTTCACGGAGAAACTGACATTACTGATTTCGGTGATTAGCTTGTTTAGTAACTCGAAACAAACGTAGTTATTACCAAGCATTTACAATTTGGTTTTGAATAGAGGATATAAAATCGTCGAAGTTACAATCGCGTGTACTGTGAAATCGATCGGGAGCCGAACGGCAGCATATCAGGCGGTTATTTTGGGCCAGATGGATATTGCAAGCTCAGTGTGGCGCGTGATCGGCTGCAGGCCTCTCGACGCGCTGCTGCCGCCGAGGGTCGCGGGCAGCCTCTCGGCGCAGCTCGATGGCACTACTAGTTAGTGCACTCGAATTACTTCACTTGATTGGCTCGGGCCGGAGATGTGCGACGAGCAGCCGTCTTGTATCGATCTGCAGTACCTGAAGCGTGCCTGTAATCTGCAGATGTCGATCACAGATACATTTGACTGATTAATGCCCCTCTTTGACCGTAACATTAATGCAATGCCTTTGTGTGCGGGACCTAACTACTCTTATGCAGTGTAATGGGCGCTGGGTGATTCAAAACTTAACCATTGTTTGGCACCTGTTAAGGGCTAACGTGACGAAGACTGTCCGCTCAGGCCCGACATTTCGGTGATCGATTTTTCCTGACCCGCATAATAATGTACCTACCTTTAATGTAAGAGCTGGCCTAAGTTGAGTGTTTGCGAAGTTCTTACAAGTTTCGAACATTTTTCATAAAATATTGAATTACATAGGCTGCCTTACACAGGCGGGCTGAGCACACAAGCACGGCGGAGCGGGAACAAATGAGGGCCGTCCCTCACGCCGCCGCCCGGAGCGGAGGTGCGCGGATATTGTAATACTTGTCTTGAGCGACGCCCGTTATTATTTACAGAATTATGTATTCTATGAGCGGACTCCATGCTGCCAATGTGAACTGTACCGGCACGCTGAAATAAATAGGGAATTTATTCTTTAAAAATTGCCAACAGTTATTCTAAGCGGTCGGTAAGTTAAATAATTTAACTCCATGTACCTAGTGGTAATATCCGGGAAACCTCCATTATGACGATAATTTACCCCTTAATATATAGAGCAAACCTGCACCGCTATATAAATGAATAAAATATGGCCGAACGGAGTTAAGCCTCATACTTAATCGACGGCTAATCCCGGCTCAAAGTGGCGCGAGAGGTGGGCGCAGAGCTGCCGCTAATTGCTCTGTTTTCGCCCAAATAGAAGCTATTTTAGTTGCGATAATAATGGGTTTATTTCTATTTCATACACAATAATCCCAGCTAGGTACTGATGTAGCGCGCCGTACGGCGCGGGCCCGGGGGACTCGCGAAGCAGACGCTACTTTGTTACAGCTCGCCTCTCCCTCCGCGCGGCTCACAAAGTATCGCGACACGTTTCCGAAAACTATAATTGTCCGTAATTGACCCTCCACTGTAAATTATTATCAAACTTTGATGACTATTCAAATGGGACTTTCCGTTCGCTTTTAATAATGCAACGAACGTTTTATGCTTTAAGCTTAATTGCTTTTAAAATTCAAAAGCAGGCGCATTGATCGTTTATTTATTTCATTCATCAAGATTTTACGCGATAATATCTCCATGATTTCTGTTTGCAATTTATGTTAACGCTTTAACAAACTCGTTGATTTCAAGAAATTTAGCTTTTAAAGCGCTTACATGCAGTGTTGATATCTGACTAGCTTTAGTGGTAGGTAGGTCCCTCCGGTCCGGACGTAAGGCGGTAGTATTCGTCCATTTGCCAATTGTAATGTTGTGAAAATGTTGATAGAATTCAGTCGAGTAGAGTACAGTGTGCCGAGAGAGGCGCGAGGCGCCGGGCCGCGGGGCGACGAGGCGCCGCCACACTGCCACCGAAGCGAAGCCTTAGCGAAATATCATCCATTTGAGATATCTAATTCGCAAAACGAAATTATTGCGTCTAATACCAAGACAAGTCTTGTATATTAAAGTTGCAGCCAGCTTAGCTATAAACATAATTAATGTTTTATATTTTTGACAGGGAGACTCTCGAGCCGACTCGAATCATAAATGTTACTTAACCTAATTATGGTGTTGTGTTCTTACATACTCGTAACATCTGTTTAAGGTATTGTTTTAACTTTCAAACCAAATGGTTTCGGGCCGCTTTTAATGCATCATTCATGTTTGTTTAGCGCGAGAAAGCGAGCAGAATGAAGCGGAATCATATTGAATAGCGAGTCGCATTCGCTTCGCCCCGCGTGTGCGCGGGCGCGGGCGCTCGCACACACAGCTGACAAACTGCGACTAATAACCAATTAGTTGGAACATTTTCTCTATTTCAGCGGAAAATCGCTTTACATTTCACAGTCTTAATACTTAAGGAGTAAGTTTCTCGACTCATTTTCCGTTTTCATTTCATTTTTCGAGCTCGCCCGGACGCCCTCTTTGTCGTTGGCAAACTTTGAAATCCTTCAATTAAATTGCTGCTCTCAATTGATTTTGTTTTTGTTACTTATTCAGGTCATGAACAAGTAGTGTTAGTGTCTTCTTTTTTACCTTATTTATTTTACCTTATATGTTTTCTTTACACACACAACCCAGCCCAGTACTCATTCGCTTCTAAAAATTTACATTTCTAGTCTTTAAATAAGCATATAGGTTTCTCATATTCCCTATAGCTTTCACCTGTCTTTCCACCTGAAGAGCATATTGGATAACAATATTAGTCTATCTGTGTTGATCCCAGCTCCCCCGAGCAGCGGCGTTCGCGGCCGGTACCAGCCCTCCGGTCCCTCCCGTCCCTCCCGTCACACCACCGCATGGATTACACTAGTCAGCCGCCCTCCCGAGGATTAGCGAGAGTAGTCAAGGGAATTAGTGGGTATCCTCATAATTCCACCGTCACCTGTGGCCCCATCACCCAGTGGTTTTGATGCCCAAAAGACGGCCGATTTTAGCCCTAAAGCTAAAAAGAATTTCAAACACACTTTTCACTTTTGACAATTCGGGTCTTTCTAGTAGGTATAGTGTAAAGACCCGATAGCCTGTGTTATAGCCTCACTGTATGTCAAAACTTTAATGGGCATTCATATAGAGTTCAAATCTTTGAAGATGTGATACTGTGTCTGTTTCGAGTAGCGGGAGTTGTTAGGTTGCGTATTCGGTACCAATCATTACTTATTGTCACTACACACATGGGCCATGGAGTAAACACAGGATGACTTAGAAATTCCTAACAAAAAAATCAAATTTCTTAGTAGCTGTAGAGGATTCCCATACCGGCAAGAACATCTGTCTCTTTTTTTATATGAGCTTGATTTTTGTGAAAACAGTGGTATGCCTTATGCAAGTGATAACCCTATTAATAAATAGTTTGCTGAACACAGATGGGTACACGGTGTACAGGCAATAGGCATCGATAAAATGTGAGTGAAATCGATCGCTTCTTGCGAGTATTGAAGTAATAGTTAGTAGGCGTGTAGGTTGAGGCTGCGGGGCGGCCGGGGCGGCGTGCCGGCGGGGCGGCCTCGTCATCGGCGCTCGCACAAAGCAAAGTTATGTTAATTATTTGCAGCACACGACAGCGCGACGCCGAGGCCCGAATGCCTCCGTTATTAACCTGCAGCCGCGCGCGGAATCCGCCGGCCTCCGCGATATTACACGCCCAACTCTTGCCGCCCCTGGATTGTTTTAAAAAGGGCCGCGTGTTTGTACGGCGGGCTGAGCGGGTTGAGCGGGCGGCCGGCGATCGCACGGTTCGGCATCCGCTGACAACTTCCATGGCACATAGGTTAGAACTTTAATAGATAGAGTATACTTGCACAAAATACGAGTAAAATAAAAATGATTACGACAATAACGTTGCAGGCTTAATACACTACATTTAAGCGGTCTAATCCCTATTAGCGATCTCTTTCAGACAGCCTTTAGGTAGAGAAATCAATATTCCGGGTAGAGGTAAAGTCGTTCTTCCCAAAAGCACGGATCAGTCAAAGGCTCAAAAGTATTGAAAGGAAATTGCCTAAATACGAGCCTGGGTGTTCTAAAAGCCGCCCGAATTTGGATATAACGTTGTCTGGCATTAAAAGTAGAAGTATCTATGAATGAAATCAGTAAATCATAGGTGAATTTGAATAAAAGCTTGTAAAAACGCAAAAGTATTTGCACGGACGGCAAGTTTCGTTATTTGCACTTTTGCAGCTTTGCGCTGAGCGCAGCGCGCGGGCAAACAGTCGCACACGAGTCGCAGGCTTGGAGCATACGAATTTGGACACGCTTTTATGTGGGCCAAATGTGGAATAACTGCTACTTACTTGTTTGCTATTCATCCTATTTGAAACCATAAAGACCATAGTAACATCTTGTACTGTTTGTATCCGTTTTGAATCTATCTTGTACTGCATGTGAGACTGCACTGTGAGTAAAACCGAATTCTGAGTCCTGGGTTTGGTTCTCCGATTTCCCACCCACATGAACGCTTGTTTTGTGTCTGGGGGTTTGTATTTATACCTAAATATATGTTTGGTACCATCGTTGATCTGATAATCATAGCACAAGTGCTCATGCTACTTACTTTGGGATCGGAGCAAAGTATGCGATGTCTGGTATTTATTTATTTATTAGTGGCAACAGAAATATATCATCTATGAATATTTCAACTGTCTAACTATCACGGTTGGCGACAGGCGGGACAGCAGAGTCTTAGTAATAGGGCCTCGTTTTTACATTTTGGGCAATGAACCCTGCAACGTATCGCGAAAAATATTGGTCAAAAAATGTGAATCATGTTGGTGTGAATGTGCACTTGGCTCAGAATGAAGACGGGCGGTTATGAGTGAGCGGCGGCAGCGCGCCCGATGGCCGATACGCGGCGACAATGCTTTGACGAGCGCAGCGGAAGCCGCCTCCGCCGCGTATTCCGCACGCGTAACTTACTCCTATACTTCGCGTTCACTCTATAAGAAGCGGAGGACAAATGGCCTAGCGATAAATTGTATATTGGCCTCTATATAAAATGTACGTGTTTCGAGAAACATCTCAACTTGCATTATATCTATCTATATATATAAAAGGAGAAACTGACTGACTGACTGACTGACTGACATATCAACGCACAGCCCAAACGGCTAAACGTAGGCACTTGAAATTTGGAAGGGACGTAGCTTAGGTACCGTAGGGGTGCACTAAGAAAGGAATTCCCGAAATTCCCACGGGAACGGGAATTAGCGGGAAAATCCTTTTGTATGAAAAATCTAAACCGCTTAAGTTAGACGCTTGAAATTTGGCATGCAGGTACCTTAGTAAATATAAAGTTTAGTTATGGCTGTATTTTGAGAAATTCCCACGGGAACGGGAGTTAGCGGGAAAAAACTTTTGTATGTATAAATTTAAACACGCGGACGAAGTCGCGGGCAAAAGCTAGTTAGGTATTATTTATATTACTAGTAGATGTAGTATCTCAAAGTCAAAAATCTTTTGAGCACTTTAAATCGTCAAATAAATCGGCTTGGACCATACGAATTTGGACACGCTTTTATGTGGGCCAAATGTAGAATAACTGCTACTTACTTGTTTGCTATTCATCCTATTTGAAACCATAAAGACCATAGTAACATCATGTACTGTTTGTATCCGTTTTGAATCTATGATGAGCACTTTAAATCGTCAAAACAGTAAATTAAACAGAATTAATTACCACCGGGTTCGGAATGCAGCTTCTATCGAGAAGAACCTACGGTGAAACAGAAACAAGTAACTTAAAAACACCAACGGACTTTTTCTATAGACGTCCATCTTGCTAGGCCTCTGTCGCGCAATGATCGGTGTTAAAAAAAAAAAAAAAAAAAAAATAAAATAACGTTTATTAACCATGAAAATTGTTTTACAAAAAAGGTTTTCACTGTCTCCCACACTAGGCAGCGCCTGTCTCGTGGGAGTCAGGTATACAGATACATATTTCACATTGGTCTGCTGGACACATTATAGTTTAACATGGAAAAGAAAATAGAAGCTAATAAATAAAAATGAAAATAATTTTTGTGGTGTCTTCTCAACGTTGCCACAGCAACGGATTTTGTATAGTCATTATAAACAAATACCCCAACAATATGAAGACGCGATCCCACCATATCCAGTGAGTAAACACATATCAATTGGCGACAATTGATATGTATTTACTCACCAGATACAACGAAATCACGTCTTCATACCATTGGGGTACCCATCCATAATGACTATACAAAATCCTAAACCTAAGCGTGACTCTCGGTCGGGTAAATTTTTTTCTCAAAGAATTATGTCTAAACTGTATATTATATAGGACATGGCGTGAAGGTGGCCAATGCCCTCTCTTCAAGACGGTATAGGTTTTCTGATCCTTAGCGATTGTTGGTCATAGCGCAGTGCTCCCCGCAGTGTGTGGCAAGCCCGGACCATCCGAGGGCCGCGGCACGATCGCGAGGCGCGCTGTCGGGCACTCCCGCGCTCGAGAGGCCTCGTTAGCGGGCGGGTTAATTACGGGCGCGGCTGTCGACGCGTCCACGTCGCCCCGCTTCCGCCCCGCTGCCGCCCCGCTGCCGCCCCGGGGCCGTCGCAAATGCAATTATTTTCTGCGAGTGAACGCCCCGCCGGCCGCCCTCTGCTGTTTTAAATGGTCGTTTCGGCATTTCCCACGTGAGACTGAACTCGAAGTGACAAACGCACAATTATGAAATCTGTACCCGACCGTATATATACAAAGCTTCATATGTGAACATAGTCAGTTACGGTATTTATATCTGTCATACTTACTGTTCGCTTAATGAAGTTGATGGGAATATTTTACATCTTATTGTCATGAAACTTACATTACAAATAATATATCTTCATGAGTTCAGCAAACGACGCTTGGTTAACTCTCTGGTTTGGTAGGCTGGAATAATATGGCATAAGGAGCAGTTCTTATGCCGTATTTTTCTTGCAAATCCGGGAAACTCGGTCGTCTTTCGCGACCGTTCCCATATGCCATTCATTCATGCCATGTCATAAAGTTGAAGACTGCAACTGGTATAGGATAGTCAGAGAGAAGGTGATTGTGCGGCAGTCTCAGTAATGCGGAGAATGTTACTTTGGCTAAGTGTGGATTACCACTAGTCCACCCGCGGCCTCCCGGCGCAGTGTGTGCTGCGTCAGGCACCTACGCCCAGATGGTGTGCACGACCAGACCAGTGGCTTCCTCTCGCCTGATAGAAAGCCAATTCGCTGCAGCAACGGACAGTAACCACTTCAATCATTTGTCAGTTACCGGCCTGTCATTCCGAAGTGCGACCGAAATCTCTGCACAGGTACGGTGGTGATTTATGAAGGCAATTAGTGTACAATGTAAAATACATGACACATCTATATATATAAAAGGAGAAACTGACTGACTGACTGACTGACTGACTGACTGACTGACATATCAACGCACAGCCCAAACGGCTAAACGTAGGCACTTGAAATTTGGAAGGGACGTAGCTTAGGTACCGTAGGGGTGCACTAAGAAAGGAATTCCCGAAATTCCCACGGGAACGGGAATTAGCGGGAAAATCCTTTTGTATGAAAAATCTAAACCGCTTAAGTTAGACGCTTGAAATTTGGCATGCAGGTACCTTAGTAAATATAAAGTTTAGTTATGGCTGTATTTTGAGAAATTCCCACGGGAACGGGAGTTAGCGGGAAAAAACTTTTGTATGTATAAATTTAAACACGCGGACGAAGTCGCGGGCAAAAGCTAGTTAGGTATTATTTATATTACTAGTAGATGTAGTATCTCAAAGTCAAAAATCTTTTGAGCACTTTAAATCGTCAAATAAATCGGCTTGGACCATACGAATTTGGACACGCTTTTATGTGGGCCAAATGTAGAATAACTGCTACTTACTTGTTTGCTATTCATCCTATTTGAAACCATAAAGACCATAGTAACATCATGTACTGTTTGTATCCGTTTTGAATCTATGATGAGCACTTTAAATCGTCAAAACAGTAAATTAAACAGAATTAATTACCACCGGGTTCGGAATGCAGCTTCTATCGAGAAGAACCTACGGTGAAACAGAAACAAGTAACTTAAAAACACCAACGGACTTTTTCTATAGACGTCCATCTTGCTAGGCCTCTGTCGCGCAATGATCGGTGTTAAACCTAAGCGTGACTCTCGGTCGGGTAAATTTTTTTCTCAAAGAATTATGTCTAAACTGTATATTATATAGGACATGGCGTGAAGGTGGCCAATGCCCTCTCTTCAAGACGGTATAGGTTTTCTGATCCTTAGCGATTGTTGGTCATAGCGCAGTGCTCCCCGCAGTGTGTGGCAAGCCCGGACCATCCGAGGGCCGCGGCACGATCGCGAGGCGCGCTGTCGGGCACTCCCGCGCTCGAGAGGCCTCGTTAGCGGGCGGGTTAATTACGGGCGCGGCTGTCGACGCGTCCACGTCGCCCCGCTTCCGCCCCGCTGCCGCCCCGCTGCCGCCCCGCTGCCGCCCCGGGGCCGTCGCAAATGCAATTATTTTCTGCGAGTGAACGCCCCGCCGGCCGCCCTCTGCTGTTTTAAATGGTCGTTTCGGCATTTCCCACGTGAGACTGAACTCGAAGTGACAAACGCACAATTATGAAATCTGTACCCGACCGTATATATACAAAGCTTCATATGTGAACATAGTCAGTTACGGTATTTATATCTGTCATACTTACTGTTCGCTTAATGAAGTTGATGGGAATATTTTACATCTTATTGTCATGAAACTTACATTACAAATAATATATCTTCATGAGTTCAGCAAACGACGCTTGGTTAACTCTCTGGTTTGGTAGGCTGGAATAATATGGCATAAGGAGCAGTTCTTATGCCGTATTTTTCTTGCAAATCCGGGAAACTCGGACGTCTTTCGCGACCGTTCCCATATGCCATTCATTCATGCCATGTCATAAAGTTGAAGACCGCAACTGGTGGATAGTCAGAGAGAAGGTGATTGTGCGGCAGTCTCAGTAATGCGGAGAATGTTACTTTGGCTAAGTGTGGATTACCACTAGTCCACCCGCGGCCCGCCGGCGCAGTGGTGCGTCAGGCACCTACGCCCAGATGGTGTGCACGACCAGACCAGAGGCTTCCTCTCGCCTGATAGAAAGCCAATTCGCTGCGGCACCGGACAGCAACCACTTCAATCATTTGTCAGTTACCGGCCTGTCATTCCGAAGCGCGACCGAAATCTCTGCACAGGTACGGTGGTGATTTATGAAGGCAATTAGTGTACAATGTAAAATACATGACACATACATAATATTTATTTTAAAAACAACTGGAATCTTATAACATTTCATTTGAATTCGATCAAGATTAGAACTATTCGACACCGTACTATAGTTGTTCTTCGACCTAATTCGAAAATGTTCGAAAACAATATGAGAGTAATCATTGCCGTGACAGAACATTTAGGTCGTCCGGACACAGTTATTGATACGTGTATACGAGTATGTTAAAAATGACCCTTACAATATTTAGTATCGTCATTTTACAATAATTGTAGGTGGACTAGTGGTGGTCGGCGGAGGCATTCGGCCTAATGACAGTTATTACAGCCGAGTCGGCGAGCGCGAGCGGCTAATTACTGCAATGAGCTTTGTATCAAAAGGTATTAATGCTGCTCTTAATTATTTATTCATTTCGGTCTCTATTTGAATATTGGTTTTGGAAAATAATAACCCTTGTAAAGTTTAAAGGCCCAAAGCAAAAGATATATGTATGCTGCCAGGACCCCTGCTGGTTGCTGCTACGGCCATATATCATGCCCAAGGTAGCTTTAGGTAACGCGTGTGTTAAACATGCGGATTTGTAATTGTCGTCAGTATGGAGCTGTGACACTGGTGCTTGATTCCGAGTCCCATTCACTTTGGAATTCGATCAATGTAGGTGATGTCGTCTGGTACTTATTAAGCTCATTTATAATAATAATAGATCAGTTAGCCGGAGGCGGCCGCTGTGACTCACTCGCGCGCCGCCGCTCCTGACGAGCACAATAACTTTTGCGATTTGTCCTGCGCCGTGCGCGCCGAATCGAGCTAATTTACATCGGCAAAAATAGAAGTTCCTTACGTGCGCGAACATTTATTTGTTCCGTTTCGTTTTTTACTTCGCTTCCAGCGCAGGTTTGTAATCAGCGAACGTTCAAACCATTATTACGGCCGAGACATCGATTCCCAAAGTAGTAGCCGGCGCGGGTGAGTCACCTGGCGCGCAGTGTGCATTACACTGCAACGGGGATAAATTAAAAGGGACGTGTCGCCCTCGCGCCTCCTTCGGCGACAGGCCGTCTTCTGTTATTTTATTAAAGCCCGCTATCGATCCGCTGGGTTGAGCCTGAAAAAAGCTCACTAAAACAGTTTTCGCTTAGCCGGCGCCGCTCGGCGCTGCAATTATACCGCGCCGGGCTGCGCGCTTCGGAAAGTCGTTACCGGCCGCGCATTGTTTGTGCCGGACCGCGTTATCGGTACACACTACACTCGCAACACATTCGTCGTAAACTATCGAGCCTGGAAAAAAGCACGTTAACGATCCCCCGTACGATGAAAGTAATTAAAATAATAGTCCCGGCGGCATCACGCGAGCGCGTGCATGTGCCGCCGTCCGCGCCCGTCCGCGCCCGCCCGCGCCCGTCCGCACTCGCCCGCGCCCGGTGGGCGGCCGCTCCACTGCTCCCGAAATTTACGGAACCCGAAAGCGATATTGTAGACGGTTTAGGCTCGCATTCGATCGTTTTATGTAAAAAGAAAATTGCCTTTCGTGGATGGATATGAATGAGTAGCGAGTCACCACCGCCCAGTGCGCTGTTTATTATTCATTAGACGACTGCGTGTCACGCGAGAGCACGGGCACGCACGCGCCCAGCGCTTCTGAACCTTCGGTCGGCCGCCCGCGCCCCACGCTTGGGCGCTCGCTAAAGGGTGCCGAGTAAAAAGTCACGTTTCAATTTGGGCCCGTCAGCGGCAGGCGCATGTTGCGAACCGCTGGCGCCGCCCCGCCGCCCGCGCCCCGCCGCCCCGCCGCCCCGCCGGGATCATTTATTCCTCTTTATTAATATTCAAAGCTGGCGTTATGACGTTTGCGATTTGTTCTCGAGCGCTGCGCGACAAGCGGCAACAGCCTCAGCTGAATAACGAGACACGCAACAAGCGAATTGTATTTGCATTTGACCCATAAGCGTCTTTGTGCGCCGTCGTCGCCGTCGCCGCCGCCCCGCCGCAACCCGGCACTCCCCTCGCTGCCAGTTTTATTCATTGGTAATCATTCCTTAAACTTTACTTATAACTGAACCCATTGTTCCTTTAACCTGGGACATAAAATACGTACGGTATTGAAACGGGAAAGAATAACATTTGTACATTGTTTTACGGTACCCCACTGTTCGTGATTCTGCGCGCAAATGTTTTCAATACTTGGCGCGGCTGTGGGGCGCCACACAGGCGGCGTGGCGGGAGCGCGGCGTGGTGACTTCTTGAAACGAGTATAATGTTATTTTATAAGAACAGAGAAGTTGAAGGCAAGAATCCCTACTAAATGAACCAACTAGTCCTTAAAATTCTGGAAATTTGAATGAAACAATGTATAGCTTGTCACGCGTCCGGAGGTGTGATGAGGCCACATCCATCAAGTGTGAGTGACGCCGCGCCGGCCCACATCTATCAATTAACTCGCCATTAGAAGGCAATACTTGGTAATATCTTACTACAAATACGTACAAGTTGTGGAGTAAGTTACACGCCATAGAGTTATGGCGTTTAACTTACTCTACAATTGTAGTAAGATGCATTGAATCTCATTTCCATAGAAGTGCCGCTAAGTTCCACTCTTAGCATAAACAAACTCTCGGCCCAGTTTGACGCCCGCAGTCGGTTCGCGGCAGCGGCGGCGGCCGGCGCCCGTTGAATATGAAATATGCCAACGGGCGAGGGCGCCTCAGGAGGACGCGCTCAACAAGTTTTCTCATTCACCGGACTTTCCTCATCACATTTTAATTTGCCAGCGAAATCCCTCCAATTAAATTGGGGCCGAATAAACATTAATTTGTAATGTGCGTGGCGGCGGCGCTGAGGCGAGCGCAAATGGAGTGCATTAAGCATGGCGCGCGAGAACGACGCCGGCCCGCCTCACCGGGGCGCCGCGGCTACCACTGCGGACTACCGTACCTTAAACTTTCATGGAACCATTCATACAAGTGGCCTGGATTGATGGGTCTTATCAGATGATTGTTGCTATGTCTCATTTAAGTTTGATGTGGCGTGCTGCTTGATTTTAGAAAAAGCCTCTAGATGTTTGACCAACAGTGGCGAACTGGAAAGACCTTTCTCCAGCAGTGGACTGATGATGTAGTGTGCTGCATAATCTTTTCACTTATAAAAGAGGACACACCCAAAAAAGGTGTAACCAAAATAGAATTGGCTTCTTTGTTTTCGTTCGTTTAGTTAGCAAACGCTTAGTCGAAGGTAACGCCGTTTTGGCGTTTTTCTTGTATGAACAATGATGAGCTCTCGCTGACACTCACACTCGAAGTTAAGTTAATTAACAGGCAAGTCTACTCTGAATACGCTTACGTTCGGCGTCTCTACATTGTGTGCGAGTAGTATTGACTGCGTGCGGGCTTTGTGATCCGGAAGGTAGAGCCATTAAGCTAATATCTATTAAGATATTAAACTTGCAGTTATGTTGGTAATGCATTAGGCGCACTGTACGTAGAGTTGCGGATTCCAGACCATTTAAGGTATTCGTCAGCCCATTTCAAAGTAGGCTTTACGAGGACGGAGTGTTTACGACGATTGCTGTTGTCTGCTATTTACTAGTGGTGTTACGACGGTAGCGTCCGAGTGGCGGCAGTGTCGCGTCGGCAGACTCCGCGCGGGGCATCGTAATGGCGAGTGTGCGACGGCAGATACGGCGCTTTGCGCGTACGACACGCGGTACACGCCGGCCATGTCCTTTTATAATTGATGTAACGTACTCATACAAGCCTGCTAAAATACTGGGCAAATACGATCCTCCTTTTACTTCAATACAGCAGCTTTTGTTGCCTTATTGGTTCTTGTTTTAAGTGTTATACTCGTAATAAATAATCATTTGTTTTCACAATTTGACTCAATCTGATCAGATCCTATGAATGGAGATACGCATGTTAAAGCGCAGCACTCTTCAAAATGTTTTCACACTCGCCACCGAACTAGTGTGAAAAGAGAGTAACCCAAGTCACTGTGACAAGTAACCAAATCGATCACGTATCACTCACCAACTGACTGGGTGAAATCGCAAGAAGATCCTAAGTCGACTGTCACGACACCTACGGGAAGAGATGGTTGGTGATTTGTAATACCTGTCTATCGCGGTTAAGACTCGTCGTATCTTTAAATTTCATCAAGTTGAACATGTTTTGTAAACGTTCCTTACACGTAGTTGGTCCATTTAGCATGCACGCCGGCGGCCCGCGTCGTGCACGCCGGCGCACGCGGGGCGGCGCGTACGCGCTGGTTGACAACACCGCCCACGGACCTACTGCCACTGCCGCTGCCACGCGATGGCGAATGTCCGATAGAAGACACACATTTGTGCCAATTATTAGGTTAAAATCGATTCATGTCAACTAAAAAGTTGTGCCATTTCTTGACATTAAATTCCTAAGTCCGGCGAAAGGTCAGTGGTTGGAAGTTGGCAATACACTAGATGCATCGAAAGCAACTAGTTACAAACCAGCGCCTTTTCGACTACTAATACTGTGACATTAATCAAAACTAGTTTCCTCCACCTTGCTCTATAGAGTCTTTTAAAAGTAAAGATATAGTCACTTGCTTGCCTTCTTCTTGCTATGATTGATAATATGCTGGTAATAAATTTAGGAACTGAGCTCCACATTTAGCTTTCCGTCAGGCTAGTCACTATGTCATGCGCATAACGGAAACCTTTCCCGTTGAACTTATCGAGCACTAATTTACCAAATCGCTTGCATAATGATCCAGTGGACATTCTTGAGAAATTAGACTTAATTCGTTTGGCATAAGATTAATCAATATAAAATATGATGAATGATGTCGATCACCTGAACCCGGAGTCTGCGGCTCTCAAGTTCTTCAAGCGAACTTTCCTCAAAAATGCTCTGACCCCTTAAGGATGTTAAATCAAATAAGCTTTTAACTCACTATAATTGCAACTCAAACGAATTACATATTTATCACCGCCACTTGCTTACAAATACCAACGGCGCTAGGTATATACATTGAATATTCAATCGCGCTGTGGGTAGGTACCGTACATTATACAATTTGTACGTTTGGACCGTTGAGTGCGCGCGGGGAGCGGCGGGCGCACGTCGTGACTACAGAAATGTATGGGGATGAAAGAGCCTTGTGTGCGATAAAAGTGTAGCTCAATCTTGCATCTTGGTGCGTGCCCCCTTACACCAAGGTGAAACCTAAAGATTTGATTGACCCCTAATCAAACTGACGGTCTACCATGATATTGTAGAAATATATGTACCTACTAGGGACCCGCCCCAGCTTCGCACGGGTGCAATACAATATGCATACAAAAAGATTTTCCCGCTAATCCTCGTTCTACACAGTAATGTAGGTTAGGGGTCGATACGACTGAAATTCACGTCCAATACTCGTCCTAAATGAGATTTTTACTGTATGTGGTTGTGGTTTTGTGAGTTGTAATATCGCTTGAAATAGTGGCTCGCTAATCTCGCTGTATTATGCCTCTCCGATTGTGTTGCGTTCCATCTGGATACCTGTACGTCAGTCGTGACGGTGCAAGCGCGCGGCATTAAGGAGCCCGCATTCCGCGCCCGGGGCCCGCGGGTGCGGCCGGGGCTTCGGGCCCAAGGCGTCGCGTCGCCGGGTACACGTACTGATGGGATGCCACTAATAGTTCGTTCGGATGTATTTCGTTGTCTTATAATCAGTTCATAACAATGTTATTTAAGCCATTTTCACCAATATCCACTCAATTAAGAAACCTCTTAACCCGAATTTAGGGGAAACTATGACATTGATCGTTCCTGTAGCTATGTCAAAACATCTCATATATGGCGCATAGGGATTTTTAGCTTAAGTGGTGAATGTCTGTTCTGAAAGAGATCAGGTCGATCTATATAGTGTTGATCATGAAAACCTTACCTTAATTTCTTCTTAACATAGCTTAATAGGACATACTTACAAAACGAAGTGACTTCTCGAAAGTTCTTTTCCTAAGTTGATTGATACGATTTTGATGAAGTATCCCCCGCTATTGGAGCTCAATACATGAATGCTTACTTGTAGCTTAGCGAAGAGTGAAACATCAATGAGGCCTCTCGTGATTTCACCCGTTAAATATGCTCCCTTATTCGCGCCAGACTCCACATTCGTGACATAGTAGGTGAGTAGCAGGTGTGTCGCTGGTGTGGCCATGATTTACGTATACCACCAAACTGTGATGAGAGGAGACCCAATGTCCCAATGCATGTCATGGCAACGGCCTCAATGTGGAGTAAGTTAAATAGAAAAGCGGGTAGGGACTAGCGATATGATGATGAAGATCTATTCTTAGTAATTGTCAAAATGTTTTGGGCCCGAGGAATGTCTTCGGCAGGTTTAGTTAAACATTATTCACTTCGCCCGCTCTCGTCAGTAGGGCACAAACAGTACGATATTTCACTGCGTCGGATTGTGGACGCGAAATGTAATTTGGGTGAATGGCTGCGTGCATCGGCCCAGCGCATGATTGATGCGCAGCGTGCAGTGCGTCGAGCCGCTCGTCGACTGTGCACGCTCGCGCACGCTGCACGCTGCGAGCCGCAACGTGCGCCAGTGGACGGACTACTCGAAGACGGCATGGGATGTCGTGTTAACTGCGATTCTTAGTTTCTATTGGAATAGTTTGAGCAAGATCACAAATATCGCGTGACAGTGCGGTGACGGAGAGATCATAAATCACCGCCCTTTCTTCCCGGGGAGTCTACTATTGAACTTTTGAGGTTACAGCTTCTCGAGTAGGATTTACCCTCTTGAGTGGCAACCACTTGCTACGAAAACTTATTTACACCTTTGCTGTGTTATCTTACAGCCGGCCATGACATAAGTGATTGATTTGGTTGCTTCCCCATTGGCCGCAACAATTTGCGGCCGCTTCTCTTTAGGTTTCCATGAGGCGAGGGGAGACCATTACGCTGTGCTACTAAAAATATATTTGTATTGTTCGCAAGCTTAGGTCGTAAACTACCAACTACTCGTAGTAGTCGGAGTACTCGTACTTAGGCGCTGGCGCAGTGGCGTTTGTTAGAGAGTGCTTTACACGCGGACGCGACCCTCCTTGCTGCTTAGATCACCCGTAAGTAAGTGGTTAGGTCACTCTGTGGAGTCAATAGTAGTAGTGTAGCTCGCTATATATATCGGGTGGCCTCCCATCCGGGTAACCGTGCGATTGTAGCCTTACGCAAACACACGCTAATCGGCGATCAGTGATCAATCATCGCGAGCGATATTTTAATTTCCGTCGCCCGCGCTTTTGTCAAAGTTTAGCGACATGTTTTTGGATTAATCTAATTCCTGACTATGGATTTTGTAATTAATTTAAAGTTGTCCTTACCAGAGTTAATATCTTTTTAATGTAATGCTTGCCCTGCTGCGGGCGGCGCTGCGGCAAGGCTAATTAAATGTCGCCGTTGGCGCCCTCCGCCCCTCCCGCCCCCCTCCCGCCGCGCGCCCTCCCCGCCGCGTTGACCATCAAAATGGAAATGTGCCATCTACACTCGCTGATTAAGTGGTTGCTCCATTACCGCACACTCGCGCCCTGGTGTCGATTCCACGTGATTAAGTTTTCTTAACTTCATCTGGCTCGCACCGACTGCGACGAAGATGTAGTCCAAACATTTTATTGGGTTGCTTATGAGTTGTTATTAATTCGAAAGAGGAGCCCAAAGTCTTAAGGGCAAAGCTTACGCATTAAAAGATGCCAGTCTTCTGTCAAACTTTAAGAAATTGAATTGGAAATAGGCGCTGCCTCATCTGCCGCGGCGCCAGGGAGTTGAGGCGACACACCGGCGTGGATCGGAAATACGGTAAACCTTTGGTTCCGTAATATTTCCCTCTCTGTAAATTTTATAGGATCGTATCAAGGGGTCGCCCCATTGGATCACAAAAGTCAAGAGACATTATAGTGTACTCTTATAATATACATATAAATCTATGAGTGTACTTATACGAGTATTTGCGCACATACTACGAGTATAATATTAAAAGATATTTCTGCTACTACACTACTTCATAATTACTTAGGATATAATATGTTTATAGTATGTGCGCAAACAGGATCAGGGGTCAGGAGACCTTATTAATACGGCAAGTTATATGGTTGATAAGATAACCCTATGCAATGACTAGCCGTTGGCGCGCGGTGGCATACCGGCTGCGGGACACCGACGGAGCGTCCCGTGTTCAGTCGTAGCCGCAGACTACAGACGGTATCGCGTTTGTGCTACTGATGTGCTTTGCTTCTATTAGTTCCGGCCGTCAGGACCGATCAGCTTCCACAACATTGGCGATAGACAAATTACACGGCAATTTGGATCGCAATTATACACACCGTCAATACAGTTCCTTGGAATAACTTCTCGCCCACGTTAGGATTTAAAATCAAAATATCCAATATAAAAACATCCAAGTATGAGCTTTTAATGTTACATTAACATTTCTAATAATAATAATTTAGTTACTAAATAGAAACATTTGGTACATATTATTTCAGTTTATAACATTATTGGATGGTTAAGGACAGACGGCCTACTACTAAATTACTAAAAATAATTTTCATCCAGGGCCCATTATCCTACTAGGTTTTGTGGTGACTAACAAGAGTAGGTGAATGAATGGTCGACTCTACATTCTTGTCGTACCTTAGAGGTTCTTCAAAAGCGCATTCATGTGCCCAAGCTAAAATAGTAACAGTCGAACAAAACAGAATCGCAAGTTTGAACGCGAGCCACTTTCCTGTAGGCAGGGTGGGTATAAGTAGGCAGTCTTGTTCGCCGAGCTGGCGAGAGGCCTTTTAGCTGCAGAGCATCGAGTGTGCGTCACGCGGCGAGGCCCGCTCATGTATAATGGAGGCGCGCCTGCATCCATTCATTACCGAGCCTGCCACCGCGCACCTAGGGTCGCGCCGCACATGGCACCTCCAACCGGATCGTAGCCGTAACCACTAGAGCCGTTCAGTTTTCTTTGTTCGAAACTATCTACTGAAAAGCACACTAATCGGAATCGTGACGTAAACGATCCGTCCTGAGACAAGCGCGATCCATGGTGTCGTGGATCCCTACGCTTAGGGCTCGTGATCACGGTGCCGTCAAATTCAAACTGATCTGGTGCCAGCGAGGCCAACCAGTAGTCGACGAGGCGACGTATCGGAGATGCCGATCCTCTTTGGCTAAAAGCTTACGTTAGGTTGAAGGTCGTTCGACGGCCAGGCGAAAGGCGATACGATGAGCTCCCTTTCCGAGTCGATACTTGCGGTGCGACCCTACGCGGCCGCGGGCGCCCGTGGGAACCTGCGCGCTGCCACTTTCGCGACTCCGACCTAAGTATGCCTAATGGATTACATGTTATCGCTTGCTTTCTTTATTGCGACCTTGAGCTTTTAACGATTTCATATTAGGATGTTGTTATTACCTTTATGTACCAGTATTTATTCCTCTACATTTCACATTTCAATAAGCGTTTAAGTACAGTTACAGAGCGAGTTAAATCCAGGTTAAATTAAGTTTCCTTAACAGCGCTCCACATCTAAGCCAGTATATCGTACGCGCGATTGTTTTATCAACGCACTAAGCGGCTGTTATACGCTCTTTATAGCGAGTTATAGTATGATGTATTTTCACGGAACGGCGTTTCTAAACACTTGTATTTCAATCCAAATAACCGTTTGCGGCACTTTACATTAACCATAATTGCGCCATACTTACCCCATTTTCGCTATAAAAATGTATTACAGCGTTAATTACGAAAGAGTTACGAACTTGCAATCGGGTCGAAGTAGGAATAAAAGGCTGAAATATGTTTATTGTGTCGTTGGCTGGCGTATCGCCGCGAGGTCGCAGGTCGCAGGGCCGCGCCCGGCGGCTCTGTGGACTCTTCTATACTCTGCCCTATGATACAGACTGCTACTACCGCACTCGAAGACAGTTGTAGAGCCGAAGGCGAGCGGGTTGGGTGCGACCGTGTCTGCGATATTGTAAATAAATATGAATCTCAAGAATATTGGTTCATGTGAAATCTCAAGAATATTGATTCAGTAGATATTATAATACCGCCGATGCACACATTCGCATTTACAAGTTAGCAGGTATTGCTCAATACTGCGCCTGTGCCTCACCAATCATACGGACCAGACCGTGGACCAGACAGTGAACACTGAACGAGTGTGTTTTAGCTAAAAAGTAAAACCCTGTAGTCTGGCGGTCGCCGCGTTGGACACTGCACAGAGATTGATGGCTGAGTCGTGTTACCAAATAGAAATATTTTAGTTCGCTCGGTCTAGTGCTTGCTAAACTTTATACCGTTTTATAGTTAGCTACACTAGAATGTACACAAAAGAAACTAGATATATTGTACCTATCGGAACCTATCACAAAGATAAGTTGCAGCCGCTTCCGTCAACTAATGACCAAATTCAGGTCTGAATTTTCTTCTTTTCGCGTCGTGCTCCTCATTTCTAAGGAACGTGATTCCTTCGCTGAATCACTTTGCCCCTGACAATGTTGCGCCATTTGTTGCGGTCTTTTGCCAAGAGGAGAGCGCCACGCAAACCTGGCGTCCAGCACAGAGTGGATTTGGTCAGACCATCTTATCGGGCTGCGGCCTCTTGAGTCGACTTTGCAAGTAGCCATGCATTAGCTGTTCCAATAAAGACATATTACCTATTTACAGGCTATTTAGGATTGGGTCAAACTATGTCATCATGATCATACTGCTAAAATTATTTGGAACAAAACTTAAATATAAATAACAGCAGGAACTTTACACGAAATAATGGAAGAAGAAAATAAACGACACAAATTTTTAACATATTGTACAAAAATAGCAGAAGAAAGTATACGAAGCAATAAATAAACAATAAATACCTATCTACTACAGGAAATATTATAATTTGTAAAAAAAAAGGAAATAAAATTAAAATAAGAAATGTCAAGGATCTGATTACGTCAGAGAATAAACAGAAGGGAAACAAAAAAGACCTGCTAAAGTTCGCTGCTAGATATAGGCCTCCCTATGATAATTGTCATTTGGGATCTGCCTCAGTAACCACGACTGGCAGGCGGGTTGATGATCGTAGTATTTGTGCCCAGGAAAGCTCTGCTGCCCATGTCATGATATTCCCTTAGTCGTCTTCTACGACACAGACTAGGTAACCTATTCCAAAACCGGGAACCACAGGGACGCGGACACAGACACAGTCCGACGCTGTCTAATGTTAATCATGCATTTCATAAACGGTAGCTAGTCAATTGTGGGTAGTCCACGTCGCCCTCGGGACAAGCGTTGTGCGTGTTGTGATGATTAGACAATTGGCTGCGAGCGGCGCGTGTCGTGTCGTTGTCGTGAGCGAGCGATTGGGTCGTTAGCGCCGCGCCTCTCGCCAGAGGACCGGACCTCCTTACGACACTCGCGTCTTAATATGGAGATTTATCAATCACGATAGCTAGTGCAAGTTCTGACTACTGTATGAGACTAACTATGGTGCCCGGCCCGTTATTGGTAGCTCAATTTATTGTTATCACTGGTAGTTACCTTGCACTCGTAGGTAATTAAGTAAAACTTGCCGCCTAACTTACTAAAACAGTTTGCTTTTGCTTTGTTAGTTACTCCTTTATGTGGCGAACTGTAAATTAAAATTACTAGAATTATAACGTATAATAACAGCGGTCAAGTGAAGCCATTAAGCTTAGTTATAGCTGCTTAACTGGTTTAGCGTAGTAAGGAAAAGCTTGCAGTACTTACAAGTATTAAATAGCCTTGACAAATCGACTCGGCCGAGGTACCTGGCTAGGTCGGTGTATTATTTTTGTTAGTACCAAGGGCGAAGTTAATGCTAAAAGGATTTTGTGCTGGTCAACCTTTGGTTCATACAAATACGGATGATGACAAGGTATGAAAATGAAGAAAATAATTAGTCCGTCTCTTAGATAATAAAAAAAATATAAGACCCGTATTTTTTGTTTTGTCGAAATAACAAGAAAATACTTAGATATAGCGCATTAAAGTTACGGAGTGGGGGCTAACTATGTCACGTTAGAGTATATTTTGTACTCTAACGTGACGTCATGTGACATTTAAAATCAATGTATCTTCGTAAGTTTATGAACAAGAGGCAAAATAAAAAATACGTATCCAATATTTTTCATTAATCTATCTGATGGACATTAAATTATTTTTTAGTCATCATCCCAATTTTGAGAATAGCACGTTTTCAACACAGTAGGTAATGTAAATAAATACAACAATTATAGGTAATGGATGCTACATACCATAGACTTGTACCATTGTACTAAGTGAAATCTGTTGTCAAGGAGCCTATCTAAATATTACATTACCATACCCAAACGGGGTGTTGCACAACTTTTATAATCTGATTAGTTCTGAAGCAGCATTCCGATACGCCGTTTAGCTGGGCACAGTTCCTAGCCTAGTCATAGGACGTACGTTATCTAAATTTGTCGCTTGACGTAATATCGGCCGGAGCAGCTGGGCGCCGTGCAGGGTGCGCGGACTCGGCGCTGACTTGCATTGCCCGAGATAATATATCCAATACGCAAAAATTTACTTCGACTGCATAATCTCCGTACTTTGTATTGAAATTCCTTGTAATACAAGTAGCTAGACCGGCGAAATTTTTATTACATACAGGCAAACCTAAGTTCTGTATGCGAAGGGTACCTATTCGGTAACAGCACTTATTTCCTGCATAGTAAGTTCGATCTGCCATTACTCTTTAAAAAAAAGTTGATTTGTAAACACATTTGGCTATACATTTTTATTTAGAATAATATATGAAGTAATTATGCATGCGCTGCAGCGCAAGTGCATACAGTACGGCGAATATTTGCTTACAATAGAGATGTTTCTAAACAGTATCAGTTAGTAAAAGTATACAATAGATAGAGACATCGAAAGAAAGAATATGTTAGCACTACATTGTACTCCCGCGAGGATTCAATTAGACACCCAGCTTAGGCTAAATCTGAGGCTGACACCCGGCGAGATTGGGGTCGCGCAATCCTTGCCTACGCGGAGATCCTCCGGGCCGGCCGCCGCCCGCGATGTCGCCACGTTTGTGTATCTATGCCGGCTATCGGCTATTATGGCCGATTTTTCGGTTAGAACTGAAGATGTCTATGTCGGACGGAACCACGAGTAACGCTGCATTCGAGAGTAACCGTGAACCACCTGATATTACACATCCATGCAAAGCCAAAGAGCAACCGTTTCTGAATGCAGTATCCTACCCAGAAACCGGCAAGAAATTCGTAACGTTGCTCTTTTCAACTATGGGTTTTCGTTATTCAGTTTAGGGTCGTCAGGAATTTTACATAGTAGGGTATACTCGTATATGTAATTATATCGATAATATGTTAGGTAGGTATTATTATAGTTATCCTTTAATCAGAAGTTCTAATTAGTTCACAATTCTACCGCAAGACAGTGGCCCTTCGTTGGTCGACTGTGCCTCACGAGGTACGAACGAAGTGATGGCAGCGGCAGCGTGCTGCCCTTTGCTAGGTGATCACTCTAGTCTACGCAACGACTGCTGTGCTTCTTTCTTGTTAGCTCTTCGCCATTTCCCACAACTTATGGGGAGGTGTCACCTTCGCAGGCCGACCCACGTACCGATAATTGCGCAAACTAGCCTCAACTACGCAGATATTCATTTGTACTTTATAGATACTGCTTCTTACCTTTATTGACATTAGTATTATTGCGTTAAAACGAGAAATAAACCGATGTTTACTCTGCAGGTATGGTCGGTCTTAAACGCCAATAAAATATGAATGTTTAGCGAGTATTTCTGTGCTGACCCTTTCAACACGATTAATTAAATAAACTAACATTTGAAGGGTTCAGATTGTATGTGTACAATATTAATTTCAACATCATAATATCAGTGAGCTCAATGAATAAGGAAAAAGTATATTTGGATAGGCTTCAAGCAATCACTTACATATTGATGAATACAACGTTGGTACGTCAGCCTACATGTCTCCGTTAATTATGTAGTAATGATATAATAATGTCAGCCATCACATACGTTAATCCGAGCCCAAAATAAGTAGATTACGTTAATTATGTACATTGTTGATCGTTCGATATTGCGTAGTGACAGACGGCTTCACTACTCCATTTAGGTACAAGTACTCGAAAGACACCTCATTTGGTACTAAAATCTAAATAAAATAAATTCTCTACATTCGCTACGCTACGAGATATAGATGTATAGAAGTAGGAAGAATAAGATTATTGAGAATTAAAGACTTCCATTTTTTATATTACGTAGGTATGTAATTGAATGCGAAAATTAATTTTCGCTCGTGACAGCCGCATTATTTCCAGCCCCCGCCAGTTTGGTTGTTTAAGTCACGTTCATTTGAGACTCGGTAAACACAGCGCGTCGCTCCACGGAGAAAGGAAATGGGCAGCCGATTGGAGCACTAGTTTACGGATTTAGCCGTGGAGGCAGGATTTATATTATACTTTCTCCGCTGAATCAATGACCCACAAATATGTCTTGGTCTTCAAAATGAGACCGCGCAGCTATCCCACATTACTTCCTGACCTCCTCCTGGAGTTTAGGAGCTCCAGCTAAACTTCGTCCTTCTAGCACCTACCTAAGCCGGTCTACATTGGACGCCAGGGGTCAGGTTTGGATATAAAGGATCTAGTAAGGTTGCCACGACTAACATTCTTTCAAGATGATGATCGAGGCCTAATCTTTCGGTGCGTCATTGTTGTTTAGGTTGCCTAGTCGTTGTCAGGATGTGTTGCAGTTAAGTTATAGAGATCATTATCATTCCCCCAACAGCCCGGTGATGATGATCAGGCCGCCTTGGATATCATCGTAGTAATTTAGGAAAAAAAGCATTTTCAGTAATGTGACGGTGGGCGCAGTTGGCTCGCCTGCTTAGCAGTGGGCGCGCGGCGCTCGGCGCGGCGCTGCGATCGCTATCGGCGCGCTCGTGACTTCCTCCGCGCTCGGCGCTTTGCGCGTGCGCATCGGCGGATGGACGCCTGCTCCACCGCGTACCATTTTTACTCTAGTAAATGATATCCTTAGAACGATGAAATTAAAATGTATATTCTTCTTTGACAGACATCAAAGATTTGCTATGTTATGCTATGCTACATTTAAGTTCCAAGATTGACCGTAATTATGTACTCTCTAGACACATAAACATAATAGTAAGACTAAAGACTAGGACTAAGAAAAAATTTAACTTATTACAAGACCGCGGCTTCGCCCGCGTTCATGTAGGTGTGTCACAGAAGTGTTTCCTCATCCTTTTTTCGCAATAGTATAAGGTAGCCTATGTCCTTCCTCAGGGCCTAAAGATTCTCTGTGCCAAATTTCATCAAATCGGTTGAGAGGTTTAAGCGGGAAAGCGTAACAGATAGAGTTACTTTCGCATTTATAATATTAGTAAGTAGATGTATGCAACGGCCCCGGTAACTCTGGTGACAAGCTATAGAGGTGGTTATGATAGAGTATTTTGTCTGAGCCACTGTCCGACAAACATAGTCACTTCATAAGTATATAAATATAAGTTTTAATGTTTCTAACATAACGATATATAACCAATAACTATGTATAAACATTAATCTATCCACGCGCCCCAAAAGGCCGCTTGTAAAATGTGTAAATAAGCATTCAGTTGTCGCCGTCGATGTTCCGAACGGCTGGAACAATCGATAATTCTAATTAAAACAATCAAACCACTTTAAAGGTAGCCGCAATTACTGTAATGGACGGTGTACGAGCTACGTCGTACATGGTGCAGCCGTCAGCAACGACCTACATGCAGCGACCTGACCGATGGACCCAGCGAGTGCAGCGTCGGCACTCTACACCGACGACACACAACCGAAGACCATCGACAGTGTGCATACAATAAAACTTACTATAAATAGCATTGAATTATCATAATAAAATAGATTTCAACCGTCTGTGTTGGGTCTCATTTCCCCCCGCTGCGGCCAAGACACCTTTAGCCGTCACTATGATCAGCCGCGTGAGTCTGCGCGGCTGGCAGCGGGTCCGCACCACCTACCTACCGTCCCGTCTCTTCCCGCTCGCTACCCCGGGCATCCCGGGAGCGAGCTCTCTTCACCAATTATCTATATAAGTATATATTTTCACGGTTAGGCGGGGCTAGGGCTCTAGGGACTTAGCGTCTTAGGGGTAAAGGGACTCTAGGATCACTAGGGAGTTAGGTTCCCTTCCTAACCTCATATATTTCTGACTGGCGGGATGCGGTGCCTTACAACCACCGCTCCTGCCCGGACATTTTGACCTTGGCGGGTCGGGAGGAATCGCTCCTGCCCGTACAGACGGAGCTGTACACAGTGATGTTTCACGCATTCGTGCATAGTTCAACGTTGATGACACTCATTGTGAATTGGGTATGTTTACTCGTACTCTATACAGGGTTCCGTACCCAAAGGGTAAAAAACGGAACCTTATTACTAATACTTCGCTGTCCGTCCGTCCGTCTGTCAGCACGCCTGTATCTCAAGAACCGTGATAGCTAGATAGGTGAAACTTTCACAAAGATGTATTTCTATTGTCGCTCAACAAATAAAGACACCAGTTCACTAGTTTTCGCGTGAAGGAGTAACAAACATTCAACTATCCAAATAAACTAAAACAAAGCATTTATGGGTTTAGTAGGACTGCCTAGTAGCGTCCTACATGTATCTTTTAGATAGGTTTGGGGTATAGGTAAGTGCGTGAGTAAGCATGACGATTTCTCGGCCAAGTAGGCCTTGCATTGAGAGCCGAATTGTAATTTACTATATACCCGATAACACCATAAGGTCTCTCTGTGAGAACAGTAGTCTGGACTAAATCTTCACAAGCGATATACCTATGAATACGAGAGTTTTTATATACTCGTACTTTGGAGATCAAAACCAACGAATGATTAAAACGTGAATGCGAGGTGCACTTGTGACGTGTCCTGGCCAAGCCATTTCGATATTATGTACCTCGTAGTTATTCCATTCAAATGGCGGCGCGGGCGTGTGTCGGTGCACCCGGCCCTCCCGAGGGACTCTTGATTCAAATTTACAACAACCCTCTTTCCATCCCCTCCTGAAAGGTAAACTTTGCGGTCTGGCCGTCCGCAACAGATCTTCAACGTCCACTTTGTTTTTATCAGAGAAGAAATATGATCCTGCTACAATGTCGTCTAATGTGAATAAATGTGAAACATACTGAGTACCTGTGTTGACTCCGTATTGAATATGTCTCCAGCGCGTCTACCAACTTTGCGACTAATGTGATAGAAGCGAACGGCTTTATGTATGGTTTGAATGGAACGAGATGAATTTGGCCATATTAGTAAATTATTGCCGAAGATGATAAACTATGACTGTTTGATTTAAAAAAAAAAACTCCGCATTCAGTCTAGTGTACCTAGTGTGTACCTACGAATGGCGTTCACCATACAATATTTAAAGTAACTAATAGTATAATTGGCTAAGATTCGTATCTTATTGTGATGTCGTTTGGCTCGCATTTGGCCTGTGCTTTATCCATTCTAAACTAAAGGATTACTACAAAATGTATTGAAAGGGGAAACAGGCGGGTGCTTGCGGCCGCGGCCCGCAACGCCGATAAATAACCGCGCGGGCCGTAACTCACGCCGCCTGACGCTCACCTATTTACATTCACTAACTTTTCACATATATTAATGTTAAGTAACATTCGCTCCGACTATCAGGTGGCTGCGAGTATGATAAACATCTCCGTAGCGTATCGATGGCTCGCTCGTGGCGGGGCCCGCGCGGCGCGCTCGGAGATCCAATTACTGTGTGATAGCTCGGCGGAATGTCAGCGCACACGTCAAAGGCATATCAAAATTAACCTGTGACGAGGCACTCCGGTGCCGCGTATATAGCGTCATCTACAGGCATTCCAGAAACATACAATTACTAATTGCTCAGAGATAGTGCTCAACTATTTACAACACCGAAATGGTTATAATATTGCGCTTGATTTACGATTCGCTTTCCACCAGGCGTATGGAAGCCATTATGTGTCGTGCTACTATAAAATAAAAAGCACACCAAACTATCATGAGAAGAAGATGATGACTATAACTGGTGTGTCTCCCAAAACTATTCAGAAAATCCGCATCCTTAATCAATTCGAAACCTAACGGAATACGTTACCGAAGTTGTCATGTGCTTGTTGAGTAAGATGATTTACTCAGTCAATATAAAACTTGAAACAAATTAACGAAACATTCTCTTTTAATTAAAACCAATCGTTATAATGTACTTACTAAGCAAATTAAAGACGTTTTACGACTTATGACTAGGTCAAAGTAAGTTGACCCTCATAAAACGCTTTCTACTTGTGCGCCCACAACAAAGTAAGCGAACTTGGGAAGCGAGACTCTGTATGTAAAGCGAATACGAGTGCGTATGGCGCGAAGTGCCGCTTGCGTTCTTACTACCTACCTAAATAATTCACGGCTAACTCTGCGTCTACCATAATACCATTTTCCGTCGGAAAAAATACACTGCTTCTCAACCTGTGGTAGGGTACTTCAGTCCCATTGGGGGGTAATATAGGCCAGTATGACGGCAAGAACTGAAAGTGATTGATTAGGTTTCCTGTCCTTTGTCGCAGCGACTTGGGCCCTCTCTTTCGCTTTTCAGGAGGCGACACGAGGACTCTATGATGCCGTGCATACTTAAGTATAGGTGGATAAGACCGTAGTGGCAGACTTTTTTCATGAAACATATGCTACGTGAATAAACATGTTTACGAAATAAGGCACTCTTCGCAGCGAATTTAATATTAATACTCTCCCGACCTAATTTGGGCCACAGCGGCCGATCTCTAAGGATACTAGCCAAGCAGAATAGAAATTACGTGCAGGCATCTTAACTTGTTGCCTCAAGAGTAGGTAGCCTCGACGTGCGGTCGGCTTCGCTATTGTGATCGATAAGCAACTAACTATCTGGCACATAAGTCTTCAATCATGGGATTCATGGGGCTTGTCTTTGGTGGAGTGACGACTTGCGCAAGTGCTGGATGCGAAAAGACCAAAATCGGTCAAAGTGGCGAACAATTGGAGAGGCCTAAGTCCAGCTGTGGACTGCGAACAATCGATCAATCGATGTAACTATTTACAGATAAACCTCTTAAAAGCGACGCGGGGTTGAGACGAAAGCGGGAAGGGGAGGCGCGGGCGGGTGTCGGGCGCGCTTGCCCCCCGCACCTCACACGTTCCCCGTTGTCGTCATTTATATTGCTAGGACTTCAATAAGAGATCTATCTACCTCCAGTATTTATTTGGATGTTAGTAATATATGTGAGTGTGTGTTGTTGCAGCGCAATGCATCGCGCCGCTGGGCATGGAGAGCGGCCAGATCCCGGACCGCGACCTCAGCGCCAGCTCGTCCTTCAACGACGGCAACGTCGGCCCTCAGAACGGCAGGTACGTGACACAGTCTATGTATATTATGCTTGGTACAACTATTCGCTAATAACGCTTATCGGGCCTCTCAATTAAGGATCCGATGTAAACCACAATTCACTAATAGTTCATCATTTTATATCGTATTTCTGCTCGAATCCTCACAAGTTAATGTCCAATTGACGAAGCCAATCTGCCGCTGCTGGAGTGAGTTCATGGACCCCTCGCATTCCGTCAGGAAATCGACGGAGGGGACATTCCTCCACGACACGTATGGTGGTTTGATTTGCGGCACCTGTGGAGATGGTGATTACGTCTCCCGTGTCCAGTTCTGCACCGGTTAACCAATATTGGGGCAGCTGTCAAATCAGCGGGCGGGCTTGGCAGTAGGGTCCGGTACCAGGGCCACTACCACCAAAAACGAAAACGATCGTTCGTTGAATGGATCACGTACTTTGGTCATAGTCAGTGTGCAGAGATCCATCCAACCAGATTGGGGATTTTGAGATCAGGAGGATGTTGAGCACTAATAGTTTTAAGGGCCACGAGGCCATCGCTGTGGATATATGTGTAGCAAAAAAGTTAAATAAAGTTGAAGTTGTGTAGGATAATACACTCGCGGTGTTCCGTCCAATATCTGAGAGCAGCACGCTGGTTGGGTTCTCATAAAGGCTGCAGACAAATGTCGTGCAGCCTTAGTGGATATCGACGTACGAGCGGGAGACGCTGAGCGCGCCGGACGCCGACGGGCCGCAGCCGCCGCCAATACTCGTCACCGGATAACTCCACAATGAAAAATTAGATTTTGGTAGTGAAAGGATTTGCGAGGAAATTCGATTGGCACGCGCCGGCTGAGCAAGGCTCGCGTTCGCCCGACCACCATCTGAATGCATAATCTGTTTATGTACTTTAGCTATCTCATGTGGAAAGTAGTCACATTCCTGTTGGGTGGTATGTACACATACTCGCACATTTAATTATTTAATACCCGTTCGTGTTCGAAAAATTGTACTTGCTCTTTACTATTAATCTCCTTCATAAAACAACCGATTATATGCGAGCCCTCGTTTTAAAATAATTAAGTTAAGCTCGTATTATTAACGAGCACGAACAACGCAAAACAGATTTGAAGTTACATACTTTACTTACCTACAGAATTAGCATGAAAGAAAAAGCTTATTATTTTAATTAACAAAAGCTTAGGTGTATCTGCTCTTTAACATTTAGCTGGAATTGTATTAAGTGAAAAAGACTTAGCATTATACTCGTAATATAACGGTCAAATAGCAATATAGATTGTAGTAGTCAAGGGTCGTTATTAAAAGTGGAGCTCCTATCTTACAAAGTGATGCATCCGATGATATCAAATAGGTACCTGGTGTCACCGTGACGTCGCGGTGTGACAGCCAACACTCCGTAATCCCGGTCACGACAAGTTAATGAACGCGCCGCGGCCGCCAGAAATAATACAGTTTAAAAGCACGCGCGGGGATAATGGAGTAGCTTTTAAGCACAATGTTATTATTTAACCAATTTGGGCCGCACTGATATGGCTGATTCAATTTTGCATTGCTCTTGATGTACGGTATCCTCGCCAATTTGACTGTTTGAAATTGACTTTTTGTTTCTGCATAATGTTTAATACGAGTATCATTAAAATGTCGAGTCTATTGTATTGTCAAACTAATAATATCACGCTGCTGTGATGTGCAAGTGACGGAAACTAAAGTACCTACTCTGGAATCATGAAACAAAGATAAACTCGTGAGATTCGTAATCATCCCGCGGCTCGGAATCAATATAAACGGAATGTAGCGACCCGCCTCGCCGCTCCGCGCTCTACCCCAGACACACTTTAGTGAGCATGGCTCGAACTTTTGCAACTATCACCTCAGGTGTCGGCTTAGCAGTGGGAACAATAAGAATCTACCTCGTATTGTCAGGTAAGTTCGGCAGGCGTAAGCCGGGCTGCCGGCGGCTTGGCCTCGCTCGCGGCTGCCGGCTTAGGGCTCGTTTAAGGAGACGCGGGGCGACGTGGTTCGCGAGGCGGCTGTTTAAGCGTGATACGCTTGTCAAAACTCTCTTGAACGCCACCATTCCTCCATACTTCTGTATTGTTTTCGGCGGTCGCTTAGTCCTCAAACGAGGTGCCATGCAGACGCGACAGCAGCCCGTGCTAATTGGGCGCCACTGCGCGCGCGGCCCTGCCAGGCATTCGCGGGCCACGGCGAACAATCCCGGCCCGCAAGAGGCTCCGGCAAGAGGTAAACAAATGTGACAATAGCAGCCGCTTCCCAATTTACTACATTTGAGCGCGATGCTCGCAGAAACTCGAACAGATATTATTATGGACATTTTTTTTTACGACGTTATGTCGACGCCGGCGGTAAGTGGATATGAAGGAGCTTAGTTATTAGATTCATTCGAGCCGAATCCTTTAGTAATATTTAATATTCTATACATATAATATATTACTAAAAGATGTATCTGGTCCATGTATTACTCGTACAACAAATAAAAAAATCTATTTCGGAACAAGGGCGAGGCAACGAATATTGTCATGGCGACTAGACGAGCCGTTTACCAACACGCGAGTATCCAGCCAACTACATATTCTGATGTAAACGAAATATTAATTCAGATAAGTGGTGATATTACATTCATACAGCATTTGTTATATACGATCTGTAGGGTAATAATTGTAGTGATATTAAATGGATCCAAAATACCTCCCGAAGAAATCAGCACAGTAAAACTTTTTATATCTTTTACCTACCTACATATTTTCATTGCTTATTTGAAATTACTTTAATGAAATAAATAAATTAAATGCTTATTTTTGAAAACACGTTTTACGTCATTCTAGAGACTATCGATCCTTAATATGACTTCAAATATAAAGTAGGTGGAAGTGTAAAATTATGTTGTTACTAATTTTCCTTACCTGTGTTAACATGCTCACCGCTCGTTCCACTAATATAACGGCTATCGACACCAACTATAGATCATGTAAGTGTCACGGTGTCCGTGGGCGGGACTGGTGCTTGTGTAAATCGAGTTTTCACCAGTGTTCTAGTGCTTGAGGACTACTTACTGGCAGGCCGGGTGTCACTCGGCCGCCCCGCGGCTTGCCGTCGACAGGAAATTAAACTTTCTGTCCTCTTCTCCGAAACGATTCGGGTTCCTCGGCCTACTCTACGAAAATAGTCGAAAATAAGTCGCGAAGACAACGGCGCCTGAAAAATCTACCGGAGTTTCTACAAACATAGTTTAGTCTGTCCGTGTTACTCTCACTTTTCCCATCGAAACAGCAAACCGTTAAAGTTACTAATCTCGTATTTCTGAGGGTGAATTAGCCTAATCGTATTCCAGCTTTCCCCGGAGTTTGCTCGATTGTTTTCAGAAGGGCCGAAAGTTGCATGGCTGTCGTCAGTAAGTAGTGGTCTCACATTTTTGTGTAGGCGGCAGCCGTATGTATGCATCGGGGTCGGGCGGCCCGCGCGATAAGGAGTCGCGTGCCCGCGCGCCGCCTGCGACTCCACTGACTTCACTTATAACTGCTCCAGTACGTGTATAAGTGATAAAGTAATCATCATTGCCTTTACAATTGCAGTCGGTTCATACAGTGCCTCGGCGGAAACTTTTTTCAGTGATAAAATAATCTGATTATAATTGAACAAATGATCACTAACGACGCGAGTCAATGTGTTTGAGGATTTAAACTCATGTCTTTTAGTTCATTATCTAAATTGGCCCAACTGGGTATCGGACAAAGAATGGCAACTTCACGCGCGACGCCGCCGTCAATTTGGCACACTTGTCGCCGCAGCCCTCGCGAGCGAGCCCACGACGCGCCCGCCCGACTCGGATTACGTCTTAATGTCGGCAATAACTGCTCACCGAACATCTGGCCGCAACGGGGCCGGCCTCGGTGCCCAGAGCCGTCCTGCTACACTGATTTTTTATCATTAGTAGGACACTTGAATGAGATCCGGCTTTAGTTTCACCAATTCATAAAGCGCTAGTAATTATTTGATAGATAACGCCGACACACCGAGCTTATCTAATCGCATTCCGATTACTCGGACACCAAAGAGCTTTCCAACGTACGGAGCCGTTGATCTGTCTCCTGTCGCGCCGAACTATCGTGTCATCATTCTCGATTTTAAAAATTCTTTTACAGTTGGAAAGCTACATTCGCCCTCAGTAACATATGCATGTATGTAAGGGAGCGGCCTATCATCTTGTCACTCCTAGCCAACCTCACCTGCCCGTGGTGCATCCTGGCAAATAACAAACGAGGCGCTGGCTACCGACTGGTGGCAGTATAACCATTACAATCGAAGGCGTAGCTAAATATCGATGACGGGCAGCAGAGTCACCGGAGCGATAAGCTACGTCCTGCTATCGCCAACCCGCCTGCCCATGGTCGCGATTTTGGGTATATCCTCACACCTGGAGAGGTTTATGTCCAGCAGTGGACTGCAATAGGCTGATAATAATGATAAACATTTTATGCATATTTACTCGTTTGGTAGAAGAGATTAGGAATCCTTACTATAACGTTATTAATGTACCCCAAAGTTGTGCATTTTTATGAATCTTGCGGGCATACTTTCGGTCCAGGGAACATTATTAATATAATGTGTCAGAAGGCGGGCAAAAGTGATGTAAATGCGGTAAGAGGTCGCGGGGACACCTAAGCCCGCCATTAGTCGGCGTGCATTATTGAGCGGCGCGCGCGCGGCGAGCGGGCACGCGGCATCAGCCCGGTCGGCCGGGACGTGTTCATTAGCCGCCTCAATAATGCACACGAGGGCTCGCCAGCACGAGTATCGGCGTTGTTACTGAGACGACAACGCTACACTCGGCGCCGCGGGGTGAGGGGCGCCAGACGAAGCAACGACTTCAGAACGGTGTAATACGTGAAAAATAATTAATGCGCCAGACAATACACGTCCACGGTCCACCACCTGCCCCCCTCTCCCGATCACTTGGAAAACGGAATCCATATCGCTAGTCGTAACAATTAAAAAAAGAACAAAGCATAGATATCGTACGTACATGAAGTTCGTAACTTTTCCTCCACATATTTAGTTATTCCTTCTCGCAAGTTTATCTTCTGACCCTTTATTCGTGCATAAAGTGGAGTCCTTTTAACGTTATTAATATGCGAAGAATGGCGGGCGATTGCGGTGTCGCTTTGTCGTCCGGCGCCCTCGCGGCTCTTTGATGCGGTCACGTCGGCTCAGGGACGCGCGATGGAGCTACAAGCCCATGCAAAATAATTGAATAACACTAAACGGACAGCAGAGTGACCAACAAAAAGCTGCGAAATTGCGTGGTAAAATACTTGAGGGGGTGGCGAAGGTGAGTATGCCGAGACACGGCACAGCACAAAGCAGGGCAGCTGACGCCGACCTTTGATAGTGGACAGATGCACGTCATGTCATTTCATGTGTCGGTCGAGCCTGTGCCGCAGCGTATGTAAGTCACGAAACTGCTCAAATCAAACTGTTTATTCGTGATTCACAGGTGATCACACATTAGGTCTAATTGTATTAACATCATAGGGTATCGCTCTCCCCTGCGCTGCCGTAAACTTACGGACCTGCATAAGAATACTTAGCCTAAATGAGGTATAACAGCGGCAGATAATAATTCATAACTGACGCGGCACGACGCGCTACATCAAAACATATTGCACGATAGTTTGCTCTCACGATGCACTAGTATATTTCCCTTTACATCATTTCGACAAGCGTTCATAGATGAAGTTTCCTATATAACCTTACTATCCATGGTTTTAATAGAGCACATCACATAAATTAACCCGATCTCTAAGTAAGAAGAATCATGACTAAACCTGCCATGGATTAAGCACACATGACGGCGGCCGAGCCTGTGCAAACGGCAAACGAGTCTTTGATGTGCAGTGTGGTTTTACATAATTAAAGAAAAATTAAATTTTGTCAAATGGTCGCAATTGCGGGCGCTTTGATGCGGTCGGCCAGCGGCGGGCGGTGTAATTTGGCGGCACCAGCGCCAGGTAATTGGGACCCGACCCCGGTGCCGCCCGCCCCCTGCCGAATGCTCCTGCCGAAACCTCGTCTCTCTGCGCCGTTCATTTTCACTGTGGAGCGGTTACCTGTTCTTTACGTTAGTTACATTTCTCCCGTGAGTCAACACCGTACTAATAGGTTTAGTCTTTACCGTAAGACATAACCTATGGATGCGACAAGAACTGCAGGGCGACGCCACAAGTCATCGTTACGCAACATCAATAGTGATATTGGAATAGCGACTGCCCAACCCACAAATTGTGGCCCAACTATACCGACATGCACAGGATAATTATGCGGATGACTGTCAGCCAACCTGCTCTAGGCGGAGAGACGCTTCACGAAGGAGAGCGATGACTCGACTAAACTTAAGGCGCTGTGCAGGTCGTGGTTACGTTTGTATAACAATTAATGAAAAAAGGCAGTGCATTATTATCTTTTTAGCTTCTAAAGTGCCTAATGATCTAACTCTCCACTATAGTGCCAAGAAAAGAATTTTCACAATCCTATCACTTCACAAGCTACCGACTCCCATGTTTCGGCAAGTCGCGAGTTTATCCTATTTACTCAGGGTCGCATATACAAAGGTTTGTACAAAAGTTTTACGGTATATATCAAATAATTATGAAATTGTCGGAATGCATCCTCTACCGCAGTGGATTATTTCGGTAGGACACAATTGGTGTGTCGCCCTACCGCGCCCGTAACTTGTCACTCGGTGAAACAATACGCAGTCTGTAGTGGACAGAGTTTTTCCAATTTAAAATGTTGATTACACCGATATTGGACGTCGCTTTGATGCGGTCGGCCCGCGCCGCCGCCAATGTGCGCGGCACTTGTGACCAGCGGCCACACCCACAGCGCAGCGACGCGACGCGATGCGACGCGATGGTCTACACGTGTAGACCATTGCACCGCATTTGACACTTCAAAAGGCTTGAATTAGCCTGTCACCAAGGTCGTAGTAGAGCTTAGAGGTTTCGCAGGACATAATTATATGTACAAAGCTTACATAAATAAATACCCTCCCACCTCCCCAATGTGCAATGTTCTGCTTCGCATCAGTCCATGTCTCCATGTCTATACACTTGAAAGAAGAAAGAAAGAAAGAAAAATGTTTATTAGTATCACTTAGATTTCTCTTGTACCAATAATAATCGTAACCAGTATAATCAAAGGATGCACTCCAATTGTTTAGACCTACGTAAGACACGGCGAGTAGTTAGATGTAACAAAGACGATTTGCGAACAAAGACGTCGGCGGTAGGTCCATCGCGTTAATTGACTGGGCTCGTGACTGGCGGCGCGCCCGGCCGGACAGCGCGGGGCAGGCGCGCCGCCCGCGCCCGCGCCGTGTCAGCCGCCCTGTCATAATCCCGATGCCGGCCAATTTGGCGGAGCATGTAGCGCGAATTGATGCGGCCGTGCGTCCGTATCATACTAGCGTTTGCCTCCTGCAGCTATGCCTGCGACACAATTCCTTTATGCCAAAAACCTAAAACGCATTTTCTCTTGTAATGTATCTTGTTACAGATCCTTTTAAAGTCTAAATAATACCAATGTTTTAGTAATATTGACGTATGGCTGGCTAGTCAGTGTGTGCGTCAATTTTACATCCGATTTAAACACATTTTTTTTCAGGCTGATACCATATGAGAGATTGATATAAAATGTTAATTGTGAGAATGTAGCTATAAAATGTTTTCGATCGCGTATTTTCGGAGCCAATCTTATACAAACAAACAAATCTTTCTTCTTTATAATAGGTACGAGTATAAATGTATTAATCAATATAGATTACAGTGTATAATTCATTACGACCTACGTGTCAATGTTAACAACACATGAAATATTGATTAGATATGGCGTATAAAATGTTGTAAAGGTTTCAATTTACAGATTCCGTTACTTGACTTAGATCAATGTGATACATTGCGGAGCGCGTAACGATGATACGTTCTTATTAACCGCACGAGCTCAAGCTAGCGCGCGCAGAGCCCCTCAATACTTATCTGTGGGCACTCCAACCATAGTGCATAGTTCGGCCGATACGGGGTTGCGTTAACATCTTTTTCGTTTAAAATGTCATAAAAAAATTCATAGTGTCGTCGCGAGCTTGATCATAACCCATACAATTCAGTGTAGAATGCCGAGAACCACATGTTTGGTTTGTATCGCATACAAATGATGAACCATGATGATGGGATCAAAAATTTCTATCCTTTAAGAAAGAATTCAGTGTACGCATTCTGATTTCATAGATTGCTATTGTTGTTTTTTCCAAAAGCGATAAGTTCCACCAGCCAAATTGAAAATAAAAAAAAAATTACAGAATAGGTTTTAGAAATCATTTGCAAATCGTTAGTGTCAAACCTGTCAAATCCGTAGCTAGTTTTCACCATACAAGGTCGTAAGTAAACGCGTGTTACGCAACACGTGGGCGCCAATAAGTTTGTGGGCGCGTACATCAAGTGCAACACAAACAGTGCAGAGAGTCTCTCACCAAACACATTACATCGCCCGCGCCGCGTCGCTCGGTTCGACTCCCGTGCGCCGCTCCTCCCGCCCAAACGACTACTTAATCGGTTTCCTGCTCGCACTGCTGTTTTTTACACGATAATGCACAGCTATTATCATATTTCAAACTAAAACGTTCCGTGTACTGTGCAACACGACCGACCGTTTCCCAGAATACAGAAAAGTCCATTGTATTTTGTATTTCGTAGTATAAGCATTGCATAGAGTTTATTAATTTGCGTTTTTTTTTCTTCGCAACTCATGGTGATTCCCTGGATTCAATTACCAGTGGTGGTATTCCCGAAAGCGAACTGTATAAACCTGTTAGCATGTATTTATATTATGTTTGCTGGTGCACTCTCTTCCTTCACTCTCATAATCCGATGGGACGTTAGTCACGACCGGGCCGGAGAAAGATCAGGCGTATGATTGGCTTAACGTTCGAATGCACCGCCAACTTTTTGACACCGGAATTGCTACTGAGTAATTTCTTGACAGAAAAACAGACCCTTGATCCTTAGGCGGTTTGTTACCACTTGACCAATGAGCCAATTTATGTTAGAGAAATTCATTATCACCAATAAGCCTATTTTTCCTCTTATCACGAAAACACAATTAATTCATCCAATGTCGAGTGATTAAAGATACTCTTTTGGACCATTTATCAATTGGTATTACTCGTACTATACAACTGAGTTTTTATTAACTTTAATTCTACAACATTTAAAGGGTGGTGCAATTGTAAGTAAATATGATTGCATTACCCTGACGATTGTGCATCGTGTTGTTGGCAGCAGGCTCGGCAGGGCACGCGCTCGCCGATCACTGCCATGGTTATGAGCTAATTTACTTAAACTTATCTGAAAGAAAAATCCAGCGACTAGTTTTTTCTAGAAATAAAGAGACTGAAAATGTATTTATACATCGTTTGATATCTTCTCTGTATACGAAACCAAGATTGCGGGAATGGGAACTCGTTTACACCAGATGCGCACTAAAATCGCTGCGTTCGACACCGAGGTTGTCAAAACATTCATCGGGTGACTTCGGTCACCGCAATAATTGTAAACATTTGACGGGCGATATCCGCCCGTCGCGACGGCTCTCGCGTGCGCGGCGCGTCGCAACTTGGGTATTTTAGGAGTTAAACGTGTAGTACATACATCCGACCAGTCGTGCCGAGTGCGCTGACGTTGGCGATATGTCGCAGCCCACGAACAAACTGACCCTTTTACCAGACAACGCTGTTCAACCAGCAGCGGCCTGTCCTGGTAAGTATATCCCCGACACTGCAGTCGTTCCCGTGTGTCACACCCCTTATGAGGGAGAATGGCCACAGGACCATCAGAAAGAGTTCTTAAACCGGGGGCAGTTGCGAAACTATAGTGTTTTTTGGCACAGAGCTATGCGGAATGGAGAGCGGAATGCTTAACCAAACGAATTCCCATATCTCTGGAGTGTCATATCCCTTACTTAGTCGAATGGTTTCAGTCCAGAAAGATCGATGAAGTCATGGGTAGAACAGTGCGGTGGAGGGTTTGTTGAGGCTCAATTTTATACACCGTCACCAGAGTTGGCATGTTCTATGTAACTATTAATGTAATGTAAGGGGATGTAAGGGAGCGGCCTATCATCATTTCGCTCCAAGCCAACCTCACCTGCCCGTGGTGCATCCTGCCGAATAACAAACAAGGCGCTGGCAACCGACTGGTGGCGGTATAGTATAACCATCACAATTGACGGCGTAGCTAAATACCACAGACCGATGACGGGCAGCAGCGTCACCGGAGCGAGAAGCTACGCCCTGCGATCGCCAACCCGCCTGCCCAGCGTGGTGATTATGGGTATGTTTGCCCTGGGGCAAACAACTGGAGAGGCCTATGTCCAGCAGTGGACTGTGATAGGCTGATGATGATGATAATGTACCTATTATGTAGTTTAAGCTATATACTGAGCAGCTTACCCGTCAATAAGTTTTTAGTAGACATATCTTACGATCTGATCAAGAAGTAAACTGGCCAAGTCCCATGTGTCGCTAGTGTGCGGGCGCGGCGCGGGCGCAGCCAGCCGCGACGCGACACGGCTCACGACCACGCGGGACTCTTATTTACATGAGGCGTGGCCCGCTCTGCCTAATGAGACACTGCAGAGCTCCTCAACTACTCGCCTCGCCATACAACCGATCGACTACGACTGAATAAATACAATACAATAAAATAGTTTACTACAAATAGATTCACTAGTACCACTTTTGCACGTCAAACTTTTTTCCTACCTACAACAATCCCTACTGAAGTTATAAATCGGAATGTGACTTTCTATATTTGTTTATCTCGCATCTAAATTTCGCATTTAATCAAATGCTTTTCCTGTTAGGAACAGTAAGACAAGAATGAACAAAATGACCACATTACATTCATTAGTATTATATTCCCAAGAAAAATTAACTAAGCTTGTCGTGGATAGCATAGCCATGAAAGGTACCAGAAATATATACATTGATACAATAGGCACATCCAGATATAGGACAATGAACATTTTGTTTGGTCGTCGGCAGACCCACGACTTCTGGCCCAGAAAGCAAGGTCGCTACCGAATGAGCCAAAATACTCATACATAATAAATAGTTCTAACAATGCACACCATCCATTTCTCCAATACGAGTATTATGTAGGAATGATGAAAAGTGTGTGGTATTTACGTATACCTCATGTATATTTCATGTACATATTTAAAATTCATGAATATCTCATCCCTCTTTACGACTTGCGAGTGGCTGCCTCCGACTGGGCTGATCTGCGCGGCTCTTAGCGCGGTCGAGAATAATATGTACTCGTAAAGTAACCTTCATACCTCCTGAACCAAAGGTGGGTTCGATTCGCACTGGGGAACAACCATTTGTGTTTGTTCAGTGTCTGGGATTTGTATTTCATTAGGTACTGTGCTGCTAGCTGTGCCAGCGGCGTCGCACGCGTGGTTATCAGGTTTCAAAAATAACGGACTACCATATAATACCTATCTATACCTAGTACCTAAGTTTTAAGTTAGACCTTTAGCAATATATTAGTGATAACCGTATTCAAATCCATGCAATAGTTTTTAAGTGATGCGCGTTCAAACATGCAGGTAAAAATTTCTCCCGTTTTCCTAACATTTTCCTTTACTGTTCTGCTCCTATTGATTGTAGAGTGATGAAAAGTATACTATAACCTGCCCAGGAGTATGAAGAATAATTGTACAAAGTTTCATTAAAATCCGTTAAGTAGTTTTTGTTTCTATAACGAACATACAGACAGACGGACAGATAAAAATTTTACTGATTGCATTTTTGGCATCAGTATCGATCACTAATCACCCCTTGATAATTATTTTGAATATATATTTAATGTACAGAATTTGCCTCTCTACCTAGATATATGTATTTGTGGTATTTCGGTTGTCTCGTTATTACACAATTTACAAGTAAGTGCTCAAGCTCCTTTGGAATCGGAGCAATGTAGGTACATTGTGATGTTGACTTATATTTTACTTATATACTCTTGGCGACGTCTTTCTTACTCTATCAAAAACATAAACAGTTACTTATAGCTCAGGTTCGTCCAAACCATGACTCCGTTTGAAGATTCCTATAGACTCACTCACGATATTTCGACAACAAAAGCTTATCTTAACTAATATTATAAAGCTGAAGAGTTTGTTTGTTTGTTTGTTTGTTTGTTTGTTTGAACGCGCTAATCTCAGGAACTACTGGGCCGAATTGAAAAATTCTTTTTGTGTTGAATAGACCATTTATCGAGGAAGGCTTTAGGCTATATAACATCACGCTGCAACTATTAGGAGCGAAGAAATAATGAAAAATGTAAAAAAAAAAACGGGGAAAAAATTACTATTCCACGCGGACGAAGTCGCGAGCACAGCTAGTCTAAAATAAAACGAGTGACTGCCACTCGAGTCCAAAATCAGCCTTACTAAGGAAGCGTATTATCATAAGTCCCTTAATCAACTCTTGCAACACCAACGGGAACAGATGTGGCAGTATTTTGTGCGCGTATTTGTATTAACTATCGTAAAGGTCGGGTCACCCATCCAACACTTGACTTCGAGTGGAGCGAAGCGCTCAGTTCCCTTTACGACGAACATTAACGGTATGCCAGCACGGCTCGATAAAGTATTAGCAAGTTGGCTTGTACACGTCTGATATCCTCTCTATAATTTGTATGGGTAGCGTCCCTGCCATCGTTCGTTGTGCTCTTGTGGCGCAGTTTGTGGTACTCAGACGGATTTAACGATGGCTTTCAACAACACCGATAACGAACACATACCTAACTTATTTCAAATATTTAAAACAATAAAAATATGGTGCTTTTAACTAGCTGATAATGCGTTAATAGGCACTAATGGACGGGAGACATGCACTTTCGTGTAGGTAAATGGGAAGCGTCGGGCTTACCTGTTTAAGTTATCTCTCAGACAGCAGCAATGCAGGCTTAGCCGCCGGCCGCGGACGCCGGCTTAGCGCCGGACCTGCCGCTGCCGCTAATGCGCCTAGTTAGCGGAGAGCAGGATGACACCCGACCGGGAATTCGGGACTTGGCAAAATATCGTAAACGGTGACAGCACTGAGTAGTAGCTTAGCGCCCGTTCAGACATGCCGACCCGCGTGTGACCACCGCGCCGCCGCGCGGGTATTGTGAACAGGGGTAGCGGGTTGACGGCGGTTTCGCGGGTGGTGGAATCCGTATATTTGAATGAAGCCTTGAAGATAATTTCGAGTACGAGTACAAACATCTATTCGTATACATATATCTATGACATTATCCTATTTCATACGTTTCTATTGCCAAGCAATTTGTATGACCGGGGACACAATTTAATGCTCCTGAGGGTACCCACAGGACCATTAAATTATAATAACGATTCAAAGTATATCTCAAAGTTACTTTTAGCCTAAAGCTAATTGGATTTATGTAAAGTTATCAATTTTCATACGAGTACGTGTAGTGGTTTCAGAGTTTGCCCAAATATTTATAAACAAACATTGTTTATTATAATATTATTGTACGTTCTCGTATTAATTTACAAGTTACTGGTAATATAGGCATTCTTTTACCAATATATTTTTTCAATTCATTGCTTGTCAAAATACTTTCGTGCATAATATTATGACGGAAGTACGATTGCAGTCGTACTTCCGCAAACAGTAAGCAGTACCGAATGCACACAATTGTTGTTCATTGGGCGGCCATCGTCGGGTTCCCAGAGCCTGTTTCCACCAGGGCTTGGAATACCGGTAAAAATATGGTAACGTTACTTTTGCCTCGCCGAGGTATCGATACTTTTTTAAGTAGCGATACCTAAAGTAGCGGTAATTTTTAACGTTAAAAATTACCGCTACCTTCATGATGGTATCGGTAAAAAGTATCGGTAAACGTTCAAACGTTACTTACTTAATTTTGGATTAAATTCATTCTCTGTCTCTATCGCTCCCACCCAACATGGTCTCATGCGTCTTGTGTCGCGAAGTTGCCGCTCTGCTATAGGTAACCGTGCGCAGCGGCAATGCAGCAAAGTAGCGTAATAAGTATCGTTACTTTTACCGGTAACTAAAGCAGGTATCGATACTTTTAACGTTATATTGCAGTATCGATACCTGAAACTTAACGTTAAGTTTTCGTTCCGGTAAAAATTACCGTTATAATTTACCGTTAAAATTTAGTATCGCTACCGACTTACCGGTAATTATTTTACCGGTAAAAAAAGTAACATTATAAATTACCGTTACTTAACGCTATTATAATGTTAAATTGGTAACGTTACCAAGCCCTGGTTTCCACTCTGGCAACATGAAAGGGCGCGAGTGAAGGCCCGCGTGCGCGCGAGCCCGGCGCTGCTGCGCCGACGCACCTGTCAAAACAACAGCGATGCGCGCCCGGCAACAACTCCTTCTAATACAATTCATGCTACAAGAGATTATAAATTACTTCTGAGAATTTTGTGTACAATTTCAGGACATCTTAGAAACCCTTCAGTAACGAAGGATTAATTCAAATGAACCAATTACCATTCTTTTGTGTTCAACGTCACTGGAGATACTAACAGGATCTTTGTCATGGTAATCATTTACAGGAATTAATTCACTTGCTCATTTTCTTTTTGCAATCGATTGGGTGTAATTGTGCGACCCGAGAGTCCACAGCTAACGACCTTGTCCAGTCTTTACGATTTACGAGCCTGTCTGTAGGCACACCTGCGACGTAGTAACTAATTATGTAAGTTTATACAATGATTACAGATCGATGTAGGTATGTGATGTTGTCCAATATTTTACTACAGACAGCTCAGCGTGCCCAGTATCAGGTCAAGTTCAAGTTACAAAGGAAAACATTTTTTGCATCATTAATTAAAACTGGCGGCGATGGTTGAAAGTGGTTTGCAGCTCTTACGGCGTGCGCAGACGGGCGAGAGTCGCGCGGCAGCCCGTGCCTCACGCGCCAACTATTTAGGGCCTAGCAATGCTAATGCCTGATTAATTACCTTTTACCGCTACTTGCACCTCTCCCACATTCAGATTTTCTTTAAATACAACTGATTTTATTACTGAAGGTCTCAAATATAGAAATGGCACTGACATTTTTAAAGAGTTCGACCGATCTTTGAAAAAAGAATTGACGTCTCTACGTCCGACTTTCAAGTATCCCTATCATGAAGATGAAGTTTCGCCCACCCTGTTCCCTCATCACGCGGCTTGCATCACCTTACCCAACCTTATGAGCCGTCGTGGTCCGTTCTCTCTTTTCCATTTTCAGCCATATCGTTATCATTCTCCTGGACGCTATTCTCAAGCTTTCCAACACATTCCAACGTACCTTCCAAGTAATAGGTCAAGAATTCAATACAATATCTAATAGAGCTAATCGGATGCGTCAAAGGAGAAGGCGCTCGGCGCGTATCGGGCGAGTCAATCACAACGACCGCGCCGAGCGCCGGCGACGGCCAATTTGTCGCTAAGCCAATTAATTATGTTGTTGTGAATACCCGTCTCATCACTACACGATTGATTTCAAAAACTATCTCTAAGGTTATTTCGTGCAAGCATCACGTCAATCTCCTATGACAGCTGCCGTGCTGTAGGTTGGCCATAGTAACCGATTACTGTCTGCTGCCATGCGACCGTTGCTTGGAGGCTCGTTTCACGAAACAACAGTCGCATGTTCCCAGTATTAGGGGTCGGGAATTTCCAGGTTACACAGAAACGCTAACAAACTTTTATTTCTGGCTGACTTGACTGGCTCGGTGGCTCAATTGGTAGGCCTAGGGTCGTGGGTTCGATTCCCACCCGGGACTAACATTCGTGTGATGAACACTGGTGTTTGTTCCGTGTCTGGGTGTTCATATTTGTATTTAAGTATTTGTTTGTGGTACCTTCGTTGTTCTGATACCCATAACACAAGTGCATAAGCTACTTACTTTGGGATAAGAGCAATGTATGTGATGTTGTCTGATATTTATTTATTTATTTCACATGGTAGGGCTTACAGATTACTTTCAACAAGAATACTACTCTATTAAAATAAAATGCTACTCATAATAATGAACGGTTTCTACTTCTACATCAAACCACATTGGAACGGTCCTAGATGCTGCTCATTGTCATTCAATTGCTAACTAGCAACTGGAATGTGGCATTTGTATGGCATTGGCACACAGTTGAAGATGACTAGGACTAAGTGAGTAAGTTAGCATTATTTGTGTGCAGAGCCCTTTCCCCGGCCGCGGCTCCGGCAGGTGTCGGGCGCGGCTTTCCAATCGTGCGCAGATTTATGCGCTGGGTGCGCGGGCGCAGCGACGCCCATGCACCGCATAATGCGCAGTAGCGGTTCCTGCCGCCCGCCTGCGCTGCGCTGTCCGCTGCGCTGGCTGCGCGTGGCTTTGCTTAATTGACACGTTCCGTCTCAACCAGGCGAAGGGTTGACAGTGTACTAAACACCACATCGTATATAGTTGACCTGTCCAATGGCATTTCCATGACAATCGCCGATGGCGACGTACTCGATCGAGGCCTGATTCGTGCATTGTTCGAGACGCAGCACAATTGTCCGACTACACCGGGTTAGCGGTTTGCTGGCTTATTGATGCTATTCGCTTAGTCTGTCGGCGGATAGCGTTGGCGCTGGCGCGGTCTAAACGGACCAATACATAGTTTGAATCATGATGTTAGCTCTTATGTTGTAATGATAGGTCCTTAATGTCCTGATATTGAACTCTCACACATCGCAAATATGCTTTTTATGCCCAAATCTGTTATATTTCAGACCAAATTCTGTTACAGCAATAAATTTGCATGCGAAATATAAAACTGTCTCTCTCCGTTTCCCCGCGATTATCTCGTCAACATTAAACTCGATGTTGTGTGTTTTAAAAAAATGTGCGTATGGACTAAATTTATATGTGTAAAAAATATGATGGGCTATATTTTATTATTCGGGCTGGAGGTTAACGGACGAGTAAAGAATGTTCAGAGATAGTGTCCCCGAGGAGAGGTTTTTGTAACAGGAATACCTTAAAAGCTTGGTATAGAATATTGTGGCGTGTATTATGTAGGTTAATGTTTGCGCGGGCCGATAGGGCCGTATTACAGCGTCGTATATTTGGCGGCGCGAGTGCCTGCAGCACTATATTACTTGTGTGTTGCTGCCTTGCAATTTCAATACGCTAAAATGTATGAAAAATTAAGCTTAGCAGCAGCAAGTGACAGCAAGTGATCAAGAGATATACATACATTTTACATCCTGGGGAAATTATTGCAACCTTAAGTTAGATGCGGTGGGCTTTCTTTATCCTTATATAGTCGCAACAAATTACAAGGTGCATTAGGGAAAAAAGCCATGATGATGGGGGGGTTATCATCCCTTTGGCACCGGCGGCGTCGATAGATCAAATATAATACTTTAACAGACAGAAGTCACATGGCAAGAATCGGCGGTTTCAGATGAACATGTAAGAAAGGACAGCATGACATTTATGATAACGATCATGACCATGACAATTGTGATAACGATCATCATCATCATCAGCCCACATCAGTCCACTGCTGGACATAGGCCTCTCCCAATACTCGCCACTTCGATCGATCCCGGGCCTCTCGCATCCAGCTCATTGTGATAGCGATAATGTTTCCCAAACCTAGCGAAGTTAGTTGAGGCGAAGGCGTCGCACGCCGCGCCGGGGTCAGGCGGCGGAGTTGACCAATTGTGGCACTTGTCTACGCGCTAGATGCATGTAATCACGTCGGGTACGGCCGCCGGGCCCGCGGGAATGCGCGTATGATAATAACGCCGGGCAATCAGTGTCGCGGCGCGAGTGTGCGCCCCACAAATTAGTCAATTGGCTCGTCGATGGCCGCTGTCGGGCCGACGCTGGCGCTAATGGAGCGGCGACAGGCAGCAGCAGCCGGGAGCATGCGGAACCGGCGGGTGCCAGCGACTTGTTGTGCAGCGCGAACATTACGCGCATCTGGGAACGGTTTATCGTATTCGCTCGTGTATTTGTCGACGGCCTACTGCGTTACGGGACTTGAAATGAGCGCTGTACGTTTTGGTTCGGCTTGCAGTATAAATGGCACTTAGAGTTGAATTGGACAAGATAGATGCGATGGGAAACATCTGTACGGTCTAAGAAACGCTTTAAGTATCAGACAGTCTGAGTTTTGTCGGGTCGTGGTTCCATTCCCCACCCAGAACAAATTATTATTGTTTTTAAGTATATGTTTGTGATACCTATATTGATTTCCATGACAAAAGCCTACTCGTACTTTGGGATCGGGTTAATATGTTAGGTGTTATCTGATATTTAAACAAAAAACAGTTCTTGAGCCACTTCTTACTTTGGGGTCATTGTGTTATATGTAATATAATTTTTGCCTTAAGCTTGTAAGTTGTACTTAGTTAGTCAGCCTGTGCCGCCGGCCCAAGTCGCTAATCGCTGCCGCTCGGGATGGCGCACATGGAAATCCCATTAACGCATGTCTCCTCAACGATACCGCACCTTGTTCTGACTAAGCCATTGTGCACTGTCTTAGATAATGGTAACAATATTGGCCGCTATTATGTCGGCGGCCACTGCAACCATCAATACATATTAATATCTACGTTTCGATTATTTGCGATTGAAATATACCTACTTACTGTTAACAAAATTAAAGCCTACCGAAATTATTTATGCGTATTAACAGCCCAGGCAAAAGCTGTCCTGATTGATTTAGTTTAATTTTTCAAATTCCCCTAACATAATCAATTTCAAATAATGATAAAAACAATTAAGCACTTTTCCAAAAGCATATCGCAATTGCGTTCCATATTGTTTATTGAATCATGAAATATATGAAACAATCGCCTAAAGACAAAGCTTAGTAATCTATCGCGTCACCGTCGCCTTCAAAGTTCTGCTTTTGCTATCCTAAGTCCTGCCGAAAAGGTACTACCAAAGGATATTTTCGTGTTCCAATTTCGATATCATTTATATGATTAAAAAGATTTAAGCGCGAGCACGCACGGGGCTCAGCGTTATAGCTAATTGCAACGTTGCGCGTCGTGTCGTGTTTGCGGACCGCTAAACAATATTATACTGTGCGGTTCAATTACGAGGCCTGTTTACTGCACAGTAAATACTTGAGGGAACGGCCCGGCTCGGCTTGGCGCGTGTACGGCCGGGCGCCACGGACGCACTCTCAAATTCAATAATTCGGCTGAATATATTATTTTGCAAGATACCGCATTAAATAAATGTTTATAAATATCAAACATCACATACATTACTCTAATTACAAAGTTTAAGCACTTGCGTTATGGGTATCAGAACATCGAAGGTACCACAAATATGTATTTAAATAAAAACCCAGACACGGAACAAACACAAATATTCTTCACACGAATGTTTGTCCCCGGCGAGGATCTAACCCACGACCTTTTGGTTCAGACGGCAGGGTTCACTACCAAACCTCCGGGCCAGTCGTAATTTACACATAACACAAATATGTATTAATTGTTGATTTAACACGTAAAGCACTAGATTTATCTTAACTAAGCTCTCTTGAGTTCGTTGATGCAAAAAATCTGCTCAAAATTGCAGAAATAGCATGGTCGGAAACCAAATATCTAGTCTAGAGCGTGTATGTGTACTGAACCCCAGTCAAACACCGAATAAGTTTACAAACACGTTGCGCCGCTCGGCGCTGCTCGCCTTCGCGCGCCTCACCGGCGGGAGGCGACCACAGATTGGCACGTCCTCTCCGACAGCCGCTGAGTTCCGATGCCGCCTCGCTACGACCTCAAATCGCCAGGACCAACACTTTAGCGTCACACTCAATTTCGCTGCAGTTAACAGAGCTACTTGACGGGACTCTAACCAATCTCGCTAAATCGCTCGCCGTTGACGAAGCTGCAAGCAATTCGCTCGGACGGCCGCGACTAAACACTCGTGTTCGAATCGTTCTTCGTAAGCTTCGTTTCGTGCTCACTGTACGTGAATAATAATGCAAATTTTGGGACAACTGAAAGTTCTTGGGTGCTAAAGTTTATGGTAAATAGGTGGCGAAAGTCGAGCGCTGCCTGCGCTCGGATGAGCGAGAGCGCTCAGATTTATTTTAGCTCTTTGGTGCATCTAGAGGTAACCAACTTAAAAACACGGCTGCAAAGAAGCTGAGGTGAATAGATTAGCGGTAAAGACTCACCGAGCGCAATCGAATGGTATGTGGGTTTTGCAAGCGATTATGCTGCTTTGTGATATGTACCACTAACTGTATTTATTTATTTATTTAATAATACAGAAACATACATTACAACTTGATGATAATGATAGGTATGTAAGGGAGCGACCCATCATCTTTTCGCTCTAAGCCAACCTCACCTGCCCGTGGTGCATCCTGCTGAATAACGAACGAGGAGCGGGCAACCGACTGGTGGAGGTATAACCATCATAATTGAAGGCGGAGCTAAATACCACAGACAGAGAGATGACGGGCAGCAGCGTCACCGGAGCGAGAAGCTACGCCCTACGATCTCCAACCCGCCTGCCCAGCGTGGCGATTATGGGTATATCCTCCAGATGTCAGCCCTAAGTGGCGAACAACTGGAGAGGCCTATGTCCAGCAGTGGACTGCAATATGCTGATGATGACATTATAATATATGTATTAAAACTACTGCTAGAATCCGTACCAGCGTTAGTTCGGAAGCAAGTGAATAGTGCCATTTATTATGTTGAACATATAGCAAGATTGTAGTCCCAGATTTTTGTCAAATATATTACTTTTATTTGCATCGTTGAGTCAGACAAATATCTCTTTTCATATATATTCTACCTTGTTATGAAATCGGTAGGCCGGCTGCTTGTTCCAGGTTGCACGACCGATCGTTGACCGCTCACGACAACCAGTCGCCAAGTACACGCGCAGTAATCACCAAGGATATTGCCGATGCACCTTCGATTGACTTGCAAAACCCTTATCTTAATCCGATCTATGTAAATAAACAAGGAAATTAAATAGTAATTTACTGGCAGCTGAGAAATGGCTCTCACGAGTCGGGTGCGGTGCGGAATCTTGTTTGTGTCTGATAACGGGTCACCGGCGATCATAATTGTTTCCTCCGAGCGATAGCCGAAGGTCGATGCTCCTCGCGCATCGCGTCGGCCCGACCCCGATCAATTAGTATCTGATTAATAAAGCGCGGGCGGCGCGCACTACGCGACCGCCGACCGCCGCGCTACAGGCCACGGCCTTATCACTCGCTGCTGCCCGAGCCGCGCGCTGCGCAACTTGTGAACCTGGCTTTAGCGGACACGAGCCACAAGTCTGTGCGAGGCCTAACTTAGCATTCACTTTTAACTGGCTCCTTGGCCCATTTGGAAGCAAGCCAAAAATCGAGGATTCAAATCCCCAGACTATACAATAATGTTATGAATATTTGTCTGTTTGCGAATAACTTTTTAGTTCCTGTGGTCGTACGGACAGGCAGAAGACTCTGAGCCCCAAACATCAACACATATTACTGTACTGGGTTTTCGGCAAAAGTATCTACACAGAATCCAGGTTATTGGCTACCATATAAACTCGTGTAAAGCGAACTAAGCCGTTTGTTAACGCTAGTAGAACGCCAAATTGATAATTTCTTTTATAATTTATTTAGTAAACTTTTCGAAGGCACGTACACAAGCTGTATGCAGTGGCCAGGATTCTGCAAGCTTTACAAACATAAACAAACATTTGCTTAACATTAAGCCGGGTTTATCTGCAGTGTACAGATTTATCAGGAGAGGAAATTAAGTGCTATTCAAATGTTAGGCTTACAAGAAGTTCCTGTAGGGTGGACTTAGAAGAGAAACCAGTCCACTCACTGTCCCAACATAAAGTTTCTGGAAGCTACGGAGTTAAGCGGTCGACATTAATCTGGAAGAAAAGAAAAAGCTACGATCAAAGATAGGTAGTCGAGGCGGGTTGCGAGAACCAATAACAAAAGTAATAGTGCAGTTGTGAAGTGAGATGTGTGGTGCGAGCGTGCGGCCGCGAGGACAACACATTTGTCACTCACTACTTGTTGAGTCTGGTGCGACCTCGCGCGCTCTCCGTCTTCCCTCTAATATACATACGTTATTATTCATTCACAGTGCAGAAGATGTCTTCTTTTTATCCGACAGTCCCTGAAGAAGCGTAGTTTTGTATTTGTACTTTCGCGTGTAGGAATTGTGATAATAAAGATTTGTAATTACGTACTTAATTGGTCAACTTCGTGTTGTTTATGTATTGGCTGAGAGATTATGTAGGCGTATTCCGTTTTAGAGGTGCTTGAGAAAATCGAATATTATTAAGCATTAACGGAAAGTGGCATTTCAGTTTGGAACACCTAAATGGCGTCCTAAAGGATTATCTAAAGGGTTTCGCCGAATAATAATCACGGTGGGTGTACAACAGTGACCCGTAGGACGTGACTGCACTTGCGATCGCAAATGTATAAATCAGAGACGAATAGCTGCTTGGCTAGTTGTCAGCAGCTTGCGTTAGTTTCTTAAGCTTCAAATCACATTTTACAATGCTGACTTAGTAGGTTAAAGGTGAAGAGTCAAGCTGTCGGCTGTAATGCTTTTCTAAGTAATTTTATAACTTAGCAAAACATTTTTTGAATGCTAATTCCATTGTACAGGTAATTAGATACGAGTAGTAAATATGAACTGTTCATAGGTATCGTAAAAGGCATAAAACGCTACCGTAAGTGAGCTGGCCTGCGACCGCGCAGCGGTGTTCATCGGCCGCTACGGGTGCGGCCGATCAGCGGAGCGTCTTGTTGGGGCGCCGAGCGACAACGTTGTTGCATAGCCTACTCGTACCAGCCGTCGCAGGCGGCAGGGTACATCCAATGCAACATGTAAAATTGCTTATATAGATAGAGGAGGCTTTTGTGCAATATCTGGGAAGGTTCACCATCATTGTGTGCATATGATGCCTCCGTCCTCCCATGCGCTGTTTTTCAAACGAAGCGTCTCAACGAGAGTTCCTTTGCTTTTAGATGACAGTAAACGATCAGTTCAACTATAAGCTTTAATTTAAATCGCCTTAGGTTTTACAATTCAAACAAATTATTTCATTAAAGTCTTTTATAAAAATACGAGTACACATACTCAACTGTCTAAAATCAAAATAGGATATCATATTTCATTCTAAACAATGCTAAACATTTACTGCAATCCTAACGCGAATATATCCTAAAGCAATGTATGGATTCCCGCCGACGCTAAAGCGAATTCGGCTCCTGCCTCACTCACCTTATTCAAAATACTACGCTGCACTACAATAAAAATATTGTTCTCTACCAATTGAAAAACTTCTGCTGACGTTACTTATTTATTTTAGCAATTAATATTTTCCCCGCAAAAACTGTTTTACAAACTAACTTCGTTTTGTTATTCGCCTTTGCTTCAACGTTACAGCCCGGCACAAACGCGCACTAATTAAATATCGCACTTGGAATACTTCGCGGGAACTAATATTGCAGAGCGACCTTTGATAGTTGCAATGTTTTTAAGGCTTTTTGCTTTGAGCCTCGCGTCGTCGGCCTTCGGGAATCTCCAGTTGCAGCGCCCGCGCGCCCGCTGCGCAACTAGTGGCCAATTACGCGCCGCGGATCGATCGCTATTAGGCGGTATTAGTTGCTCTCATCATTGCTTTGGTCACGTCCCTTTGATGGATCGAAAGCCTCGGCGATATCAATTTATTTAATAAGTTCTGTCTTCGGTATTGCGCAGTTACTTCTATTTAGTGCAAAAAGTTGTATGTTACAGGAGGAGTTAATTAAATAAAAAATATTCTCCCTTGCTTTTAGATGGGCAATATTAGATAGATAGATATATTAATATCCGGTACCTATACCAATAAGAAGAAATAAACTTATCAATCAGTAAGTACCTACATGGTGTTGTTGCCGAAATACGTTTCATCAGTGCTCAGTATACGGACACGTTGACTAACACTAAAGCTGAAGCGGGCGGGGCTCTCGGCAATTATCTGGGGTCTGCGGTGGCGCCTCGCCGCAGCGGCTGACGACACCGCCGGCCGACATCCAATTTGGCGGCGAGAGTGCGCAGGACGGATGTCACTCCACTCGGCTCAAGCCGTCAAACAATTATAATGTAACACCATCAAGTCTATGTAAATGAAACATCACAAAATGTAACCGAGCATTTGTACCTAAACAGTCCGTATGACATAAAGCGTAGTCCACTGTCTGTTATGGTTGGTGTGACGGACAGGCCCCTGGTTTGTGGTTCTTTTTTTGTAGAAATCACATGTTATGTTAAATAAATTCGCTAATCTGGTTGGTAATATTGGGTAGACAGTGTCATAGTTACCATCCGGATCATACTAACCACTTTTTCATTAAAGTTAAATAGAAAATCTTAATAGAATTTGAAATCTGGACGCTTTTAAAATAGATCAAGATGGTATATCGAAAAGTTATCTGGCAGATAAACCGCAAGTACAGTTATCGGGCTCTTTATCAGCGGCGTGGGCTGTCTACATGCCGGCGGAGCCAGCAGACAGCGCCAGCCAGCAGACAGCGCCAGCCAGCAGCCGCACTCGATCTCGCTGCGGCCGCGCGCTCAGACCTCTCGCATTTGAATGCACCTGCATACTGCAATGGGTTAAGATCTCACTCTCGAAAGCAGATTCGTTCGTATTCAGCGGCGCGCTTACTTACGTTACCTATGATCTGATAGCTGATTGGTGTTCGATCTGACCTAATGTTAAGGGGTCGTTTAAGCAGACGAGGCAAGTCCTTATTCGCGGCAAGCGTCACCTTTCCATTTAAAAGCCAGACAATTGCGAGTATAAACGCAACAGAAAACAGTTCGCCCAATTAGTGCAGCTGTTCTCAAGTGATAGATGCGCTTACGTACATTCATATAGATTATATTTACAAAATCAACCGTTCAGTGGACATGACATTTGGAAGTGAATCAAAATATTTTCCCACGGACGCGGCGCGACTGCGAGCAAACACAGGTGAGCACACTCGGCGGCGCCGCGGCCGCGCCTCAGCCCTCCGCCCTCCGCCCCACCAGCCTGTTGGTGCTACTAGACGTTACCAGCAAGTACTGATCATAGTAGAAACTTGGCTAGCCGTGTTGACGACGAACAAAATGGCAGAATTCCTCGATCATTACTATGAGTGTCAGTCCACGAAGCTCCGATATTTTAACAATGCTCATTTTAGCGAGTACTACTAATTGAAAAACATCGCCTTAATGACTTTCATCTCTGTCGGAAAGAATACAAGTAATAAAGTCCGTCGATATAAAAAGGATTGTGTATACAGGGTCCTGAACAGCTTGGAGAAAGATGAGCGAAAAGAGGGCAAATTTCCATTTGGCAGCGTCACAGAGAGCGGGCGAGCAAACACAGTCGCGCCACCTGTGCCATGCAAATGACCCGGCCAATCATCCGGCCTGACAAGCGCCCGCGCCGCGCGTCTTCGCTGCACCGGCCACTTTTAACGTGCGAGACACAACTGCACTCTATTTGTCTGTGACTTGTAGTACTCGAAGATATACATAATACTAGCTAACCCAGTGATCACAGAATTCAATCATATCATCAAATAAAATTTAATCTATACTTATAATAAATCTGTAGAGAGGTCAATTCTGTACATGAAATATATTTTCAAAATAACTATCAGGGGGTGATTAGTGATCGATACTAATGCCAAAAATGCAATCAGTAAAATTTTTGTCTGTCTGTCTGTCTGTCTGTCTGTCTGTCTGTCTGTCTGTCTGTCTGTATGTTCCTTATAGAAACAAAAACTACTGGACGGATTTTAACGAAACTTGGTACAATTATTCTTCATACTCCTGGGCAGGTTATAGGGTACTTTTCATCACGCTACTATCAATAGGAGCAGAGTAGTGAAGGGAAATGTTGGGAAAACGGGAGAAGTTACTCCATTTTTTAAGCTTCCGTCGCGTGTGCAGCCTTAATGGTTAAAGTTACATAGAAATTATGTATGACAGAAATATTTTACATAAAATTGACTAAAAAATATCCCGCAACAGCATATGTCTATCTTTTATGGTTGACTCACAATAACACGTGTAACTCCTGATAGCTTAGCAGTTCGGAGCATTCTGATTATATTTGTTAACTCTTACGTTTATAATACTCTCATTCATCCCTAATTTAAAAAAGTTATCATTATTACCTATTCAATAAAAAAAGAATCATAGAAATCGGTATAGAAACACCAAACTTATACATGAAATAAGCCATCGCGCCGTCGCACGTGAATACTGAATCATGCTATAAGGATTATTTTTGTGTAACGGTTGCCGCGCTCGACACGGGTCGCGACGGCGGTAGGGTATAAAACCGGCCAAGTGCGAGTCGGACTCTCGCACGTAGGGTTCCGTACCACTATACAGCTAAATAAATGTTTTTCTTTACGTTTTATTATATTGATGTTAATTAAATGAAAAAATTAGGTAATTTGATTTATGACGTTTAAAAAAAAACTACTGGCTAGATTTCATTCAAACCAAATTTCGTTAGTAGTTTTTATAGTGATACACATGATATATTTTTTTCAGTTTTATCATGCCCATATTTTAGAAGTTACGGGGGGGGGGACACTCATTTTACCACTTTGGAAGAGTCTCTCGCGCAAACTATTCAGTTTAGAAAAAAATGATGTTAGTAACCTCAACATTATTTTCAATTTTATTACCTATCCATAGATACCCCACACGTATAGGTTCGATGAAAAAAAAAATTTTCAGTTTCAGTTCTATGTATGGGGAACCCCAAAATTTTTGGATTTTTTTCTGATTTTATTTTAAAATCTTAATGCGGTTCACAGAATACATCTACGTACCAAATTTCAATAATGTAGCTTTTATAGTTTCGGAATAAACTGGCTGTGACATACGGACGGACAGACAGACAGACAGACAGACAGACAGACAGACAGACATGACGAATCTATAAGGGTCCCGTTTTTGCCATTTTGGCTACGGAACCCTAAAAAGGCGGGAGGTCCGAGAGCTAGCTAGCTTCATTCAATATTTGGCTGTTGATGCGTTCAGAGCGATCGACCTTATTGACAGACAATAATTGATATTGAGAAACCGTGCTTATCAGCGCGACTTTTAGTTTTTAAATAGTTTATTTGAATTTCTTTTGTTGTTATATTGTAAAATATTCGTTCAAATTAAAAATTATTAAGCGTAGGTACTTTTATTAATTAAAGTAGTTATAAGTATTTATTTTTAAGTGAAGTAGGTATAGGTAGATAGTTTTGCACAGGCGTTTCAGCTTCAAAAATATATTTACAAAAAAAGTATCAGGGGGTGATTAGTGATCGATACTGATGCCAAAAATGCAATCAGTAAAATTTTTATCTGACTGTCTGTCTGTCCGTCTGTCTTTCTGTCTGTCTGTATGTTCGTTATAGAAACAAAAATTACCTACTCAACGGGTTTTAACGAAACTTGGTACAATTATTCATCATACTCCTGTGCAGGTTATATGATACGTTTCATCACGCTACAATCAATAGGAGCAGAGCAGTGAAGGGAAGTGTTGGGAAAACGGGAGAATTTTTTATCTGAATGTTTGATTGAGCATCACGCAAAAAGTACTGCATGGAATTGAATGTGGTTTTCACCAATGTATTGCTAGAGGTCTAACTTAAGATTTGGGCATCATTTTATAGAAGTCCGTTAGTTTTGAAACCCGATATCCACGCGTGCGACGCCGCTGGCACAGCTAGTTACAAATAAAGATACTAGATTCATTCAAATAGTTTGTGTTTAAAATTACATACCTACTTATACTCGCAATATCTTGCAATATAAAATTTTTGTAATACCTATAATTACGTATAACTGAATTGTGTTGGGCCACAGATTACCCCCAATAGATACCGCATGTTCGGCATTTTGCTTTGAGTTTCGCGAGGCAATTTCAGGTGGTATGGAAGGGTGTGCGGGGGACGTAACTCATTTCTCAAGTGATGTACATTTGTATTGTGCAATGTCGATAATTTTATCGAAAAATTACCAATCAGGTATATTAGACTAGATTATGTCTGTATCACCTTTTCAGTATTTTGTGCAATACTGGATATTTATCTATGTATGTATATAAATATATGTTTATATATGTCACCGGAAAATAGCAAGAATCGTAAGTTGATCAATTTCCTAGGTAGTTGATTATCTTTCGGAATATAACAAACGGTAGTGGAAATGTATTATTTAACGCAATGGATTTCAGTTAGTTAATCAACTTACGGTAGCCTGACAGTCATTTAATAATTTACGATTTTGACACAAGTAAAATCGTCCTCAAATGGGCCAATCGTTGCTCAATGTACTATTTAACGGTGCACTATTACCCGTAACTTAATACACTGTTCCCTGATTGGTTGCCGAGATAACGCCACGTGAGCCATTGAACCAATCAACGTTCACCTCACCTTCGTCGGATGATTTTACGGCAAGATCCCGTAAAATGATCAATTTACTAAAATACATACGTTAAATAATACATTTCAACTGCCGTTTTGACATTATAAGTATATTTAAATGTATCTAAGTAAGTTTATCAGTTGTCTAGTACCCATAGTACAAGCTTCGGCTTAGTTTGGGGCTAGGTGGCGCTGTGTGGCCCAGCGTGGCATGTCTTGGGAAAAAAAAATTCAAATGAGTATAGTTATAAATATGGTTAGGTGAAGTAATCACAGCAGTTTTCATTTACTCGTCTTCTATCCTTCATACATTGAAAACTATCCTATGTAAATGTCTCTAACAGCAGGGTGCGGCATTTGTCCATTTTAATGTTCTCTCAGGACACTTTGGAAATCTAAAGTAGAAACACTAAAATTTTTCTCATCTTGCATTATCGATATACTTGAAAGTAATACATTGTAACACTATTGTCAAACGTGTCTATGCTAGAAAGGGATAAAAATAGTGAAATTGGTAATGAAAGAAAGGGATCATGAAAAAAGACATCAACGCGAGCTAACATCTGTCAAATATTTTCCATCGTAACTTGAGCTCCGGCGCCAAGGAGTTCAATACTAAGATTCATACGTTTATGTTCTACAAACTATTAAAAGTGTCTCCGATACACACGGGTCTGACTTCTGGTCAGTACTGACCGTGGTACTGACGCACTTTAAGCGCATGCGTATTTCGCGCCTGCATTGCACTGATGTATTACCTCTCGCGCGATATCTTAAGTGCGGTATCTATTGGAGATATCTGTGTGTTGGGCTGACCAAACATTTAATCAAATTCTCCCAATATTACTTTCACTGTATTCTGCTCAAAACTGTTCACGATCATATATCCATTGCGAATTAGAGATGTATAGTGTTACAAAAACAAACGAAAGTAGGAGTAGGTACTAGTAGTATCATGATTCTTTGGCCTACAATCATCTGAGCTGGTCATAGCCCGAGCGGCCTGCGGCGACCCCCAGGCCCTGCCGGTCACAGCCGGCTGGAGGGAGCTGCGCCGAACGCCGCGCCAAGTACCGCCCATTCGTCTCCTTTGTTTTTATTATATCACGTTTCAACCAATTCACGTTTCATCCATTTACGTAATTAACATCCACTTAGCCAATAAACACTGATTTTCACTTTCCACGCTTTGAAATATGGTCAAATTTCGTTTTTATCGGTAGCTTACATGTAGCATACCCTAGATGACTAAAGCAGCTTTTTCGGCCATACTTAAGTCGATGTCAATGTTTTGCCTAAGTTTCTGGTGCGCTCATTCCACCTTCAGTGCCATAAAATTAAAGAACGCAGTTTACTAAAACCGCTATAGGCGGTAGTTAAAACCATTCACGTAGACAAGACAGTTTAGAGTTCAATGGTGGCAGTGGAAATTGCAACAACGACCGGTATTCAATTCCTCTTAGGTGACATCCGAGTTGCCATTACCCTTTTATTGAATATTTTAATAAAATTATTATTAGGCCCGCTCCGCGCGTGCACTATGAATATAAACCGCGGGAGAAGTCCTCGGCTCGTGCGAATACTTATTAAAAACTAGCTTGATGTGTATTCGGCGCCGGGTCAGTGAATATTGATGGCGTGTGCAGCACATAGACGCAGCTCGGACGCATCGGGTATCAATACTGAAACTGTACAGACTATTTATATTAATTTAGTAAGAATTCACCCGCGCGGTGTAGGTAAAGTCTTAACTTATTCTTTGTGGAACGTTGAGCAAATAACTAAACACAAAACCATTAAATAACTCACGGAATACAGACACAGCTCGTTATCTCCTAGTCGTTCTTAGAATAAATTCTATGTACAATAATAAATCCTCTTGACCGAATTTTCGTTACGGCGGAATCTCTAGTGAAACCAGCTGCATTACACGAGTATTATTATATTGCACATGTCTGCGGCATTTCAGCCGGCCTCTCCGTTCTGACACCGGACACCGGCGCGGATCGGGTGCAGGCGCGCCCGACTTCATGCGATATCCGATATTATTTCCGATGGAGGTGACAAACCGACGACACGCTCACTCCGGACAAGAACGCTGTTACGTTGGTTCTGGGTCCGAACGTTTTTAGTGAGCCAAAGACCATGTTCCTTACATGGACTGATTCTGAATGTGTGTGTGCAATACTCTAACGTAAAGACAGCGCCAGATACATTTTAGCAGCCGTATTCAAAATGATCTGAGGAAGTAGTCAAAATTATCTTGGTTGTATTATGTTAGCACATTATGTGCTAAATGCCTTGTCTGCCAATATAAAATTGATGTTTTGTTCTTCAGATCAATTTGTATCCGATCCGGTAATCCGACATACACGGCTTATAGGAGTATTCTTTCAGGGTAGTATCTACGAGTATTCTTACATATAGGTACTTACATATACTCGTACCATATAACACATGCAGACCGAACCCGTGTTGCGAACAGAAAGAGTAACTTACTATAGTTGACCTTGTTTTGTCCGTAGGCTGAACCAAGAGCTGGCGGGCGGCGCGTGGTGCCCCAAGGCGCAGGTGACGACGGAGACCAGCGAGTGGCTGCAGGTGGAGCTGGGCGCCGTGCACGTGGTGACGGCCGTGGGCACGCAGGGCCGCTTCGGCAACGGGCAGGGCCAGGAGTTCGCCGAGGCGTACGTGCTGGAGTACTGGCGCCCGCGCCTCGGCAAGTGGCTGCGGTACCGCTCCGCTGATGGACAGGAGGTGAGCCGCAATCAACGAGGACCCTCCATCGACCTTGTTTGCTTTGTCAGCTAGTAGCTTGGACGGCCAAAGGTTAGGGATTGGACTGTTTTGGGGGACGCCCCTACTCTAAGACGAGGAGAGGATTACCTTAACCCTAGAGTGGGCGCGCTATGAGCATTTTGCCGCCCGCGCTAAAAATACGTTAATAATTCCAAAAATATTTGTCTGTTAGTCTTGCGCTTTTCAGTAGCTGGCCCTCCTTTTATTTTCAATGCGTGCCTAAAAGCAGGACGTCAATAGTGCGCGGCGGACCCCCGCTTGAGGAGAAGTTTTCTACCATCAGGTGTCGGCGGGCGGCAAATTGCTCACCGCGCGCCCACTCGCGTAAGTAAAAATTATATCATGTATTTTTTGTAAAGTTGAAATAGAGACCATATTTTATGCTGCATTTATTGTGAATACTAAATAAAAACTATTATTTTCAGGATTTAAAAGTATCTATTGATTATAACGAAAATTAATGACAAAATGGACGATTTTATAAGGTACGAGTACGACGACGAGGAATAGAAGAAATGACTAAATTTGATTGTGCAAGTGCACATCTTATACAAGAGAGTGTGTCAGAAAGTCTAAATCTAGTTATTATAGTGAAAATAACACTGCTACAGAACAATCTGCAGATGATTCTGATAAGGATCTGATTCTGACTGAACTGTCTCCACGTCCACTCCATGGAGACGTCGAAGACCAAATGAATGAAGAGTATTCTATTGGGAGAATGACGCGCAGATGCCAATGCAATCTATAATGATAATATAGATGAGAGAAATAATTAATTATGTAGGATAAGTAAAAAAATGCCAATTAAAATGTTACGTTTCCTTAAACCTTTTGTAAATCAAAGTTCTTAAAGCAGAGTTTAATAAGTATATTGATTTATCATTACTCATTTGTGTATTATTGAAATCATAAGAAAATAAAATTATTTTATTGTTGTATTTCTACTTAAAATTGTCAAAGAAAAGCGGCGGCAAAATGCTCACCACGCGCCCACTGACGTTACACAAAAAGGCGCGCCCACTCTAGGGTTAATTCGAACAGTAGGACCCGTACTGTTCGAATTAAGTTAGCTCTCATAAATTCAATAGTGAATCGAAGTACACGCTCTTGATCAGAATGATCACCTATCGTCAAAATGTGACGTCACAATTGGGATGATGACTAAAAAATAATTTAATGCCCATCAGATAGATTAATGAAAAATATTGGATACGTATTTTTTATTTTGCCTCTTGTTCAAAAACTTACGAAGATACATTGATTTTAAATGTCACATGACGTCACGTTAGAGTACAAAATATACTCTAACGTGACGTAGTTAGCCCCCACTCCGTAACTTTAATGCGCTATATCTAAGTATTTTCTTGTTATTTCGACAAAACAAAAAATACGGGTCTTATATTTTTTTATTATCTAAGAGACGGACTAATTATTTTCTTCATTTTCATACCTTGTCATCATCCGTATTGTGTAAGGCTGTAACGATCAGAGTTTGAGTACTAGTCAAGGCGGGTGGTGAGCACTGTCTAGCTCATTTAATACTGTGGAAGATCTATATGGCATACTGTGGAGTATACGATGGTCTTTGTATGTTATGGTGATATATTGGAATGATATTACTTGTTTGCTTAGCGATTTACCAATACAAAATGCGAATCTATGTTTTATATGTCTCTGTATGTTTAGGCCAGGCTTTTTGATACTGAATATTTGTAGTCAGATATATAACAAACATTCTCCGGTTGTTGTTTATCATGTTGGCTGCAAATATTTGGCCGCAGCGAGTCTGGCCAATGTTGCGAACGCACAAAGCGAGAGTAATTTTGCTGTCGCGAGTTGTTGTACTCTCGTTAAACGGAATATTCATTATTGTTCTTTGCGTTTCTTCTTTCTTGCTTTGCTTCCGATTGTGTAGTCATGTATCGTTACTGCTCTAAGTAATTCTCATTTTAATTAAGGCTTTTTTGTTATTATTTGTTCGTATGTATGCATGCTCTACCGCACTGTGAGCATTATAATTCGGCTATAAATTGTTTTATTATCAGCGCTTTAGTGGACCCCCTATTTCCCAAATCGATGAATATAGAGGCACTAGTTTCATTAAAATCTGTCTAAAGGTGTATTCAAAGCTCAGCGATGTGGAGTCAAGGCTCCTCATATCGCGACGGTTTTATGAGCGTAAGGAAGCAAATATGCCGGGCTATCTCCTGCGGGCGCCGGTTACCTGCGCCCGAGGAGCGGCGCCTGGTCGTGAGCGGGAGGGGGCAGGGAGGGTCATTAATGGGCCGTTACGCTATTTGCTCGACGGTGGGCCGCGATAATGGCGCGCGGGCAAACACGCCGGCCGCGCTCGCGATAAGCAGGCGCGCTCCGTCTGGGCTGGCCCGCTCGGGAGTGACCCACTGATCCTACTTGTACTTGCCCATGAAGGCAACTTTATGCCAATTCCTACACGGAGACCGCTCATTACTAGGCATATTACAGAAATACCCGGCTTCGAGTACCGGACGGGGATTTGATTTTGATTGACAGACTTTAGAATTATGGTATTATGTAGTATACGTTTTGTGCATTTCTTATTGCCTTAACAAGCCTAAGACTTGATCAAGAGACTCCCAAACTGCACAACTTCTGTACCTCCTCTATATCGGCCCACTCCCGGGTGCTTACAGCCGCTGTTAAAATAACACCGGCATCAATATTGCACGCGAACGCCGCGCGGGCCGGTAATTCGGTTACCGGCGGGCACCGCGCGGCCGCCACTCCGCCTCTTATCTATTTTAGATGCTGGTGCATCAGCCCTTCACATGTCCATTTAGGATATACCCACTGCAAGTCACCTCAATTCGATTTCATACAGGTTTCAGTCATGGACAGATAGTCGAGGTACAGACGTAACTTGGCGTCTGATTTTGTCGATCCGCCCACAGGCGTCCCACTCAAGGCGCCCGGCGCTAAACATCGCTCGTCGCCCGGGAGCTCTGCCTGAGGCCCCGGCTGAGCTCCCGACCAACATCCACTTAGTAACTAACCTATAATGGTTCATAAATAACGTTCAGCTCCGTGGCCGCCTCTGTATGCAAATGCGCTGCACACATCACTGCACAGACATTATATAATGTAGTTTTTGTATGCGAATGAGTCATGGCCCGTCCGTCTGTCGGCCGGAGGGATGCCACTGGGAATTGTAACTCTCCCTTAATATGCCAGGCAGGTGTCGGCAGGGCTGGCTGTGTTTGCTATTAATGCTCTTATGTGGCGTGACTTGCGAATATGTATTTAAATGCTCGTAGCTCTGCGAATACGCGGCGCGGACTTCAATAAGTAAAATATAACTTGAGTTACTTAAAACATCGGAATATTTTTTATGCTACATTCAAATGTTTGCCCTTACATAATGGATGATGGATTAAAGAAAATTTTATAAAGAATAAAAGTGTTCTTTAATCTTGATTTCTTAGTCCCGCTTACAGCCCGCAACGACAAGGAAGCGGTACAGATTGGGCTCATAACTTAAGCATGCACGCGCTTACCGTCTGGTTGCGAGCTCCTACATCTTCTGTTAATTCTGCACTTTCCCTCATCTCGGAGGGAAATCTGGGTTGTTTCTTAAGTTGACTTGTCTACAATGTAGTAACTACGAACCATGTGATGTTAGTTACATTACCGAGACATTTAGAACCGGCGATAAGGTCACCATACAGACGGGATACGTGTGCTACTCATGTATGGATGTGTTGAGTGGGTTCAGTGGTTAATCAGTTGTGTCGTATGTATCAGATCCTGACGGGCAACACGAACACGTACCTGGAGCAGAAGAACCGCCTGGAGCCGCCGGTGTGGGCGTCGCGGCTGCGCCTGCTGCCCTACAGCTCGCACCGGCGCACCGTCTGCATGCGCGTCGAGCTGTACGGCTGCTACTGGGCCGGTGAGTGACGTGTGGGCGTGGCGGTGCCCATCGCTGGACACAGGCCCCCAGACTTCCATACTAACCGGCTGTAAGCGGCCCACGTCCTACACACTCGTGCTGTATAATTGTTTTATTGTAGCACAGCATAGCTGACATTGCACCTGACGTTAAATGAAAAGCTCTAACTTGGTTAGAAATATTGTTTAGAATTAAATTGTGTCATTTAGCCTTCCTGAGCTCAAGACGTAGTGTTCAACGGCCATCGGCCCTGCGACATGATCGGCTTTACAATCGCAACGGCTGCAATATGAACAGCTTATAAGAGGCTTACGCGAAATGTATTTACAGTCGAGTCGGCTGCAGGACAATAGCGTAATAGAATAACCGATAAATGCAACATATTAACCGATGTTCGAGCGGCAATTGAAACAAATGATAACGTTTGAAATGAGCGGCGCGGCGCGAACGGTAATTAGATTAGCGGCGGCGAGATGGCGCTATCGGCGTGATGGATGCGCCGGCGCCGCTGTGGGTGGCGGTGCTGAGCGGCTGTGATGTCGCCGGCCGACTGACGTTACAATAGAAGTTATCCTTATTTGTATAGATGCGAAACATTACAGAAAGTCGCGTGCATGACTCTGAATGTAATCTTATTATGTATTTCCAACGACCAACCGGCAGGAAATTCTATTCTACTACTCTGCTGCTACTCTTTTTCGTTCTTACGTTTTTAAAAACAATATTATAGCAATAATAAAGTATCCGATAGAAGACCTCTTGCCTCCAGGAGATGTAAAACATCAATTAAACATTATTTGTTTATTGTAGCTCGATGATTTTTATGAGTAAGAGATAAACCACAGACTTTCTTTCGGGCGATAGTTTGGTCGGGCTCTTAATTAGTATGAAGATCAGCCGATACCAAATTGTTTTAGTATGCGGACTTGCATACATCTAGGTACATACTGATTACCAGCCCGACCAAACTATCGGCCGATAAAAGTGCTTGCGGGATCTCTTGGACTTGACTCGACTTTTTCTTTAGAAAATCTAGGAGCATCTCATGGTCGATTTTACGCTGCTCTGCTAAATGTACTTATTAGACAATTTTATTGGTACCGTACTGGAAGGCTTTTTGGCTAAATCCATCGCGTTCGCGTCTCTACGAATAAATTAGTTTCAAACCAAAAAGAAAGGTTGTGTTGTGTCGGTAGACGCTGGGGTGTAGCTTCGCGAATTCAGAGAAGCGTCGCGCGACATGCGACGCGGCGTGCGGCGTGCGGCCGTCGCGCGTGCGGCAAATTGCCGCTAATGACACGTCTCGCGGCGCTGACGCGGTGATTTACGGCCGTCGCCGCGTCGCCGAGCACCCAGCCGATGTACTTGCGACGTAACTTATACACAAGTACATGGATCCAAAACTCGCTTACAAATCGTCAAACCTTTAATCTACAATCACCCGAAAAAATCAGCCGAGAAACTAGTGTAGTTGCTCTAATAGTTACATTAATATCAGAAACCGTTTTATATTTCGTACACGAGATTCATTCCTCACACATATAGTATCAGTTTCATGGAACCATACATACAAGGTTTTTGTACAAAAGGTTTACGGGCACGGTAGCAAAGAGTAGGCTCTCTAGTCGTAGCTAACGATAGCAGACGCAACCACAGGATACTGTTTGGGTTTTGATATTGTTGTCTTGACACCAAAATAATCGAAATCAGTCAAGTTACCCGTTTTTAAATAGTTCGACAATAGCTATAGCACAGTTGAATATACGAAAAGGTCTCACGCTCAGTGGTCGGCGTCATCCGTAAAATCTCGTTTGCGTGCGTGCTGCGTCGCTGTGCCAGTAGTCATTTGCATAGTTTTGCGTTCGTGTCAAATTCGCGGCTTAGCTGTGTCATATCGGATACATATACGGTATCTAACTAATAACTGCAATTTACTGTTTAACGGACTTCCAGGTTTCATGACCGACCCGCTCCTATGCATTCCGGGTTTTTGCGCGGCCGACGTAATGTGGAAACTAAGCAAATGCACATTACTCAGATTGAAGATTTTCACGCAATTATGTCGTAAATAAAGTGCCCGTTGCGTTCCTGGCATTCCTTGAACTCTTAGGGGTCCATTACATTTCCCTTTAAATTTTAGGAACGCAATAGAATTTCGTGTTAAAAATTCTGTAAACTTAAATTCTCGCATAATCGTGTTTAAATGAACTTACGCCTCATTTTTAATACGGCGGTAGGCTATATTCTACAGAACTCCAAAAATCATAACTGCGCTGTGGCGCTTATTAGATATCAATTTCGATTTGCGAGACGCCTCCGATGCCGGCGCGTCACGGGCGGGCGCACCGCCTCGATCCCGATCGCATGCATGCATAAGTCCGTCGACGTGCGCTCGCGGGCTGACGCTGACGCCGCGTCGCATCTCGCGGTGCTGCAGCGACGCGGCCGAGAGTCCGTCTAGACGACGGGTTAAACATTCACGCGGCAGCCTGCGCCCGGGGCCCGTAGACAAAGGGTTACGAATTACACTTGCGCTAACAATGACGCCCCGTCGCTCCTTGCTCTGTCAACATCAACCCGTTATTGTTCCTTGCTACTTTTATAAAGCTGAACGGTCACGAGTCGACGGATGAGACCAATAGTTAGCTAGATTAAACTGCATTTATTTTTCAATTAGTCAAAACTGTCAAAAGTGAATCCACCATCTGTTCGGAAGGCAGTATGCTATCGAGAAGATACCGGCAAGAAACTCCTGTACTAGCTCTTTTTTGTTTTGAAATTGTTAAATCTTAATTTTTAACAAAAGCGGCGTGCACTAATGAATCGCTTCCACCAAAAAATATCATTTGTCATCAGTTCATAACTGAGTTGCTTAATATCGGGCCTTCGCTTCGTCTATAGACGTGGAGCACGCAAGGCAGAGGTTGTATTTCTGTCCGATCGACCTGCGATACAAGACCAATAGCGAGTTCTTATATTTCGCTGGCACATTTCTGCCAGGCAATCCACAATACCTATTTTCGCCCGGAATAGGAAAGTTTCTCACACGTTCAATCAAGTTTCACATTAGTGTGGCACAACTGATGTCAAATTTTAATGATGCTCGTTCAATGTTTCCGGAACTGAGCCGATATTGGCGTCGTGAATAGCCCCGCTGGGCTTTGTTATCATCTTCGTGCCTGATTAGCCAACGCAGCGACGAGGCTGGGTATATCAAGTGTTCGCTGTTGGAGGCTGCACGTAATAAAGCCGTATAGTAATATTAATGCAGTCGCACCGGCATGATTAAGCAGATCAATATGCGCGCACCATGTTTATTGAAATGAGTTTAGCCAGCGACTGGCGGCGCGATATATCCGCACTGTAAATATTTAACCAACCGACGGATTGGCTAACTGAAATGTCAGAATTGATAACCACGTGGTTTATGTGGTCCCTGGAGACCGATTGTTGTCCGTGTTGTGAACAGAACGGCACGAGCGCGCCTAACTAAAATAAATACTAAGTTAAGTACAGGCCGCAGTGCCTGCCGTGGCGGCCTCTAATTAAGGTGACACTTAGATGTAAGTTTGTGTTGTCCGTTCTGTTTGCTTGTCCCGGTGTTTATCTTGTTGGTTATCCTAATAAATAAATACTAATGCTTGGCGGTACCCCCGCTGCCGGCGCCGCCCTCTATGTGGTACATCTGATTTATTTATTTATTTTCAAATAAACCTTAAATCTATCCTTACAAGTTAACTCCTTAATACGACAGATTGGCTTAAAAATATTAATAACTCGGTATATTTAAAACCTATGTAGTAGAATAGTTCTCATATTCGGCCATATTTTTCACCAATGTCACTCGATGGGTCGGTGTATAGCGAGAGCTTTCTTATAGTCTGGCATGGCGCTGGCAACTGATAAGTGATTGATTTCGTTACTTGTTCGTTGCCGCAGCGACTTGGGATTCTATTACCTTCCCCGACATGCGACGGCAAGCCACTATGCTGTGCAACTATAAAACATACTCTAGATTATTTTCAATTACACCTGAATTTCTTGAACAATCAGCGCGGTTTATTCACTGAAATCTATTTATTTTGGAAAGATTTTATTATTTATGCCCTATTCCTGAATAATTAGTTTGTTGCATTGCAATTGTGTTTCCTATAAGCACCCAGCTTAGAAACAATGCTCTCATAACATCATCATACTCATAACAACCCACTACAATAAAATGTAGCTTTGTTTTGTATAATGAGTTAACCGTGTAACTATACTAGTCAACAACCCATTGTGGGGCCGGCGCGTGGCCAACATCAGCCGCGTCCAGATGCGCGGGCGCAGGCGGTGGTTGCGCAAGGCTCGCAACAAAGGCGCTGGGTGTTATCGTAGCGCGGCAGGTGCGCGCCGGTGCTCGTAGCTGTATAAACACGCTGACTGCGATTGACTCATCTGCACGTACTTACCGTAATCTAAAGGATTCGCGTTCCAGCTAATACGCGTTTGATCTGTTAAATCGATGTCTAAAATTTACGGTACCTACCAAATTCGTTTGCACCACAAGCTTTAAAGCCGTGTATCTCACATCTTTCATCCCCTCGCGTAGCGTTTTCCCAAAACGCCTACAATCAGAACAAGATTCTATGTACGGTTCCGGGTGCCAATTTAGGTCCCATATCATAATTTATTATTCTGCATAAGACTAAGTATGATATTTAGAAGATTAAGCAGAATGAACCTCGCAATATGCGGTAGAGGACACTAAGCATAACTCTTTCTCTACTAACTGAAGAGGCCGAATGTTTGGGATCAAATCAGTTCTCGTCCCAAAGCAGCCGTTGTCTCTCAAGGTGAACTTCCAAGTACCTACTACCTGCTAAAACTATTCCAAAGGTGTGGACAGCATACCGAGCAAAAACGAACAAGAACTTTCGGCCGCTTATAAATCTTACTTATTAGGTTTCCCTTAAAGGTCAACGAGTCACATTCAGTAAGTTTGCCGACGTTATCAAATAGTAACGTTAGGTAAATGCAGGTGCTGCCGGTGGCTCGGTTTATGCATTGCAAAACGATGTCCACTGTAAATACGGGGGCACAACTCGTCGTTCAAAGGCTTTTTAAATGTAGTGCGCCCGCGGCGGCCCGGGTGCCGCCGGCAAACACGCCCGCGGCCACAGTGCGGCGGGGCCGGGCGGCACGGTGGGCGTACAGCCTCGTACAGCATCATACATATCTCTCAACTACATAAACCAACCAATTTACGAATGAGGTTACCAATTTATTTCGCGCTTAACACACAATTCATCGATATAGAAACTTCCGAATAGAACAAGCTCATCCACCCAACTAGAAGTGAATAATTATGTGGAACCAGGTAAGGAAAACTTGACATCCTCACTGGGCCACGGAGGGGGTGGAGGGATCTCGTCCCTAAGCGGGGAGCGGGAGGCTCTCTGTGGAAGGAATTGGACTTCCACAACTGATACGATCTGATTTTTCGTGTCCACCATCGAGATATATTGGAATTTCTATTGTTATTATTGTATCAAATGTAAAACACAGGACAGGGAACCCGTTAAAAAGCTTATTATTGTGAAACTCTACGGTTATGCCTTATTGCCTTCTATGTCGCGCACATTTGTCTGAATACTGTAACATGAGCCACGGGGCCTCGCCGCGCTGTGTCGACCAATTACAAATAACCGCGTGCACGATCCATTGTCGGAGCGGGGGCGGGCGCGGGTCGCATGTCGCACGGGCGCACCGCGCTGTGGACGCTGCGACCGATCCGTTGAGCATTTCACGTGTGGCCATTTCTCTTCTTTTTGCACGTGACTTATAGCCTATTCTATTTATTGGCCTAGACACTCCCCAGCCAGACACGATTTAATGGCACTTTCATGTACCGCCATTATAATATTGTTTTAAGTAAATCAGAAGACAGACCCCACTTCTTAAATAGAGACTCCTTCTTCTTAGAAATGGTTTATTTTTAGCGGTCACAGATGTAAACCTATGTTCAATGTTGTTATCCGTTTAATTGTCATCATGTCTAAAATACTTATACCTCCTTCACACGTAGGTACTGGTTTTTATATCAGTTTATCAGACTATATTCACCCACCAGTCTTACTAGTTTCAATCCATTCAGACTTCTACACATTATTCTGAGCCCACACAATCATTAATTTGTTTTTACTACATAATTTAAATTTAGTAAGTAACGAGTTTTCATATTTTGATGTTGATAGGACCACAGGTTTCTAGATTCAGATCCACTCAGGATGAGCTAGCTGCAGGACGACGCATCGCTGCTAGTAGGTAGCATGTGGCGTTTATGTTATAGCTAATCGTGGTCAGGTTGCATTTTAAATAAGTACGGGCTCCAGCGCTGCTGTGTGCACATTAACTATACATTCGATAAGTAGACGTACCGCCACCATTACGTTTTCAACTTCATGCCTTTGTTTTGATATTATCCAAAAGAAATGAAACTTATCTGGTTCGATGCTCTGAATATTGTCTGATCGTTGTGCCGTGTGTGTGTTGCAGTGGGCATAGTGTCGTACTCGATGCCGAAGGGCAACAAGCGCAGCAACGGCGCCGAGCTGACGGACGCGACGTACGACGGCGCGTGGGGCGCGGAGCTGCGCGGCGGGCTGGGCCAGCTGGTGGACGGGCGCTTCGGCGGCGACGACATCCGCGAGGCGGCGCGGCCCTCGGCCTGGGTGGGCTGGCGCAACGACTCGCGCGCGCCGCCCGCCGTCACCTTCGAGTTCGACCGCGTGCGCGAGTTCAGCGCGCTGCACATCTACTGCAACAACCGGTTCATGCGCGACGTGCAGGTCTCTGCTCTCTTCTCTCTAGGGCTCGGTGCCGGCGACGCAGAGCGTCATGCGTTGCTTTTCTGTCTGAAGAACCCTTCAAGGCGCAATGTTTTTACCGAAAAACCGCGAGGCGCGACGCTCCGCTTCGCCTTAAAATAGCCGTAATTATTCAAATCTGTGTATAATGTTGACATTTGCTTACTTTACGTGGGTCTTCCCCAGCCAGCTGACATTTTTAGGATCCCAGTGCTTGGTCACCTGTCAATTGCCACCGTATTGTCCGCGCTTCTGTATAGTAATACAGGACAGTAAATTCACCTGTTTAATTGTGTCAGAGATAATAGAAGTCCAACATTTTGCAGGTGTTCTCCGAGGCGGTGATCTCGTTCAGCGTGGGCGGGCAGCAGTTCCAGGAGGACCCCATCCGGCACGCGGTGGAGCCGGACCACATCTTCGAGAGCTCGCGCAACGTGACCATCAAGCTGCACCACCGCATCGGCCGTTGGGTGCGCGTGGAGCTGCACTTCGCCGCGCGCTGGATCCTCGTCAGCGAGTTCGTGTTCGACAGCGGTCAGTATCCGACAGATGGCGCCACGTGGCCATCAGCTTGATGCGCCACCATCATCATCCCGTAGGGTCCTAGTAGACGACTAAGGGAATATCAGTAAACTTACAGCAGTGTTTACCTGGAAGGACTAGGTTTAAGGCAAATGACAACTGTCATTAGGAGAGGTCATATCTAGCAGTGGTCTGCAGGCTGATAATGATGATGATCAAGTTGTCAACACTACAACGAGTATAGTGCTGTACAGCTTGAGCGTACAAAGGCCCTTGCGCTTCCCGGCATGCCCACAACAATATCAATCCTTCATAGAAGCCAGCTTACCTGCCAAATAATCCGAAGGCTCCTCGCTCAGAGCAACGGACTCGCTATTATACAGGAGTGAAGTTTGCGTCGCAGGAAGCAAACCCGACTATTAAAAGTTGTAGAAAGATGAATCCATAGTAAAATAATAATATATTCACAATATCTTTTGTTAGATTCCTCACGGAAAGGAGAGGTTTCCTTCCTTCATATGTTCGAACCGAATTGTCCAAAGTTTTCGCCGGCTCCCGAGCTCTCGTAAAAGTTTCCGATGAAAACTATCTTTAAATGAACGAGCGAGAAAATTTCAAATCCGAGTCGAAATTGGCATTGTGAAGATCACCGCTGGACGAAGTTAGGCCGCCGCCGTCCATCGCGCAGGACACGCGGGAGACAAGCTTTGACGCAACCCGGGATTTTTGTTGTTTTCAACACAAACCGCATGCATGAGCTTGGCGACTGATGCAGAAATTCAGTGAAGAGTAACCATTAGTAGTAGCCACTTGAACATCCGTTTGCGTAGGTCATGGACACTTGACCATTCGCGAGATTGCTTGCCCTTATGTCATACCTCAAGGCCGGATAACGACCTAAGTTAGATTAATATCAAATGTTCATCGCGTATTGACTCTGCCCCCTTCCTTGCGAGGTTCGTATAATCCGATGAGAGATTTGCCAAATTGCAATGCCGAATGCCATAAAACTATCAGATTTCAAAGCAGGGCGTTTATTGTGCCGTGCAAATATGTATTAGTTGGGCTCACGAGGGCGCACCGTTTGAGTAATGGCGAGTAACGGAGCGTGCATGCGACCCGCGACCGACCCGCGCGTGCGGCGAGCCGACCGCGGCCAATACACTCGGCTCGAGAACAAGCCTCGATTGAGACGCATTGATTTATATGATTGAGATGCACGCAAAAGGATGTATGAAAACTCTGTTCCTTCGTTCTGTGGCCGCTGTCACCCGGCCGCGACACGGGCTCATTATAATGTTTATTTGTGATAGGTTTTTGCCCATATTCTATATTTCTACGTTCGCGTGACGGCAACCACTATCTGATTTAATGCTGCCGTTTAAGTCCCGGGGCCGGGTTGTTTGTAGCATAATGGAAATAGTTCATTTGATGCACACGACGATGCATTATTATACATGACTGCAGTGTTGCTTGTGCTTAACATGTCACATCAGGAGTCATTACTATAAAGTCTATTGGCATCTTGTCCAATTATCGTCATCACCGCCTCAGGCACTCCGCTTGCCTCAGTTGTCTCCTGCGGCAATGCCTTTGCTCTGCCTCCTTAAAGAAGGTAAGACGAGAAGTCTTGTTCCTTAAGCTTTTTAGGTGGCAATTTGACATACAAAGTAACGGTGAAGAATCCCTTAAATGCTGAGTAAGGGAGTTTTATCTTGTAGCCTGGTGATGGAAATAGCAGTATAGTTGGTTTTCAATCACACTGAACAATGGCATACACATGTTATTAAATAGCTTTCTAACAGTTCAGACCAGGGCTTGGAATACCGGTAAAAATATGGTAACGTTACTTTTGCCTCGCCGAGGTATCGATACTATTTTAAGTAGCGATACCTAAAATAGTGGTAATTTTTAACGTTATAAATTACCGCTACCTTCATGATGGTATCGGTAAAAGTATCGGTAAACGTTTAAACGTTACTTAATTTTGGATTAAATTCATTCTCTGTCTCTATCGCTCCCACCCAACATGGTCTCATGCGTCTCGTGTCGCGAAGTTGCCGCTCTGCTATAGGTAACCGTGCGGAGCGGCAACGCAGCAAAGTAGCGTAATAAGTATCACTACTTTTACCGGTAACTAAAGCAGGTATCGATACTTTTAACGTTATATTGCAGTATCGATACCTGAAACTTAACGTTAAGTTTGCGTTCCGGTAAAAATTACCGTTATAATTTACCGTTAAAATTTAGTATCGCTACCGACTTACCGGTAATTATTTTACCGGTAAAAAAAGTAACATTATAAATTAACGTTACTTACCGCTATTATAATGTTAAATTGGTAACGTTACCAAGCCCTGGTTCAGACGTTTCGCCGGTCAGTGCGTCTGTGCAATTCGAGCGCCAGCCTAGTATCGTGGCGTCTCCCTCCGATCACGTTGCTGCCCATCATCTCGATGCACCATGGTCAGGTGAGGTTGGCTTGGAGCGAAAAGATGATAGGTCGCTTCCTTACCCTTCCTTATGTGTCTGTTCTCGACGTGAGAATCCGTGTCCCATTTAACTGTGTTTCTATTGTTTTTCCATAAATTGTTGCCATTCCCGCAGACGTGGCGCAAGGCAACTACTCCGCGGAGCGCCTGAAGCCGCTGGGCGGGGGCGCTGGTGGCGGCGGCGCGGGCGCGGGGGGCGCGGGCGGCGGCGGCGGCGCGGGCGCGGGCGGCGGCAAGGAGGCGCCGGTGTCGACGGCGGCGCAGGAGGACCCGCTGTACATGGCCATCGTGGTGGGCGTGCTCACGGCGCTCGTCATCCTGCTGGCCGTGGCCGTGCTGCTGGTGGTGCACCGCCACCGCCACCGCAAGTGCCTCGCCTCGCCGCTAGGTATACACCACTTATGTATTACTTACTAACATGTGATCCGGCAGAGAACCAAATTCGTGCCTGTTTGTGTGAGTAGAAACCCATTTAGCTGTTTAGTCGGGCCAACCAAGTTCTATCAGGAAACCCAGCAGGTTCCTGGACCTACCGAACATTTCACCGAGGAAAAATACAATAAAGTCCTCGACCCGACCAACCCATAATACTGGATTCTGCCGCGAAACTTTTCATTGAGTCTGTAATGGTACTTGAAATTTTAATTGCTGTGAAACCAGGCCACAAGTAGGTATTGGTGGTCTACAGCGCAACATATTATGTTTACTTCAATAAAAGACATTGTTTCTGTGATGGGTTTTTATTTAATAAATCCATAGAGCGCCGGCTCAAAGGACCATACGCACATATGCTTACGTAAATAGATGGACCAATAGAAGTTGGTTTGTTATAATTTGTGAAACTGGAATACTTGAAAATTGGAATGTTGGGTCGTTCCCAGATATACTATACAATGTACTCTTAAAGTGAAAAGTTACATCTAGGATTTACTCAATGTGTGATAGATATATTATGATGGGCCACAACCACCGCTCCTGCCTGGACATTTTGACCCTTGGCGGGTCGGGAGGAATGCTCCTGCCCGTACATAATGTTTCATTGTACATTTGTAGGTAAAGCGACGTCCGGCGCGACGGTGGGCCCAGGCGTGGGGCTGGGCATGTCGCTGGGCGGGAGCATGGGCGGCGGCGGCGAGTACCCCGGGCGCTGCGAGCTGGCCAAGCCGCCGCTGGACAAGCCCGACGAGTATCAGGAGCCCTACCAGCCGCTGTGCGCGCGCTACTGCAGCTACAGCGCCGCGCTGCTCGAGATGAAGGAGTTCGCGCGCGACTCCACCGGCGCGCTGTCAGGTCAGTGCAGCAGCCGCAACCGGACCGGCCTCACACACTTACCCTTCTCGCTTACATGTCAGGCAGAGAACCAGTTCTGTGTCGGATCTCCTCATCGGGCACACTAAGCGGCCCCAGCTAAGGGGATCTTGGGTTTATCGACAAAGCTCACCGGGTTAGTAAGCTGAGGTGGCAAAGGGCTGGCCACATCAGCGTAGAACCGATAACCGTTGGGGAGTTTTGGAGTGAATATCGTTTCTCCACAAATATTGTAATGTAATACGTACACCCTTGGGCCAGGTGGAGTGACGATTTATGCAAATTGTCTGGCAAGTGCTGGTTACGAGAAGCCCAAGATCGAACAAAGTGGCGGACAATCGGAGAGGCCTAAGCCCAGCCGTGGACGGAGAAAGGCTGATGATGGCGGCCTGTTGCTAAATGGGCTCTCGTATAACGACATCTCTCAACGTTTCGTATAACACGTTGCGCTGGCTGCTAATTAAGCTGGAGTTTATATACGACTTCATTCTGATGACGTTCTCTAATAATTTCTACGGACCTTTTAGATTGTATGGATCGGGATTAGTTAGTGTCTATAGAATGTAAATGAATGTTTGTGTTGTTTGTTTGCGCGCGCAGACAGCTCCAACTACGAGTACGCCGTGCCGGAGCTGAGCTCGGCGCCGCTGCTGTCGCGCGGGGCGGAGGCCGAGCGCGCGCTGGCCGACACGCTGCCGCTGCCGCCGCCGCGCGCGCCCGACGCCTACGCGCGCTCGCTGTCGCACTCGCCGCACTCCGCGCACTCGGCGCACTCCGCGCACTCGCTGCACTCGCGCTCGCCGCACAGCGCCTCGGTGAGTCCGCCCCACTACCTATAGGCTAGACACTGATCAATGACGGAGTTTCCAAATGAAATATCCGATAGATAGCGTTATGTTGACCTGCGATCCAGGTACAATGGTCAATTGCTATGTAAATGTCAGTGCCATGTCAAAATTAACCAATCACTTAACAGTTGGACCTCCCTTTTATGTGGTGCCCTCTGGTGGATTTCGTTTTTCAGTAAACCCTCAATACGATGCGAGACTACAAAGACTTGAACACCTTTAGAAAGTTTGTACTTTCTGTCTTTCGGTAAAAATACCGAAGTAAGTTTAATCGATTTTTGTCGATTGGCGAGCGTGCAACGGAATTATTTAGTTTAATTCTTCTCACAAATTTTTATCATCGGGCAAACAAGGCATCGTCATGATGCAAGTATGAAGGATTCGCAAAGCTCGTTTCGCCTCTATATTCATAGTGCGAGCAGCCAAACTATGGAACTCTTTGCCGGGCTTCTTGTTTTCCGAGAGTTATAATCTTCCGTTATTCAAGACGAGAGTGAGCCGATCTTTGTTGGGTGAACGCGCTCCGTCTTAAACTGTTGTAACTGTTCACGTAATGTTATTGTTTGTGCAGTCGCTGTCGACGCAGTCGGTGGTGTCGGAGCTGCGGCGGCGGCTGCAGACCACGTCGGTGGCGGAGTTCCCGCGGCACCGGCTGCGCATGATCTCCAAGCTGGCCGAGGGCGCCTTCGGCACGGTGCGATGCTCTGCCCTTCTTCTTTAAACCTGGCTAGCACAGATAGCCCCATATGCAGAACATGGCTGGACGCGGAGGAAAGAGCTGCCCACTGTCTATTGGAGTACCCTGGAGTGGCAGCATGCCGCATGACGAATGTTCTGAACAATTGTTTGGTTTGCTGCCTGCAGCTGAGTTTCTTCACCGCACCACACGTAACCGATTGCAATTCTATCCTCATTATCTCGATGGTTGGCGATCCTCCACTGTACGTTTTATGAGGAATTTCTAACCTCGCGCATCGGTTTTGTGGAACCAACTCTATGCGACAGTCTTTCCGAACAGCTACGACTTGGGAGCCTTCAAGAAACGAGCGTACTCCTATTTAAAAGGCCGGCAGCGACCCCAAAACTCAATTTGAGTTACGGGTGTCCATGGGCGGTGTCGACTGCTTACCATCAGGCATCACATTTGCTCGTCTGCCGCCTCTTACATGAAAAAAATACTTTGTGTCCAGCCCAGCACACCCCCAGGGCATTTTTTAGCTTCTTTGAACTTGTGTAAAAAGCATACATATGGCGAAGTATGTAGGCGTTTAAGAAACCGTGTTGTCAGCCGGTGTAACGTGCGGTGCGCAGGTGTACGTGGCGGAGGCGGACGGCGTGCCCGAGTACGACGGCAGCGTCACGGCCGAGAAGCGCCTGGTGGCCGTCAAGTTCCTGTGCCACGACGCCTCGCCCGCTGAGAGGTGAGCGAGCTCATCACACAACACATACACACACACATAATATATACTATAGGCTATTATATTATAACATGTTATACTTATGTGCACATGTCTCAGGTAATTTATTTTCTTTTATAATCTATATATTCTATTCTATATGTGTTTAGTGCATTCTCGCTACCTGGCTGCCTCGAGATGGAAATGAGGCAGTGCAATACCCACTAAAAACCCCTGGCCCCTCCGTCAAACGCCTTTGGTGGTAGTGTTACGGGGCCCTTTCAAACATGGTCGACTGACCCCGTGATGACCCGTAGATGACTATCTACACTATACTAATATATCCTTTTACTCGCAAGGCTACTTAAGTTTTCGATGCCCGACGATATTAGTATTTAAGCGACTATTGCAATACAAATGCACAAAGGTTCGTATCTACAAAGTTCCAAGACACAAGTCGCAGTCATTTAAAGTAGATGGCCAAAAATGAATGAACCCAGAAACAACAGAAATTCAATGTGCACCAAATGGATTAACAATAAAATATAGTAAATATCACCAAAAAGGTATCCCCGAAATATGTATAGTGTAAGAGCTGAGAGCCAACAAAAAACAAGTACAAAAATCGAAGTTTTACCCAAGTTGTGGCTGGACATTTATTTATTTACATACAGTGTACATACAGACTTACAGTGTTACCCAAAAAAAGTGTTTTTTAAAAAAGGTATGCGCGTTAAATCCCGCTAGTTATATATTATTATATTACGCAACGCGAAAGTTTAAAGGTTATTGTTACCCAAAACGTCAGCATGCTAGTCAATGAAATAGAAACATCTTAATATTAAACTTAATCTAAAGACAATTATTAATAATATACATATAAGCATTTTGAAATCGATAAATCATAAAATCGATTTTTTACCTACGATTTTCATTTTACCACATGACTATAAACTTCAAATCCCAAGTGTCAGCGTACCCATCCTATCTGAAAAGACTATAGTGCACAAAATCGTAGAATAATCTACGTGAAACGCCAAAAAAGGGACTATCTCCAGCACCAACGGGCTGCCTCTGTTTTGCGACCTCTGGACCTGCAACATCGAGTCGAAATTCGAACGAAGCCGACATTTTGTTGGAGCACGCGGCACGCCAAGCCAAGCCACGCCGTTCGAGGAACAAATTGTGTTTGTGCCTGCCTAAACGGAGTGCTGCCTATATCTATTTGTGCTGCTGTGCCTAATTAGTGTCATCCCATTTCATCCCACCGATCCCAACGCTTTAGGTTAAAATCACCGACCCCTTCTTTGCACGCCGATTGCATGGTTTTCAAGCTATTAGCCAGTGCGCCTGTCGAACATTTTTTCTTGATTGGATTCGGCCAACCAGCAAGCAAGACAAAGCGATTAACGTATTGTATACCTTTCACATAATTTACTACCTTTTATTTGAGTTTTATGGAGGTTTACAAAATGTCAAGCGAAGAGAGCCTAAACGCAGCTCCATTAAGGGATTGTTTACCAAATTTAAAAACTATTTATCTATTTTAGAGTCATTAGAAACCATTCCGAAACTTGAATTGAGTAAACTTTCCATAAAATTACAAAACTTTGAAACATTATTCCAACAGTTTGATCAGGTGCAAAACCAAATTGAAGTGCTTAACGGTGACAACCAAGATGATGAACTGGATGTAAGAGATTTAATTGAACAGGATTTCTACCATTGTATCACATTTGCGCAGGAATTATTAGAGAAAGGTGTCCCTGCACTGAGTTCATCTTCATCCATTAACCCAACTTGCTGCGGACATGGTCATGAGAATAATAATGGTTCCATCGGCTTCCGTTTGCCTGAGATCAAAATACCTTACTTTGATGGTGCTTACTATAAATGCCTAGAGTTTAAGGAAATATTTTCTTCTTTAGTGCATGTCAACAACAAAATTAAAAATGTTCATAAGTTTCACTACCGAACATTGCAGACATATTGCTTTATTGCATGTCACACATGTATATGCAGTCTTTCTATGCTATTTTGCTGGACGTAAATGGCACGTTCTTCTTAGATACCTTCTGTATAGTTCATTCGCGTTAAGAAAATAGTGACTCATCAGTGCAACTGCAGGGTAAGGGTGTATTCATAATGGAGAAAAAATTAAACATTTTTTTTCAGAACATTAAATAAGTTTAATAGAAAAATAATAAAGTATCAATGATTTTAAACATGTTAAAATATTCCTATTAAGGTAATTTTTAAAGTCAACTTAAACGCTATATTAGTAGAGTAACACATATTTGGATTAATCGTAATAAGTACTAAAATAAAAAAATACAAAATTGTCTTAAAACTAAGTACTTAAATCGCTAATCAGTATCGCTAGATTCTCCCGTTACATTTATTACGAATGAATTTTGTTCTGCATGTTCCATGACGTCATCCAAACCCCACATGGTATTTTCTTCGCGTATCACGTGGTCGCAGCATTTCTTCCACCAATTGGCGTCTACTAACGCGATTGCGTCATAAAATATTTTTTTTACGTCACTCATTTTGAATGTAGTATTATTCGCAGCAATATAATTTTTTATTTGGGCCCACACCATTTCAATCGGATTTAATTTACAATGGTAAGGCGGCAGACGAAGAATTGTAATGCCATTGTTTTTAGCAGTCTCATCTACTAAATATTTATTATATTGTGGGGCGATTTCGGCGACTTTCAATAATAATTCTTTTTTCAAATAACTCATATCCATAGATATGCCTTTGTTTTGCAACCACTCTAGTATTTGCTGCTTATTCCAACTGGCCGTGGGTATTGTTTCAACTTTTACCGAATGGTAGGGAGCGTTATCCATGACAACTACACTTCCTGGTTCAAGCTTCGGTATTATACCATTGAACCAATTAAGGAATCTTTCACCATCCATTTCTTCATGATAATCTTTTGTAGATTTAGATTCAAAGACTAGTAAACCATCTTCCAGGAATCCTTTTTCGCTGCCAATGTGCAATATAATTAACCTTTTCCCTTTCCCTGTCGGAGCTTTTGGGCCGGTTGATAAGCCATCTTGGAAAGCTTGTCTTTTATTCTTGATTGTTGTATCCAACCACACTTTTGTTTTTACGTGTCCGGCGCACAGTGTGGGATTTGGCCTGACTTGCGGACATCTTCTTTTATGATCGTGTTGAATAGATAAGATGAAAACAACATTCTCTGTACAACTCCTATCGCGAAATTCTGAATAGTTTTTGAGTAATAAAAAAAATCGAGAAACTCCCATAGAAACCTTAGAAACGCATTATTTCTGTTTTCAAATAATTTTAATTGGCTATAGTTTTAGTATATTGTAGGAGTACCCGTTAAGTATTTTATCACTGGCAAAAAAAATCATTTAGAGTTACCGCAACAAAGAAATATTTATTTTTCTGAAAATCTTTAAATATTTTTTTCTGCAAAACTATTTATTATTAGCATCTAAATTTGACATCAAAATACACTTCAAAGCAGTATTAAATATATTTAAAAAATACAAATTGATACTGCGCAGGACTTCGGAGATATAATTTTTTAAAATTTCTGATTAGGGTTGTCCATTACTCAAGATGCCTTTCTGGTTGTATTTTTATATTATTTTTAATTTGTCAGCAAGTCAAAGTCTGATAATGTGATCATTAAAAACCGAACGCAATATTAAAAATTTTATGGAGTTGGCATTTTACTTCGTTTTTTTGTACTATGCTATGTGCGATGAATCTAAATCAGGTGGAAAGTACACCTTCTTAGCGGTTTAAAGTTAACTTCTACTTGCAACTAGGGATTTTTAGTAACGTGTTTTATATCATTACCAACATACCGGATAGTGCGCGCTATTTCCGTGTTTTGCACGTCTCGCAGCACAAACCTCTCCGTCGTGATGTATTTCAAACAATTCCAATCGCGAGTTTTATGAAATGGTGCGGTGTTATTTGTTAAATGGGTCAATCAACTTTTATTTGTCCTGTAAGTACTATGTTTTGTCCCTGACCAATAATCGCAGTTCTAAAGAAAATTAAGTGGTTTGTTGGCATATATCGCATTTATCGTATTATTAATCAAATATACGAGTGAATTATTTTAAATAAATCACTATTATAATGGAATTTTAATGGTTGTCCGGGTGACAAAACATCTGATGAAGTGTTTTTTTGTTTGTCCCCCAGTAGGTTAGTACAATGAAACATCAATTTATACAAAAAAAATACTGCATGGCAGTTAATTACGATTGTACATAATTATTTATTACAATGTCAACTATGATGCTAGCATATAGATATTTGTTTGATTTAAAAATTTAACGAATTTTTTGCATGTTCATTTTGGTCCCTAATATATTTTAATATCCTGACTTCCACCGGACAACTGCAAAAAAGTGCCGAAACTAAAACACACATGGCGTGATCAGTGCCTTGAGAACAAGTCGATTCATTGTTGATAGCACTTATCCAGCCGCCCATTTTGAATTCATCTTTCCCGCGGCGTCAGTCGGCCGAGTGTGTTTTGAAGAAGTGGGTGGCTTTTTTGTGTGTCTACCGGACAACCGGCACAAAAACGTAAGTATTTGATATACCGTAGTAAATTAAAGTGAAACATATTCTATTTAGTCTATATTTTTCACTGCGCGTAGGATCTAATTCAAAATATCATTATTTAATACCAGGAAGCTCAAATACTGATAAATGTCACACGGACAACCGGTCACTTGGACAACCAAAACCGTTGTCCGTGGGACATTTTGGTTGTCCTTAGGACAATAATAATGGAATCAGCATAAAGCCATACTTTTTCTTTCAATAATTAATCACTGAAGAGCCTCTTACCAGGGCTAGAGCATTTATTATTGTTTAATATAAATTACATTGATATTTTGACCAACTTCAACATTGTACTTCTTGACGTGTGTTACTTAACACATTTTTATAGTCTATTAGTTCTCTATTCTAATGTTTTTTTTATTATTTTTAGGTAATGGGTTTGACGGAAAAAGAAAAATCAAGACGCTATACAGAAAGACTTAAAGCAGACCCGGAGAAATTAGCTGAGCGAAAGAGAAAAAAAGGGAAAGCTAGTATTTAAGTTGATTAAAGAGACTGTTAATTTTTGAAGTTGATTAGTAAGAGTTATTATTACATTTAATCTGTTCATTATTGAATAGTTTGTCATGTTGATTCTTTCGTAAAAAATAATAATAAAACTGATAATTATTGTCATATTGTTGTTTTTTTTACATAAAAAGAACAAATACAGGCGATTTCAATCCTAGTACCTCCTTCGGAGTCCCGAGTATGTCCTATGGACAACTGTATATGTCCACTGGACAACCATTTTGTCCCTGTCTCTGAAAGATACATTATCTTCATAAATACTTAAAAAAAATAGAAAGGTTTACAAAATTTTCAAATATGAATGTTACAATTAAAAGTAAATTCATAAACTGTTAAATATTACGCCATAAATTATTATTTTATAAGTTAAATGAAAGGTTTGTTACATTTAAAGTTTGTCGTTGTCCAGGAGACAATATTATTGGGAATAACTTATAAATTAAAAGCTACGTCATTTATTTATGGATTATAAATTGGAATCTATCCTATATTCAGTGAGAATAAAGTGACGGTTTACAATTTGACTGAATTTTAATGGTTCAGAAGCCTATTTAGTTCAGTTGTCCAAGGGACTATCTTAACTAGAGTCATGTGGATTTCGGAGTCAAATTTACTATTTTATTTAAATAAATCGTTCTGCTCTATGTGAATTCTTAAAATATAAATATTTATCTACTGCAAATATGTTAAAAAAATAAATTTACAAATAAAATAAAAAAAATCAAATTTATTTATTGATGTACACTTAAAAGTTGATTGACCCAAATGTTCACAATGTTAAACTAAAATTTCTGTTAAAATGTTGTGAGCGCACCCGGTCGCGATCCGTGATTTGCACTGAGTTATGTTACCACGTATTTTACAGTACTGAATAAGATATTGTAAATTTCTCATGTTTTTACAAAATAAATATTATCTTATCTTGGTAAAGTTGTAATCGATCGCAATCGATTGCGCCTTAGTTAGATGTCACGTGCTCGGTTGCGTTACACCTGTGCGTTACACCGAACATAATAGGTAGGTACCAGTAGGTACATAAAAACAGAAGCTTGGTCGTCAAGTCAACGGATATTTTTAATTTTTTTTGACATGCTGTTTTTGTTTCTGGGGTTTTTTTGGCCATCTTTGTATGGAGTTAGTATAGTTGCTTTGAGATCAAAATCGTTTTGTATCAAAGATTTATCCGTGCGTACGAAGGGACTACTGGCTAGTAAGTTTGTACGGGCAGGAGCGCTTCCTCCCGACCCACTGTTTACGATTTGACCAATCTAGAGGGACAAAAGTTTTAATAAATTCCATTTCATTTAAAACGATCTAAATTTACTAACTAGTTTAGAAGTAATGAAACAAGGTTTTATTGCATAAAATCAACATTTATTGTAATTTGAATAATTTATTCAAACAAATAAAATATTATCTTTTGTTGGTAATTTTATTAAAAAAGAAATGTAAGGGTCCGACGACAAGTACTTAATCATGTCATAATTCGTTCGAACACGTGATGTTTTCATAGTACGCCCAAGTCTTGCGTTTAAGCTAAAGCCTCTTCTGCAATATATGGCCGTTGTTCTTTAATTTTGCTTGGTTGTTGCTTCTTCTGTTAATTGTATAACGGGTAGCCCTTCTACGTGAAGATGAGGGCACTTCATGCATTAAATTCGCGGCGTGACGTTTCCCAGAACCACGCACACTTGCTTGAGCTGCAAACGACAGTTGTTTGAAATCATATTTGTCAAGTAAACATTTGATTTTACGACGATTTTTATTTTTACGATTAGATGAACTTTCTTGAAATGACTATTTAGGCCTTCCCATATTCGTTGTCGTTTCGGAGTTGGGTCTTGTAACATGCCGAGTATCAATTCTTCATATAAAACCATGTTTTTAGGGTTCCGTAGCCAAAATGGCAAAAACGGGACCCTTATAGATTCGTCATGTCTGTCTGTCTGTCCGTCCGTATGTCACAGCCAGTTTATTCCGAAACTATAAGAGCTACGTTATTGAAATTTGGTACGTAGATGTATTCTGTTCTCTTAACTAATATTATAAATCAGCTTTATTCAGCAACTCTTCAGAGAGTTTGTTTGTTTGAACGCGCTAATCTCAGGAACTGCTGGTCCGAATTGAAAAATTCTTTTTGTGTTGAATAGACCATTTATCGAGGAAGGCTTTAGGCTATATAACATCACGCTGCAACTATTAGGAGCGAAGAAATAATGGAAAATGTAAAAAAAAACGGGGAAAAAATAACTATTCCACGTGGACGAAGTTGCGAGCACAGGTAGTATTAAATAATAAGAATTAAATACAATGTCAATCAAATTTCAATTAATCGTTTCATAAATAATATAAAATAAAAATCAAGACAAAAATAAAAACATGACATCACACATTACAATTAAATTAAAATAATAAATTAAAAATTAAATCCAATTATATACATTAAAAGACATTTAAAATTAAAAGGCATAATAAAATAAAATACAAATAAAATAAAAATACAAAATAGGGTCATCGAGTACAAGACAGGGACAGTATAGGCACGGGTACAGACACTATTATCGCTGCATAGCTTGAAGGCCTATCCAGTGCCTCAGGAATGGCGAGTCCCATCTGTCCATCAAAAAGCTGGTATGGTCGCTCTGTGGTCGGTCCCTCATCTCTGAGGATCGTGGTCGTCAGGGTTGCATCTGAAGCGGATGATTTGCTTCCACCGACCTCTGTCCAGCGTCTCTTACCACCGTGTGGAATTTGGAGGACGACGAGTCTTTTACTTGATCGGTCCATATGTGTACCTAATTTTGGAATTAGATACACCCTACCGTAGTGACAACTGTAGCTCCAAAATTGTTGAACATTCTGGGAAAATAGTACATTGTCTGGATTAGCAATAAAATTTATTTGTCTCAATATTACTGGTCGAGAAGGTGCTGGGTTTTCAATGACTAATGATTAACTACTAATAGTTAATCATTCGATGGCTCAGGATCAACAGGTGGAGGATCAGACTCCTTCTCACTCTCTAAGTCATCACGTAATTGACGGCAGTCTCTATAATATGACTCACCATCATTTTCTTCAGCATCACATGATTCCTCACCGTCTTCCAAATCATCCAACCTGTTCAGGAAGTCGTGAATATCTTTATCGGATAGTCCTGCCCGTATCTCGAAATAAAATTGTAAATATCATTAGAAAAACCCTATAATTAAAAACATATTAGATACCAAACATTTTACACGTAGTGTAAATAAATTACGCACTAACGCGCAATGTTGCACATTTACAACCTTCCAATTTAGGCTATAATTGTGGCTAATAAATAAAGTAAAACGATAAAATCAATTACATATTGCAATAATTACTCTATAATGCACGGAATAATACAAAATATCCACACTTACCTTCGAAAATAGTCCCAAAACAATATTCACGAAATCAAATAAAACTCAACTTTTACCGCCAACCAATTTCACTTTTTCAAATGTCAAAAAGTTTGAAAATTCAAACTTTACAGTGTACCTACTGTCAGAAATTTATAAATAACTATGTTGTCTATGAAATTTTATGGGTGCTTTTAAAAACTAATAGTGTCAGATTAAAAAATAATTAAAGACAAAGTTATGTTGCAATTCTGCAGCAAGGCGCATTTAAGTGATATTGCGTCCGATTTATCGAACGCTATGCTGTAATGGGTTAAATAGATAATAGATGTGGGGAGCTCGCTTCCGGGATGCCCGGGGTAGCGTACGGGAAGAGACGGGACGGTAGGTAGGGGTGTGGACTGTGGACCCGCTGCCAGCTGCGCAGACTCACGCGGCTGATGATAGTGACGGCTAAAGATGTCTTGGCCGCAGCGGGGGGAAATGAGACCCAACACAGACGGTTGAAATCTGTTTTATTATGATAAATCAATGATATTTATAGTAAAATGTATTGTATGCACACTGTCGAGGGTCTTAGGTTGTGTGCCGTCGGTGTAGAACGCCGACGCTGCTGCTTGGTCCTTGCTGGGTCCACCGGTCAGGTCGTTGTTGATCGTGGCGTTGTTGACGCGTGGCGGTGCACGGCGCAGGGAGGAGTTCGAGCGCGACGTGCGCATCCTGGCGGCGCTGTCGTGCCCGCAGCTGGCGCGCGTGGTGGGCGCGTGCCGCGCGCCGCCGCTGGCCGTGGTGCTGGAGTACCTGACGCCGGGCGACCTGTGCGCCTGGCTGCGCGCCGCCGCCGCGCAGCCGCCCGCGCCGCCCGCGCACGCGCTGCTGCACATCGCCGTGCAGGTCGCCGCCGGCATGCGCTACCTCGAGTCGCTCAACTTCGTGCACCGGGACCTGGCCGCCAGGTACATATCACTGCCTATCCTTCCTACTAATATTATAAACGCGAAAGTTTGTTTGGATAGATGGATGGATGTTTGTTCCACTATCACGCAAAAACTACTGAACAGATTTTAATGAAACTTTACAGGAATATAGTTTGTACATCAGATTAACACATAGGCTATGTTTTATACGAATATTCACGCGGGCAGAGCCGCGAGCAGCAGCTAGTATATAATATACAGATGCTGCCTTGGAGACTGGTCTGCTCCTAATTGCCCTATATAAAGTATATTAATGTTTATTTATTTTTTTAATCTAATTTATAATTAATTTTGTAAGGTTTCAAAGGGCCCTTAGTCTGTATGACGTGGTCGTAGTTAAAAGTATAAATGTGATAATAATATTGTAAACACTATGTTGAAAACAGCAACTAAACGAGTTTCTTGCCGGTGTCTTCTCGGTAGAATGCTGCTTTCCGAACCGGCGATAGCGTCGACGATTTGTAAATATTTTTTTTAAAACATATACAAATAAAGATTATTTTGATTCTGATGTATATGTCACCATAAAATTGTAAATACCGTTAGGATCTATATCGCGAGATTGTAATATGTCGAAATATTGTGAACTGTAAAATAATGCTTACATTTTAAATTATCAACAGTTCCACTTTGATCGACCGAATTCTACCGAAAAATAATAGTATAAATGACCAAATGAAGTTAATACTCATAAAATTAATTGTTAATTGTTATTGTAATGCAGAAACATCCTGATCGGCAAGGGGTACCAGGTGAAGATCAGCGACTTCGGCACGGACAACGAGGCGTACGCGCGCGACTACTACCGCGCGGGCGGGCGGCCGCTGCCGCTGCGCTGGGCGGCCTGGGAGGCGCTGGCCGGCCGCCACTCCACGCGCAGCGACGTCTGGGCCTTCGCCGTCACGCTGCACGAGATCCTCACGCTGTGCCAGCGCCGCCCCTACGAGCACCTCACCGACGAGCAGGTACCCTCCGGCCTGCGAGACTGACCCGACCAACACCGTTGGCATCGACCAAATATTGCTTTCTACACTGGCCATTTTTATATCAACCCGACCAAGGCCGCGTTGGGTGCGGTCCGATCCGACCGTGTAGATGGCCTTTATTGCTCGCCTTTTGGACTAAAATTAAATGATGTTTTCGCCTTGCATATGGGCTATTCAGGAATCCTGCCTCATATAAAAGAGCATCTTGAGCTTTGTTCAAAAGTTCAATCTAAGGTTCCTCGTTCATTATCATTGCATCTTAGCAGAGCAAATGCAAGAGGAGATTTTCACGTTCAGACCCTTTGGAGTCGGATTACTAGCTATGCCAGCGGCGTCCCACGTGTGGGATGTTGGGTTTCAAAAATAACGGATTTTCATAAAATGGTGCCTAAATTTTAAACTAGACCTCTAGCCATCCATTGGTGAAAATCGCATTCAATTCCATGCAGTAGTTCTTTGCGTGATGCTCGATCAAACAGACAGATAAAAATTTCTCCCGTTTTCCCAACACTTCTCATCACTGCTCTGCGCGTATTGATTGTAGCGTGATGAAAAGTATGCTATAACCTGCCCAGGAGTATAAAGAATAATCGTACTAAGTTTCGTTAAAATCCGTCAAGTAGTTTTTGTATTTACTTGTAGATAGTCAATTTTACTCAGGCTTTTTTAACAGGCTCGGTGGCTCATTTGGTAGTGACCTCTGAGCCAAGGGTCGTGGGTTCGATTCCCGCACAGTACAAACATTTGTGTTCATGAACATGTCTGTATTGGTCTGGGTGTTTTCTATGTATAATATGTATTTATTTACAAAAAAAAAAATGGTTCTAAGTAAGTTTATCAGTTGTCTAACACCCTATAGTGCAAGCTTCGGCTTAGTTTGGGGCTAGGTGGCGCTGTGTGGCCCAGCGTGGCATGTCTTGGGTTATTTATTTATTTACTGATTGAATTTTTGCCGTCATTATCAATCAATCACGTCTTGATATTTATTTTGAAAATATATTTCATGTACAGGATTGACCTTCCTACAGATTTATTATAAGTACAGATTTAATTGCTTTTTTTTATAGTGCCTCGACATAATGGCTTCCCTACGCCTGATGGAAAGCGAAAGAGAGGCCCAAGTCGCTGTGACAACTGGCAAGTAACCGGTCAGTTGCCACTGCCATGCCGGCCCAACCCTAACTCCCCACGAACTCCGGACACCCTACTCACCGGCAGAAACACGACCCGAAGGTCATTTGGCTGCGGTATTTTATAGGGTGGAGGTCCTTCCCCGGACGGGCAGCTCGAATCGAGCTCAATTCGCTATGCCCTACCTCTTTTAAAATGCTCGATTTAATCGGTTGTCACTCGAGCCGCGATGGTCGTTCGGGCAGGTGCTGGAGAACCTGTCGCACCTGGAGGCGGACGACGGGCAGTTCGAGTGCGTGGCGCGCGCGGGCGGCGTGCCGCGCGACCTGTACGACGCCATGCGCGCGTGCTGGCGCCGCGACGCGCCCGCGCGGCCCTCCTTCGCGGACCTGCACGCGCTGTTGCTGCGCCGCGCCGCCGCCGCCGCCGCACCCACGTGACACCACCACCACCACCACCTTCTGACGACACAGCGCCCGCTTTGCGATTCCACCCGACGGGTGACTTGTTTTTATAATAGCTCGACATAATGGCTCCCCTATGCCTGATGCAAGGGCGGATCCACCATTGTGGGCACGATGGGCAGGGCCGTCTTAAATCTATTCGACGCCGGGGTGCGAGACTTAACCTGCGGTGATGATGACAAGGGCCTTGACTATCATATCGTAGTCATTTAGAAAAAAAAACCGCTTCGCCCTGTAGCACTTTATGATAAGCAGCAACAGCGAGCCTTTATTGGAGTTCTCTAGCGAAGAAAATGACAATTTTTATTACTGACTTTTAAAAGCGCGAAGACGTATTTCGTAAGTAGTTATTTAGGTTACGATTAACTAGCAGTGAATATGAAAAATAAAATATCCAGAAATTCAGCGCTCAACAGGCGCCCCCGGCCGCCCTGCGCCCGGGCCCCTGCACCCCCGGTAGAGACGGCCCTGACGATGGGCATGCCCAAAGAATAGATATGTGACATCACGTTTGTTGAATTCCACTTAGCTAATCGGATCCAACTTATCGTTGACTTCATAGTACACGGAAGAAAGAAATAGTCATATAAATATAATAGTAATTTTTAATCTCTCCGTTAGGTAACCAAATCAATAAAATCAAAAATCTCTTTAATCATATAGGATTGAGACAAGCACTTATAAATCGCCAATACTGAAGTCTCCCCAAGACTAGTTCATGTAAAGACAGGTCATTTTGCAGTCACATAGATATTACGTGTCAAATAACTAAAACTCCAAACATTATAAAAATTCTCCCCCCATTTGCAGTACATTGGCCTAACTGAGTATGTACTCATAAAGTTGACGCTAGAACGCTTTTGTATTGCCAATATAAATAATAATGTTTAGAAATAAACGCACATATTTAAAGTATACAAGCATGTCAATGATTGCGTCACCTGCCTGTATACCGTACAGAATCATAGGATTATAATTTTTTTTAACCAATAGACTAGTCAATCCCATTTTCAGAAACGAGTCAATATTTCTTACAAAATTATATGACAATTTTCTTTTAATTTAAAATGCCTCGTGTCAAAATGGTATCGCAATAACGTTCTTCATTACGATACTGTGCATGTGATGTGCGAGTAATAAACCTAATATAATAAGTCCACTACGGAAAAGTAAACAAGCCTCGGGTGGAACCAGCAAACCGCACAATTATTATTTATATTCGAGTTAATTCTGTTAACTTGTATACTTCCGTTTACAAAAGCTATAATATTATAAAAGATGTGTTATGTGTTATTTCTAAATGTCTGTTAAAATATTAAACCAACATTTATCAAATATATTGAAACTGTGAATCTTCTCATTCAATGTAGAGTAACCGTTTATTATTATTTATAATGATGAACAATATTGTTTTTGTACTTCATTCTTAGAATAAGTTATGAATAATTGTAAAAATAATGTAGATATAATTTAATTACAATAGCTATTATTTATACAAGACACGGTTTAGAGAGGTCACTGCGTGAAGTGGTCGCGTCGTGCAGTGACGTGCGCCCCGGGCCCTGCGGGTGCGGCCGCAAGCCGCTCCTGACTATCGCGCTTGCTAGCTATATACTTTTCCTATTTATCCATACCTGAGTCGACGCATTCTGCCGGGTTTCATAACGTCTATTTTATTATTTGCTAAAAGCTATGAAGACAAATTCGAAGTACATACCTATGTCTCTTTCCAGTTCTTTATTCATTCGAGTTAAGATCCGTAATACATTACTTAGTGAATCATCTCAAGTTACGGATGTTATTGCGGCCGCACACCGCTCGGGTGCGCACGCGAGCTCGCCTACGACCACTCACGTCGGATATGGTACTACACCTGCACACGGTACTTTTGGTCACTTGTTAGTGTGGATCGGTCTAATAGGTAGCTAATAATTTAGGGCCTAATTTGTGAACAATCAGAGCATTATTTGGATAATATTCTCTCCCGATATCGTATGAATAAGCTGAATTTGTATCGGCAATCGCTGCCGCGCGCACGCCGCACCGGCAACAACGTTAACTCATAGGTGATTCACTACGACGCTCCGGTTATTAACTGTAATTTTCTTTAAACTGTGATATTTTTGTCCTGAATTTTACGTTAATTTTATTATTAAAACGTCACTAAAAGACTGAATTTTCTTACGTTCCGCTGTCTCATTGGCTCTGACGCCTCATTTCATTTGTATCGATGTGACCGTTGCGAGTGTCGCTGGTGAACCAGCCGCCCGCGCCCCGCCGCCCGGCTAGCCCAATTGGCTGCTGACAAACAATCTCAATAAACGCATTTATCTAAAATAGCTACCTAGTGACAAGCCAAGCCGGCGCACGCGCGGCGGCGGCGGCGGCCTCGTTACCACTCCTAATAGTCATTTATTTTCGTACAACACATTTCATGAATCTATAAATTAGAAATATTTAAATAGTAAGTCGTTAGAGATAGTTGCGTCTGAATCGAATAAATTTTATTAGAAGTATTATTGAATAGTTGAGAAGTTGTCTATTTTCCGTAGTTTGCTGTGTTGAAGTTAGATATGGCAGTTGACCCGACAATACTCGCGCCCGCGGCGCTGCATTCAGATACATGCCGGGCCCCGCCGCCCCCGGGCCCCGCCGCCCCACGGGGCCCCGCCCGCAGCACCCGCGCGATACGTGTATCGAAGCAATACGAATAGATGTACCGAGTGTTCTTCCGCTAGCACTAGAGTTTACTAGGTGAGGTTGTATATGTAGGACTGAGCGCTTATGACTAGTGAGTATGCAACTTAACTAAGTGTAAGGAGACGTTTTAACCTGAAGAGAGCTCTATATTTGATTTAAGTGACGATAGTTTGAGTCGGCCTACCTCGTCGCGCCTGCGCCCTCCAACGAATTAGCTACGACCGGCCGCCCCGCCCCCTCTCTTGCTACGGACAACGACACCCTTATTATACGTTGATATGGCCTAATAAATTATGTTATTGCATTTATTAAATTTATTATGTGTGATATTCGAGTTTATAAATTACATAAAATCATTAGTGCCATATTTTATTTAGTCTATCTTCATACCTAAGGCCTACTAATTTTAATTCCTATGTGAGACTTGTTTGTTCACATTATTATGTACACTGGACAGAGGAGTTTTAAAGAAAATTAGGTTAAAGAAGAGAAGACCAATGGAGGCGCGGGCGGTTGGTATCTGTATTTATGATGTTATATGTTATCGGATATATTTTTGTTGACCAACTATTTATACTTATTGAGTAGCCAAATATTGCGCGGCTGCGCCTTATGTAGACGTATGTATCTGAATGTAAGCTTGTAGTGTATAGCTGTTACTCCGTGCCGGCGCCGGCTCCCTCGGGCCGATAGTTAAGCACCTAGATGTAAGCGAGCGTTTAGTTGCTACCTGCGCCCGCCGCCCGCCGCCGCGCCGCCGCCTCACATATCCGGCGAGCCGCCAAATACACGTTAATTGTATTACCTAATAAATACGCTTAGATGTAACGGTGCAGCGGACGCGGCGGCGGCGGGCGCGTCTCTGACGGAACCAATGTTTACTAGGCTAATCGAATATACAGAGGTCTAATTATTTGTAAGTAAGTAGGCTGCGCCGGCGACGCGGCCGCGGCCGAGGCGCGCGCGCCGCCGGCCTTAGGCACTAATGTAATGTACAATAAAACACCCTCTCTGCCTTAGTGATGCTATTCTTACCCCTAATGCTACGACGATATCACTCTAGAAGGAAATTTATAATGATACTTGTAAATACGAATTCTTATGGCTGATGTATCATATATGAGCACTATGGAAAACTTAAATTCCTAACAATGGTCCAAACTTCACTCGCTTTTTTTATTTGTACTATACGATTATACAATTTCTATAAAAATAAAGAATAATAATTAGTATAGAAATAAAACTTATGCTTTAATTTTATTTTAATAGATGTAAATCGTGTATTTGTCGAAATGCTTAATTTTCATAATCAAAGTTTTATGGAAAAGGTCGATACCAAATGCAGTATTTTTATTTTGTACTCTACATCTTTGTACCCGAATAAAAGCAATAATCTTTAGAGGTGGTTTTATTTACTGCGTCACCTCCGGCAGCCGGTTATACCTACCCGCAAATAAACGAGCGCGGCGCAAAACAAGCGGCGATAGGGCGGTGTTTGTAAACACGCGGCCGGCGCAGCCGCCGCCGCCGCTCGCCGCCGGCACTCCCGAGCATGCGCCGCTGGTCGCTGGTCGCGTGCGCCGCCGCGCTGCTGGCCGCCGCCGCCGCCGTCAAGGTCAAGGTGCTCATGCACACGCAGGAGGACGACTCCAAGCCCGACGACGACGAGCCGCTCGAGCGCCGCGCGCCCGCGCCTGCGCCCGCGCCCGCGCCCGCGCCCGCGCTGCTGCCCTTCCTCAAGCTGCAGCCGCCGCCCGCGCCCGCGCCGCCGCCGCCCCTCGCGCCCCTCGCACCCGCCGCCGCCGCCGCCCCCGCCGCCGCCGCGCGCCGCCCCGACTACGACGAGGACAAGCCCAAGGAGCGCCAGCAGCACCCCAACGAGCTCATCTTCCCGCTCATCTACAAGCAGGCGCACATCAACAGCATGTTCAAGTTCGGCGAGAACTGGTACACGTGGAGCACCGAGCGGCGCACCGACGGCTCCAAGGGCACCAACTACTACGTCTGCTACGACGAGCCCAAGCGCTGCGACGAGATCGGATGGGTAACCGCTCACTCATTACTTACACTTTCTCCTTCTGTTTCTGTCAGGAAGTTATTGTAGCACAGCATAGTTTTCGGCTGATGGTAAGCAAAAGAGGGCCCATGTTGCAGTGGCACCTGACGAAAGCACTTTGCCGTTGACACAAACGACACAAAGGCCAAGGTCCAGCAAAGGAAGGGCACAGATTAGAGCTTGAGCCGATCGGACAGTGGGTAGTGTCTACTACAACACACTACTTTAATTTTTTTAGCAAATTCAATATTATTTCGTCCTCATCTTTTTGTTCATCGGATTAAATAGGATCGCCAGAATTCAAATCTTCCTAAAAAATGCTTAGTAGAATGCTTAGGTGGTAATTTGGCGTGTGTGTGTGTCGCAGGAGCGCACGGACGCTCTGCCGAAGTGCGCGTTCCAGATCGACTCGCTGCTGCCCGACGACCGCGCCTGCCTCAACCCCTTCGGCGTGGAGCCGCACAACGCCGGCGCCTGCGACGGCGCCGAGCAGATGAAGGTAACCCACTCGGTACTCCTTACACCATCAACGCGGAGCATGCTATAAGGCATTACCGTTCGAAACTCTTGAAGATCTAAAGGTTCCCATGTGACATTTCATTATTTAATCTGCAGGGCCTTGTAATCTTAAAGCTTGTGGTGGGAAAATGACGATCTCAAGACATGAGAGAGCTCTTGCACAAAATCAAAACTTTCGAGTAGTCAGAAGCAGGTAGTTGACACGCTAAAGAGGAATTCCGATCCTCAGTGTTAAGGGAGTGATAGAGAAGAGAAGTTGCTAGGCATGTAAACTTGTAAGTTTTTGCCACAATGTCCTTTTGGTAAATAGTAGGTGTTTCCATATAGGTGCGTTTGTGCACAATGTGTGGTGTGGGTGGCGCGCTGAGTGCGAGCGTGTTGCAGGTGAGCGAGGTGGTGCGCGCGTGCGGGCCGCGCATCCGCTCGCTGTGGCGCTTCGTGCGCGTGGGCCGCCGCCCCGCCGGCGCCGCCAAGCCGGCCGACGTCAACTCGCTGGTCTGCGAGGACGAGGAGGAGTGCTTCATCACCATCGAGTACCGGGTGAGTAGCGACGCTCCCAAACCGACGCTCAACAGGGACTAGAAAAGTGCACAGTGGGTCTCTGCCCTGGTCATTCATTCCCCTAATCGTTTGGTCTGACTTGGAATGGAACTAACGACTTAACGTTTTATCCTATAGATTATAGACGCGGAACGGTAAAAGGACAAAATGGTATAAGAGCAAAACGTCAAAACCGCATATTGGTAAAAAAGATCATTTATCACCGCCAAATCCCTGAATGAAACTGCTTCCGAGTATAGTACATTTTAATTTAGTTTTAGGCGGTACCTACGACGACTGAGACGACGACTAGACCAAAGTGACTGTTGGTTGCTACAGCGAACTTTACCTTACGTTTAGATCCAGTATTCTACCGACCCTGTGTCCCATACGATATGCAATGCCAGATAACTAGTTTCCCGATTGCACGCAGATCCACCACGACCGAATAACGTTCTCGCTGCACGAGCCGACGCGCGGGCAGACGTTCAAGAGCGCGCTGAAGCGCGAGGCGGCCGCGGAGGAGGAGCCCAAGCCGGCGGCGGCCGAGCGGCCGCGCGACAGGCCCGCCAAGTACCGCGGCCGCGCGCGCGGCAAGGGCGTGCTCAAGGAGCGCGACGACTCCGCCCTCGCGCGGCGCCCGCTCCACAACAAGGTCAAGCTGCGCGAGGACGTGTCCGACGACACCTCCGAGTAGCGCCGCCAGATTTAATTATAAGTACACAATTACATGTATGCTAAATATATTGAATCTTTGCTATGTTGTGTTCCTAATTTTAAACTTAAGTGCCCAACATTATAGTGTCCATTATATCCAAGACTAGAGATACCTATTTTGACAGATTTAGTGTAGATAGCCCTCAATGAATGTAATATGTAAAATCAAGGTGTTTTGTAAAACCCAATATTCAAATAAAATATTGAAGCTAACAGAAAACAGACCCCGGGTTATCCGCCTTACATAAATAATTATTCAGTGCGTGATGTTAAATAGATTAAACAATTCATATAAGTATGATTTGGCATTATTCTCTCTATAGTAGTGTTATTTGTTGTTACTGTACCCAAGTACACATCGGCATGTTTTTTACGAACAAAGCCGTATGTTGACAAAACCTATAATCGGAGAAACAATAGAAGTTGAAAAACCTTATGGTTTTATGACCGTTTCAGACCTATTTCCTGTGTTTGCCTACTTTTTTTTTATCAATGTTTATAAGACTGCATGTACGTTCGTACGCTTAAAAAAATTTGGTGCTGTTTTCTGATAAATGATTTAGAGCAGCTTGAAGCTGTGATGTTGGCTGTATTTTCTGGCTGGCTCGACATAATGGCTTCCCTACGCCTGATGGAAAGCGAAAGAGAAGCCCAAGTTGCTGTGACAACGGGCAAGTAACCGGTCAGTTACCTGTCAGTTGCCACCGCCATGCCGGCCCAACCCTAACCCCCCACGAGCTCCTGAAACCCTACTCACCGGCAGAAACACTACCCAGAGGTCATTTGACTGCGGTATTCTATAGGGTGGAGGTCCTTCGGACGGGCGGCTCAATTCGAGCGAAGATTCGCTATGCCCTAGGTACCTCTCTTATTACTTGAATAGGAAGTTCGCCACGTCTGCTGTTACTTCCGTCTTTAAATGGTAGGTAGGGAGATAGTATGATTACAGACGTTTTTAATACGCCTAGATGGACGGCCTTTATACAAACGCTTCGTCTAAAGGTGAACATCAAGATGGCGGGACCACGCCAGGTTTTTCGAATATAATATTGAAAAGATTTATGTAATACAGAATTTTTACTATTTCATACAATAACAGAAAAATTCTACACTCAAAAATTATGAAAATTTTGTAGGTAGTAAGTGGCGCCGGCACTTTGACGTCAAAATGGCGGGACCACAGCTCAGTTATTATAAAAACCGGCCAAGTGCGAGTCGCGAGCGAAAATTAAGTACCTAATTTGATTTATGACGTTTAAAAAAGCTACTGTCTAGATCTCATTCAAACCAATTTTCGTTAGTAGTTTGTACGAGCCCCGATGCAAAATAGATCGTCTAGTACGAAAAACGTGAAGAAAGATTTTCTCTAACTTAATTATTTTTGTATTCAGGCTACCGTAAATTGATCAACTAACTGAAATCCATTGCGTTAAATAATACATTTCAACTACCGTTTGTTATATTCCGAAAGTTAATCAACTACCTAGGAAATTGATCAACTTACGATTCTTGCTATTTTCCGGTGACAAACATATTTAAAACTACAGCCATCTTTTCCAAATTGTGTTGCATTCAAACTATAACTAGGTACCTATGTGAAACGTACGACCAATCATTATTTATAATTTAAATTTGCTTGTGCGTGTAAAAGCGGTGATGGAGCGCGCCATTTTAGCTTAGACAATTAGAGACTTTGTTTCATAAGAATCTTCTCATAACAGGCAAATAACTAACATTTTTGTATTGTTCTGGTTTCTTATAAAATGGTGTATGGTACTAACAACATAAAAATGACGCGCGACTCATGACCATGGTCGTTACAATTAACGACCACAGTCTTGAGTCGCGAGCGGATCAATTTATTTGTTAAGAATGAAACAAAACGTGTAGCAAAAATAATCGTTATATATATAATCTGTTAAGTTTCGCTTAATAAAACTATTTATGTTTCCTAAATTTCTTCTTGGGTTGTTTGCGCGCCTTTTCGATGTCCTCGCAGAACTTCTTGTAGTCGAGGTCCTTGTAGTCGACGTCCTTGCGGGCGCTGGGCCCGGGGACCGGCGAGGGCGGCTGCGCGTGCGCAGCGGGGGCGGCGGGGGCGGCAGGGGCGGCCTGCGGGGCCCTGTCGCGCCTCTGTCGCGCCTCGCTGGGCGGCGGCTCCTTGCGCTCCTTGTCGGATATCTTGCGCTTGCGCTGCGCCTTCTTGTCGGGCGCGGGCGGGGCGTCGCCGGCGGCGGCGGAGGCCGGGTCTGCGGCGGCGGCCTTGCGCGCCCGCTGCAGCTTGTGCAGCACCTCCGCCTTGATCAGTTCGTTGCCCTTACTAATCGCCGCTATTTTCGCTTCTTTCTCTTTGAACTCTTTTATTTCTTCAATCTGGAAAGCAAAACATATTTTGTTTTATTTGAAATTACACTCACTTGTCATGGATTCTTTTTTCACTAGTCTCTATAATTGGGCAAAGGCCTCCACAAGTTTTAGTGGTATTTCTCACCTGGGCTAAAGAGCGATATTTCCTGTATCTATCGTACGGTGGAATGAACAGTTTTGCATCTACGTTCAAATCGGACACCTGCAACAAACGGACAGATAACTCATTAGTCACACACGAAATAAAACATCAACATGTTCATTAAACACGACCTTGGTTTTGTCCAAGTTCATCCGTAGGCCGATGCGCTCAGAGGAGTTGGCCTGTTCATTCAGCATTTGTTGTAGGTCCTGCAGCGATTTCGCCATTACGACGATGTCGTCTGCGAATTGCAAGTGAGAGATGTATTGGCCTTTTATGTTGATGTCACGGAGGCCGGTTCAGCGCGCGGCACCTGCATCAGTGCATCGTATCCGAGCCTCGCCTTCGCGACCCGAGTGGCAAGTGCGGGAGCACGAGCCATTCAATGGGACGTGACGGTGTGCTGGGTGGAGCCACACCGTTGCACGAGATCTATTCGGGGGGCATTCCTTCGCTCCCCTTATTTGCCCTACCCGAGGAGAGCCGGCCGTTTGTTATCTGCGGCTGGCTTCGGCGCTACCCGAATTCCTGCAAATTGCTGCCCACCGGCGACACAGAGGGGTTTGGTCGGTATATCCATTTCGGGAGGTGCGAGTCCCAGGCACCACGTCCGGCTCCGTCACGCCCCGGAGGTGCATAATGTATTCCCATCTAAAAATAAAGGTATCAGTACAAGTGACTCACTACACCGGTGGCGGTGGCGGTGGCGGCGGCAGAGGCGTGGCCGTGGGCGTGGGCGTGGGCGTCGGGCGGCGGCTCGAAGGCGCGCACGTCGGGCGCGCAGGCGGCGCGCTCGCTCAGCAACTGCGCCGCCTGCTCCAGGTCGATGGGCTGCGCTTCTTCGCTGCAACACATACGGTCAAGTCTTTACAACAGTTCTGCTAACTACCTGTTGGAGGCTCTCGACAGGTTGCAGCATAGTGCTATCCGTATTGTTGGAGATCAAGGGATTACTAAGAGCCTAGAACCTCTTCAGCTACGTAGCGACATTGCCAGTTTAAGAGTTCTCTATCGTCTTTACAATGGGGGTGCTTCGAAGAGTTATTCCAACTAATCATCCTCTCTTTTCTTCTCCTGACCAACACATGCTGGACAGCGTTGTCATCCATACCATTCAGCCGATAGTGGCACGCACTTGAGGTTTATTAGGTGGGATGTGAAACGGCATCTCAGTGGGCCTTCAGGGTGAGCGTGACAAATGCGGTGGGGTTGATCTAACCTAACATTTGGACCGCTTACCATCAGCTGGAGTAAGGTCGTCGTGAACACTCTTTTCATAAAAAATAAATTTGGTTGGCTTGGAGCGAACAGATGAATAGGTCGCTCCCTTACATCTAAATCATTAAACCACCTGAAGCTCAAGCGCAACCGAAGTCACGGCAGTCGCCAGACTGGCAGATAAGCGTCTCTTGATCTACTGGTGGGTACTACTAAAATTTGTAGAAACTAATTAGACTAATGTGTCAATGACATTATTTATGAAGTCCATAATATATAAATCTTACAACACATATTATGTGTTGTAAGATTTTGTAGGAAATTTAATATTTTGTGCAAGGACCTTGATATGTTTCACCGAAGCCACAGATCTTTTTTAAATAATGTAAAATGTTCGCAGAATTTTAATTTGCTTCTTTCCACTAAGTAGGTAGGTAACACTATAGTAAAATTTTTAAGTTATTTTAAAATACATTAATCGAATGCTGTCCTCGGTTGTTTCTGTAATGTGTAATGAAATTTAAGGAGTGTTTTGATTTGTATTTTGTTACCGTGCCAAAATAAAATCTTAACTAATATTATAAAGCTGAAGAGTTTGTTTGTTTGAACGCGCTAATCTCAGGAACTACTGGTCCGAATTGAAAAATTCTTTTTGTGTTGAATAGACCATTTATCGAGGAAGGCTTTAGGCTATATAACATCACGCTGCAACTATTAGGAGCGAAGAAATAATGGAAAATGAAAAAAAAAACGGGGAATAAATAACTATTCCACGCGGACGAAGTCGCGAGCACAGCTAGTAAATAAATAACGATTCATAAGTGCTTTTATTGCTCAAGGTCTGCCAAAGAGCAATGGAAAGAAGTATTCTAGGCATCAAACTCATTGATAGAATAAGAAATACTTCCATTCGCTATCAAACTGGCATCGCCGATGTAGGGTATAAAACGGCTAAATTAAAATGGGATTGGGCAGGTCATGTGTGCAGGATGAAGGAGGAGAGATGGGCCAAGATCGTCACACAATGGGTGCCGGAGGATGGCTACCGCCGAAGGGGAAGGCCCAGAAAAAGATGGTGTGACGATTTGGTGTATCAATCAAAGGATTGGCAGGCTCTGGCTTTGGACAGAGACCTGTGGAAAAGTTTGGGGGAGACCTTTGCCCAGCAGTGGGACAGTATAGTTTAATAAAAAAAAAGTGCTTATGTTAAGTGTATGTGAATAAAGGTATTTTTGAATTTGAATAAAGATGGTGTATGTGGGTACCTGGGCTGCGGCACGTGCGCGAGGTCGTGCAGCGCGTGCGCGGCGGGCGCGGGCGGCGGCTGCGCGCGCAGGCTGGCCGCCGTCTGGTACAGCTGCGGCTCCAGCGGCAGCTCGCGGCACTGCCCACCAACACACCAACAAGAAAATAAAATAAAAATAAAATAATTTATTTCTGCAAATAGATTTACAAGTAAATTCTTTTGCACGTCAAACTTTTTTTTCCCTACTAGCACTTCGACGTGATAAGGATGAGGCCTGATGAGAAGAAGTGCCGCAAGAAACTCATCAATTTTGAGACACGTCACACATACAACAACACTCCAATTACGGTGGCAATAGATGCTCTACCAAAACCTAAAAACTTGCTGAAGAATAAAATAATAAATAACCCAAGACGCTGGGCCACACAGCGCCATCTAGTCCCAAAATAAGCCGAAACTTGTACTATGGGTACTAGACAACTGGTAAACATACTAAAAAATTTTTTTTTGTAAATAAATACATATTATATATATTAAACACCCAGACCAACACAAACAGACATGTTCATGAACACAAATGTTTGTACTGTGCGGGAATCGAACCCACGACCCTCGGCTCAGAAGGCAGAAGTCACTACCAAATGAGCCACCGAACCAGTTGAATTACAGTAAACCATAATAAACCATAAACCATTTATTTAGTTCATAAGAGTAACCACACAATTTCCACAATATAGGTAGTAAAAATAATTCAAAGCTCTTACGTGTCTAATTATGCTAAAGTAACTACTTAATGCACAACTTAATAATAACATGTATCACTTATATTGCGAATTTGGCGGTAGACAAAATTATGTTATTCATTACCTCCCGTGCTAGTCGACGACTGTGTTACGGCAAGGTAAGAATCAATGGCTCACAAAACAGTGGCAATAGATAGTCTACCATAACCTAAAAACTTGCTGAAGAATATTCTGAAAGTTTTATCATTAGCCTATTGCAGTCCGCTGCTGGACATAGGCCTCTCCAGTTGTCGGCCACTTAGGGCAAACCACTGGAAGATATACCCATAATCGCCACGCTGGGCAGGCGGGTTGGCGATCGCAGGGCATGGCTTCTCGCTCCGGTGACGCTGCTGCCCGTCATCGGTCTATTTACAGTTGCCAGTGCATGGGGCTGCACAGCGCGTTGGCCCTGCCCTGCGCGGGCAGGAGGCGGTACGCACCGAGAGCAGCATGCGGTGGATGGTGAGGAGGTGGTGCTTGACGAAGGGCGGCATGGGGCTGCACAGTGCGTTGACGCCCTGCACCTCCCGCGGCAGCGCCTCCGCCAGCGCCAGCAGCATGTGGTTGGGCAGCAGGTACCTGCCCGGCGAACAGAACAACTTCAGACATCGCAAAAAAAGGAGTGCAATACAGTAGGGTACGGTACAGTGCATTAGGTTACGGTGCAGTGCAGTAGGGTACGGATGCAGTACGGTGCAGTGCAGTGCAGAAGGGCACGGTACCGTGCAGTAGGGTACAGGGTGCCTAGCACGAACACTTTCGAAAAAGTATGCGTAACGTAACCGTAAACGGGCGATAATTTTCACTACGTTAACGTAGTACCTCTTACGCACGATAGGGGCGCTGTACCAAGTTTCATACAAATGTTAACGGTAACGTTACGCATACTTTTCCGAAAATGATCGTGCTAGGCACAGAGTACAGTGCAGTGAGAGCACGGTGCAGTGCAGTGAGGGCATGATACGGTCCGCAGTAGGGCACAGTATAGTGCAGTAGGGCACGGTACAGTGCAGTAGGGCACGGTGCAGTGCAGTAGGGCACGGTGCAGTGCAGTAGGGCACGGTACAGTGCAGTAGGGCACGGTGCAGTGCAGTAGGGCACGGTGCAGTGCAGTAGGGCACGGTGCAGTGCAGTAGGGCACGGTACAGTGCAGTAGGGCACGGTGCAGTGCAGTAGGGCACGGTACAGTGCTGCGGTGCGGGCACGGGTAGGGTACGCACGCGATGCTCTCGTCCAGCTCGCGCGCGTGCGTGTCGCGCCACTTGTACAGCAGCTTGAGCGCCGCCATCTGCTGCGTGTTGAACGCCTTGCGCGAGCGCGAGTAGATGGACAGGTGGCTGTCCTCGTCCACCGTATGCTTTTTGTATGTCTGCAACACACACAACGCGCTTTGTTACAGATACAAGTGTTACAACAGCGTAGTAGCTTCCTCTTGCCTATTGGAAAGCGAAAGAGAAAACCAAGGCGTTAGAATAAGAGTGTACTCCTATTTAGAAGGTCGGTAGCGATAAAGATAGATATATTCTTTATTGCACACCAAACAATTTACATAGAACTAGGTACAGTAGACATTTTGTTGTACAATATAGGCGGCCTTATCGCTATAAGCATTCTCTTCCAGGCAACCTTAGGGTAGAGGATAGTCAAAAAGAGAGAGTGGGGTGGACCATCAACTAAATCATAATTTATGATCGATGTCAGATTTGAGTTGCCTGTTTAGCATCAGGCTTTTCTCGTTTGCCGCTTTTCGCTTAAAAAGAAACAGGTTTGAAGGGTCAACCGGTCCACCGGTGCGTATACACGTGAGGGGTCAAACGTTATGCGCAGGCGCCGATCGCACCGAACCGAAGCACCGGTGGCTGGTCAGACAGGGCACGCGTACCAAGGCGCAGATCTGGCGGCCGGCCTCGGCCACGGCCATCAGCAGACTGGGCCCGCGCGCGCGCAGCAGCAGCTCCCTGCGCATGCGCCGCCACACGTACAGCAGGTAGTGCGTGTCGCAGCGCGCGTACGCCACCAGCTCCTCGGGCAGCGGCCGGATGCGCCAGTCCGCCAGCTGGAACCTGCACAACCACACACGTCACTTCACGATTAAATGAACCCAGGGTAGGGCAATCTTTCTTTTTCTAAATATATATTACTTAAAGTTGACTGAACGCAACGACTGAAGCCCAAACCGTTGGACGAATCGAGCTGAAATTTGGTATGCAGGTAAATGGCATCCGCTAAGAAAGGATGAAACTTTATTCCATGCGGACACAGACAGAAGTATTAAATAAATCCATTAGCCGATTCAACGTACTGTTAGAGGAGAATAATCAACCGCTGCGGCACAGCACTATTCGCCACGCTCAAGAGTCACCGCACTAACGCTGACAGTTGGAGTTTGACGTAACGGTGACACTGACAGCTGTCATCGAGTTCCCGCCGATTATTACTTTTTCTCTCTCTCTCTGGTTGAATGAGTGTTTGTATTTGGATTGTGTAAATAAATACTTTCAAATTAAGATAAAGTGTCTTATTAGACAACATCACATACATTGCTCCGATCCCAAAATAAGTAGCTTAAGCACTTGTGTTATGGGTATCAGAACAACGAAGGTACCACAAATAAATACTTAAATACAAATATAAACACTCAGCACGGAACAAACACAAGTGTTCATCACACGAATGTTTGTCCCGGGTGGGAATCGAACCCATGACCCTTGGTTCAGAAGGCGGGGGTCACTATCAATTGAGCCACCGAGCCAGTCATACTACGTAGGTACCCCAGACCTTGCGCAATGGTGACTTGACCTTGGGGTGCCGCGGCCCTCGTCGGAGGCGCTGACGAGGGGCCAGTAGCCCAAGCACGAACTTTTCGTCAATGCGTAACGTAAACGTTACGTATGAAGGCGACGATTTTCACTACGTTAACGTACGTAAACGTGGTACCTCTTACGCACCACAGGGGCGCTGTACCAAGTTTCATACAATGGGGATGTTTCCAGGGTCAAAATAATTACATTATATTTATAGTTCATTCGCGTTAAGAAAATAGTGACTCATCACCGACTGCCGGCCAAGCCACACCCCCTAACCAATTAAAACGAAATTATAATTTCTAGCGTTTTAATTGGCTAGGGGGTGTGGCTTGGCCGGCAGTCGGTGATGAGTCACTATTTTCTTAACGCGAATGAACTATAGTCCGTATTTTAGATTATAAAATATATTAGACACGTATTTATCTTTTTTTCATTTAAACAAAAAATAACAAAGATACAAGGCATCAAAATTTAGGAGTGGGGGTCTATGACGTTACTTAGTGGCGAAAAATCTCCCACTCTGTGACGTCACGCCTAATTTTAACGGGCTATATCTTTATCATTTTTGGTCTAATTTACAAATGAAAAAATACGTGTCTTTTATTTTTGAACAATCTAAAAGACGGACTAATTACATTTTTTACGGTTACAGGCCCATTGTTTACGGTAACGTTACGCATACTTATTCGTAAGTGTTCGCGGCAGGCACGCAGCTTACTTCTTGTCTGCGCTGACGCCGCAGTAGTGCAGCAGCAGCGCCTTGAGGCTGAGCGCGGGCAGCGCCAGCGCGCGCGCGGCGCGGTGCGTGTCGAACAGACCCACCACGTACACGCCGAAGTCGCGCTGCAGCCACAGGATGTCGTTCTCCGCGCCGTGGAACACCTGCAACAACCCTGCTCTTCACTTCCTTTTAATAAACAACCCAACAGAGGCCACACAGCGCCATCTAGCCCCAAACTAAACCGAAACTTGTACTATGGGTACTAGACAACTGATAAAACTTACTGACGATACATTTTTTTTTTTGGAAATAAATACATATTATACATAGACAACACCCAGACCAATACAGACATGTTCATGAACACAAATGTTTGTACTGTGCGGGAATCGAACCCACGACCCTCGGCTCAGAGGGCAGAGGTCACTACCAAATGAGCCACCGAGCCTGTGATTGCAAAGGTGATTAAAAATAGCGTTACGTAATTGTTGAACGCTCCCTTATGTGAATGAAGACGTACTTTGAGCTTCTTGGGGTCGGTGAAGACCTGGTTCAGCTTGTGCAGGTAGTCGCGCGCCGCCAGCGCGTCCACGATGAAGTCGCCGCCCTCCTCCGTCGTGATCTGGATCAGGCACGTGATACCTGCACGACACGACGCGTTAGCGACCTCTGCACGACTGGTACGATGTCACGAGCGGACTAGCGACCTGTGTGCCTAGCACGAACATTTTCGAAAAAGTATGCGTAACGTTACCGTAAACATTTGTATGAAACTTGGTACAGCGCCCCTATCGGCGTAAGAGGTACTACGTTTACGTACGTTAACGTAGTGACAATTATCGCCCTGTTTACGGTTACGTTACGCATACTTTTTCGAAAGTGTTCGTGCTAGGCACACAGATTTCGCTTAACTTCGGGTATTTTAGATAAACAGTTCAATATTGGCGTTTTTTTAAGGATCCTAATAAATCTCCAAGGCGACTAGCAAGTCTGTTCACAAACACAGAAGAAGATCCTGTTCCTTCAATCTGACCATAGACCGGAGATATATTGGGCGCACTTTTTTTTTTTTTTTTTTTTTTTTTTTTTTTATTGCCGTCAGTGGCAGACGAGCAGGTGGCCTGTCTGATGTTAAACAGTAACCGCCGCCCATGAACATCAGCAATGCCAGGGGCACAGCCATGTCGCTGCCTACCGTGAGGAAAGAGCTCTCTTTAAACCACGCTTAAAGAAGGACATGTCGTAGCGATCAGGGAATACCGCGGCTGGGAGGTCGTTCCAGAGTTTACAAGTTCGTGGAAGAAATGAACGCTGAAAACGAACAGTTCTAGACAAGATCGTCTCCAGGTGGTACGGATGGACCCTACCGCGGCGTCTAGTAGTGCGATGGTAAAATGGTGATATTGGCATGATGTTAAACAATTCCTCGGAGCACTCTCCATTAAAAAGTCTGTAGAAGACGCACAGGGAGCCAAAGTCTCTCCGCAGGTCTAATGTCTCTAATTTGTCAGTGAGATCGGGATCATCAACAATTCGCACAGCTCGTCGTTGGAGGGCGTCAAATGGGTCAAGCTGGTATTTTGGGGCACCTGCCCAGAGATGAGAGCAGTACTCCACATGAGGCCGAATTTGGGCCTTGTACAGCACTAGTCGCTGACTTGATGTGAAGAACTGCCCCGCTCTGTTCAGGACTCCCATTTTTTTGCTTGCCAATTTGGCTTTGTCTTCCAAATGACGCCCAAACTGGACTTTGCTGGAAATGTTCATGCCTAAGATCCCGATACTCTTTGAAATATGGAGAGATACCCCTTGGAATTGAGGAGCCACGACAAAAGGGTCCTTCTTCGCAGAGAGCACTGATGGTGTATCACCAACACCATGACAAATCACGAGCACCAACTACTTTCTAACTCTGGAGCCACTTAATGAATAATTTCTTTATAAATTAGGCCAGTAAAAATGTTTTTTTTTCTTAACGATATCGTAGTCTAGGATGGAACGCGTCGCGTTCACTCAGCATAAACTCACTCTCGCCTTGAACATCGGAAGATTATACGAGTATCTCTCCAGAAACTCGGAGCTCGGCACAGAGTTCTATAGTTTACCCGTTCCTACTATGAAGGACATAAAGGTAGAGACGGAACGCGCCGTGCGAGTCTTGGGAACTTGCACCGTATAGCGGTGCCTGCAGGCAGAAGGAATCAAATTAAATAATAGGCCTGTTGCCGTAAAAATATTTAATTAGTCAGTCTTTTAGTTTGTTAAAAAATAAAAGACACGTATTTTTTAATTTGTAAATTAGACCAAAAATGACAAAGATATAGCCCGTTAACATTCCGCGTGACGTCAAAGAGTGGGAGTTTTTTCGCCACTGAGTGACGTCAAGGACCCCTATTCCTACATTTTGATGCCTTGTATCTTTGTTATTTTTTGTTTAAATGAAAGAAGAAAGAATACGTGTCCAATATATTTTTATAATCTAAAATATTGACTAAATAAAATTTTATTATTTTGACCTTGGAAACATCCCTATTCCGTCGCACACTCTCCAAAATGCAATCGATTGAATACCGACAGACAGGCGACTCAACCGGCGGTGTTTCAGACTTCCAGTCTCGCATCGCAAGTCGTTATTTGGGGCCCTCGTTACCGACGCCACCCGCGACCTCTAGACCACGCGCCAGTCAATCATAAATCCTTCAATTACGTATCTACACAAAATAGATAATAATTAAACAAAGGTATCTGAGCCGATTCAGATAAATATGACCGTTGAGTGTCAGACAAAACTGGCGACTTGTTATTGTCGATACGGCCGCTTTGTTTGAGACGCGAGTGGAGGGTCTGCGCCAAGGAGGCGATTACGATAGCGCAGCCGAGCACGAGGACGATAAGATATGCGGGTGACGCCCAGCCTCTGGCGAGCGATGGTTGTTTGGTTCGCATTTGGCTAATTGTTTTATCTACTCGCCCCTTTCACTGCAAGGGTATGATAGAAAAGAAAGAAAGAAAAAACGTTTATTTAGTGCAAGACAATAATATGCCAATTTACAAATAAACGGAGTGACTTATAGGTAAAACGTAGGTAGAGGCACATGTAACTTAATAACGTACACTATAGAACAATGCACCAAAAGGGTAACCACTCAGCATTAGCCGTGACGCAAGCGCCGCGGCGCTGATTTTTAGTTATGATAGGAATTTAAGATATTTTTTTTTTCGCTCCATTGGTCTGCTAGTGGGGTGAAACAGAATGTTCTCATTTTGTTTTACTAAAAAGATTTTTTTCTATTTGAAAGGTTCAGTGCATGTATACTTTTGGCTGTTTATCTTGGGTGGATGTTCGAGTAGGTAATGTGCTCACATAATATCTAACGCTGGCTGTTCATAAAAAATGTAGTATACACATAATAATAAATCGATCCTGATGTATCCCGCGAAATTTGAAAGCATTTGCTGATCATGCTTTGGCTTCTACAGATCACTTTTGAAGACATCCATCTAACTAAGGGTGATGTAAATGTAAACTATAGTTATTAAGGCGAGTTGCGTTGCTGGAAGGATGGCGAGGTATTGCCACTGGCTACCGCCTGTTGTACGTCCGCGACCGTAGCCAAGAGCGTGCCGATGAAGGTCAAACGTTACCCAGGTAGGTCCTGTAGGAGTGGTGCTCGAGGTCAACGGCCATCTGCGGCTGCGTGGCCAGGTGCGCCACCAGCGCGTCCACCTCCGCCTCGGAGGCCACCATTGTGAGCGGCGTGCGCTCGAGCGGCGGCGGCGCCGGCGGCTCCTCCTCCAGGGCCAGCTGCTCGGTCGTCGGGTGGTACAGGTCCAGCTCCACTTTGTACGGGTGCTCGTAGCTGGAACACAACTTGCTAATCAGCAGCAGATCCCGATATTTGATTACATTGCTTTATTTATATCTATCTCTATTCTAATACCTTTAAGTACTTTTCAATAAAGTTATTCGCTGTCTACTTCTTATAAGTCTAAATGTTACCGACACAAAAACATCTTTTGATGTTTGTTAATAGTAATTTCTCATTCCAATGCCGCTGCGCACAGTCGCGTCTGCCTGAGGACACGTGCGGAAGACCAGCGTCACGGCGTCATCGTCATTTTTGTGTCCTATTTGGTAAAACACTTTACATGTTTGTATTTTAATATTATTGTAATTTAGTGTTTAGATTTAAGTGTAATTTTGTTACCAAATAAACAAATTTTCTTTCTTTCTTTCTTTCATATCGCACACATTCTTCTTTTTTTTTATATTGGCTCAGCATAGTGGCTTCCCTCCGCCTGATGGAAAGCCGGAAAGGAAACCCAAGCCGCTCTGACAACGGGCGGGAAACCATGGTTTCCAGTCAATCATCACAGCCGTGCTGGCCTGCAAGATGCTTCTTCACGCTTCGTTTGAAGGATCCTATACTACATTACATACTATTTGGTTCACGCCCACCAGTGGGCCAAAAGGCTTTTTTACCCCTTCAGTAGAGTCCACAGGTTTATGAAAACACATCAGTATGTGGTATAGCTTAAGTGAGATTGGGCAGGTCATGTGTGCAGAGCAAGCTTTGCAAAGAAGAAGACAAGAAGAAACTGTTCTTTCTCCCTTCTTCTTTTTAACTTATACTGTTCCACTAGGTTTGAACAGCCGCCTGCCATATGAAAGTCAACATTGCAAATCTTAACTAATATTATAAAGCTGAAAAGTTTGTTTGTTTGTTTGTTTGAACGTGCTAATTTCAGGAACTACTGGTCCGAATTGAAAAATTCTTTTTGTGTTGAATAGACCATTTATCGAGAAAGGCTTTAGGCTATATAACATCACGCTGCAACTATTAGGAGCGAAGATATAATGGAAAATGTATGTTCGCGCGCAAGGTGAGCGCGGAGTGTTAGTCAACGCGGGGGGCGGGGGGAAACGATCCGCGACCGGGATGCCCCGCACCGCCCCCTCTCAGCCACCTGGAGCACTGGGACGCCGGGAATCGGGAAGTGGAGTCGACGACGGAACTCGGTGGCAGACGCAGCTGCCACGCGCTCCGAATATAATCCCTCCACAATTATCAAAGTTTCAATGTAAAAACAAAGGGGAAAACTATTCCACGCGGACGAAGTCGCGAGCACAGCTAGTGTACTATAAATGGTACAGACCCCACGGCCTCTCCGTTCGCGTTGTAGAGTATGTTGAGCGCCAGCGGCTTGATGTTGTTGGGCTTGTCGGAGATGCGCGGCACCCACAGGCTGTCCGAGTTGTCCACGGGCTCCGTGAACAACAACTGCGGCCGCACGATGTTCTTCGCGCCGATTAACGTCTTCGACCCCACCTGCGACCACAACAGGTCACTTACGAACACCTGTAACTGGGGCCCTACTACAGAAAACGAAAACGATCGTTCGTTGAACGGATCGCGTATTTTTGCCCCATAAATCCCTCTCATTCGTCCCTCCCGTGTTCGAATATACGAACAAAAATTCGTCAACGTCGATTTTCAACAATTAAATTGATATATTAGAACACGGGAGGGACAAATGAGAGGGATTTATGGGGCAAAAATACGCGATCCGTTCAACGAACGATCGTTTTCTGTAGTAGGGCCCCTGGTCGGATTAACCATCCATCAGTGACGTAGGCGACAGTTTTCTTGTTGAAACTCGCCGAGCGTCCAAGGTGTTTAGTCCAATATTGCCACTACACGGTAGGTATACCAGGATGACATGTGAAGCTGTTTTGTCTTTTCAAATACATCCTCTGCACAGAGGGCTGTGTGTGACACCTAGGCTCGGGAATGAAGGTGTTTGTAAAATACCGTGTTCGATGAGTGCTCCCATCACCAAGACTTATGGTGTCGGTAGGATCGGTTAAGGGCCAAAGAACAGCCTCCTAGCCATCTCGTTGGCATGTGCAATGCATCTGGAGTATGTCCTTTTCTCCATTTCTCATCGACTCTCTTGAGCAGGCATCAACTCTCTGAATTAGTGAGTTAAACAGTGGTCAGTTCACTTAACGGTACACTTACATATTACCTTAATCACGATAACATATATAGACAAATAATTGTATGACAAAATAGTAATATCTTTTTTTATAAAATATTTTTTTTTTATAAAAAAATTTCATGATGACTTCACTCCACCTGATGGTAAGCGATTGTGAGGTCCAAATGTTAGGTCGACAGGCACATTAAGGCAAACCCTCAGCGCATGTCGCCCTCGCCCCGAAGACCCACCGAGATGCCGTTTCAGGCTCCGCCTAAAGAACCCAGGATGTAAGAAGAAGGAAACACATGAGCTGGAAGGGCATTCCATGACTTAATTAAACATATTATTATAGTAGTATGTAGTATTTACTAATTATCAAGAATTTTTAAGAGAGGTAGGGCATAGCGAATCTTCGCTCGAATTGAGCTGCCCGTCCGGGGAAGGACCTCCACCCTATTAAATACCGCAGCCAAATGACCTTCGGGTCGTGTTTCTGCTGGTGAGTAGGGTGTCCGGAGCTCGTGGGTGGTTAGGGTTGGGCCGGCATGGCAGTGGCAACTGACAGGTAACTGACTAGTTACTTGCCAGTTGTCACAGCGACTTGGGCCTCTCTTTCGCTTTCCATCAGGCGTAGGGAAGCCATTATGTCGAGCCACTATAAAAAAAAAAGCCCAAGATCTATCAAAGTGGCGAACATTGGGAGAGGCCTATGTCCAGCAGTGGACTCCTAGATGCTGAATGCTGATAACGTTGATACTAATTATGGGATACGATAATTTGTGTGAGCGCCGCATACGATATGAGGCAGGGGTACTGACCTTTATCGTGGCGATGACCGGGCGCACCGGGCGCACCGGGCGGTTCCAGGCGGCCGGGTGCACGCCGCTGATGAAGGTCTCGCTGGGCCGGTTGGCGCCGCTCAGCGTGTCCAGGTGGGTGTTCACGCGGTCCAGCACGCTGTCGTTCGCATCCACCAGTTTCTCTAGGTTGTGTTCGTTGTCATGGCTGTCGGCGATATATATCAATATCAGACCATATCACGTGTTGACCCAATCGCGTAGAAGTAAACATATGTTAAGCAAATCGGGAGAAAGATGTTTTCCTCAGGTATACTTTAAATACAATATGAGGTTTTTTTTTTCTAAATGACTACGATGATGGCCAGGGCGGCCTTGTCATCATCACCGGACTGTAGGGGGAGCGGATGGCTCTCACCCCTACTAATATCAGGGAGTCGCAGAACCAACATGATGTATGTGTGGGGATCGAACCCACAACCCTCGATTCAGAAGCCTGACTTCCTTACTTAATTCGCCATCGGGTCAGCCACATCAGACAATGTTTTAAAGGGTGTTAAAAGCATGATAGCACAGCATTGACTAAGTGAAGCATAAATGATAATGAATCAAGGATCTATGGTGTCTATGGCATGTTATTGTGCGCTCTTTGAGGTGATGAAAAAAAAGCTAAGTACCATTTAAAACCTCGCCCAATTCATTCAAAGAAATCAAAAGCAGTGAATTATACAAGCACAAACATTCGCGTAGGTATAAATTATGTAACAATTAAAGAACACAGCGTAATTCGTTTTCATAAATAAATCTTAACTAATATTATAAAGCTGAAGAGTTTGTTTGTTTGAATGCGCTAATCTCAGGAACTACTGGTCCGAATTGAAAAATTCTTTTTAGAGCATTTATCGAGGAAGGATTTAGGCTATATAACATCACGCTGCAACTATCAGGAGCGAAGAAATAATGGAAAATGTAAAAAAAAAACGGGGAAAATATAACTATTCCACGCGGACGAAGTCGCGAGCACAGCTAGTAATAAATATAGTTACAATCGATTAAGGTTCAATCATTACGCGCATCACTTATTACTCAAAAACACTCTCACTTAATTAAAATATTTTTTTTGTTTCTCAACATAAGGCTCATTATATGACAAAAAATAACTTACAGTTTATTTGCACCGAGACCATGAGTCCGACGCGATAACGGCCGCATTAGCAGATGATAACAGTAATACCTTCGCTCATGTGCTGTCATTGCAAGCAATCTCCAACATTATTTAAGGAATAAATTGCTCCATACAAGGCCTATGGAAGCTCTACAACGCGCATATGAAGTTTTCATGTCAACTACTATTAATACGCTAAACCAAGACGGTCCATCGAGCCTCAATCCCCGAGTACGATCACATATCTTGGCGGAAGTCGTCCACATTTCGTAGGGACAAGTCAGTTCCTACAATTCATTTAAGGACTATCAAACTACATGGGACTCCTCTTCATTGGATAGAGACTTGTTCTCTACAGATCTATGTGTTATGAGAACTAGTGATAGCGTATAATACGTCCAGCAAAAAAAAATACCTATTGTAATAAGTAATTGTAAATTGACGTACACTTTTATTATTGGTCAAATTATTTTAACATTTGTGCAAGCCAAAGTGGATACGATGATGACATGCTTTGAACATGCATAATAAAAAAAAAGTATTTTTCCTAATGCTAAAAAACAGTTTATAAGTAGATATAAATACACCCATCCTACAATATAATCTTAACTAATATTATAAAGCTGAAGAGTTTGTTTGTTTGAACGCGCTAATCTCAGGAACTACTGGTCCGAATTGAAAAATTCTGTTTGTGTTGAATAGACCATTTATCGAGGAAGGCTTTAGGCTATATAACATCACGCTGCAGCTATAAGAAGCGAAGAAATAATGGAAAATGTAAAAAAAAAACGGGAGAAAAATAACTATTCCATGCGGACGAAGTCGCGAGCACAGCTAGTATATGATATAACCAGGATTATACAAGTACATACTATAGGTGATACTTGTCACCTGACCGTAGGAGCTGGGCGGAAAAAAATTAAACCGACTTCAAAAAAAAACACAAACGACCAAAACTAAAAAGCGATAAATAACGTAAGTAATTCTATCCTTAATACATATTATATGTAAATTAATTATAATATAATTATTTAAATATTACAATTATCACTTATTTTTGGAGTCGACCAATCATAGTACTGTTCCCGAACTCCTAACCGTTAAGGAGTTATGTAGCTTCATCATCAGCACCAGATGCTGACGCCCGGAAGCATATACCTGAGTAAAATATGATTACGTAACAAAAACACCATATGAGCATACAATTTTCGGTTGTTGCCCTCAATTTCTCTAGGATCCCATCATCAGATCTTGACTTGGTGATAATGGGACCACCTCGAAAGTGTCCTCCGTCGAACAAAAAAAAATTTTCGAAATCCATCCATAATTGACGGAAATATCGGTGAACATACATAAAAAAAAAAATATATTATACATACAGACGAATTGAGAACCTCCTCCTTTTTTCGAAGTCGGTTAATAAATGACCTTAAGACTAAGCAGTAACTATTTTAAAAATCACACAGCAAAAGCAATGAAAAAGCATGAATATGAAATGGAAATTCGTAGAAAGCGATACAATTCTACAATTATGTAATTTGAGAAGTCAATTCTGCATAATGAATAATGTATGACATGGAATGTTGGCCAATGGAAAACCTTACATTTACCTTACACAAAAACTTACATTTAAATTATTGTAACTCGCAGAGCAATATTTTCAAATACAGAGTGAAATGGATACCTTTAGGATCATGTGTATCTCAGCTCTTAGTCAATGTATTTAGGCTAGCACCAGACACTCTACATGCTGTGGTACACCATATGGCTCTGATATACTTTGGGAGGATACTCACCGTTTCAACTTCACAGACGGCAGCTCTTTGCCCAGTATGTGGTTTGATTGAACAAAAACATTTTCACTTAAATGGCATTTGACAGTGTTAAAATCTGTGAATGTCTTGAACAAATCATAGGAAGCACCTAGCGGCATTTGGTTTGATGATCTGATTGTCCTATTTATTGTTTTATATGCACCCTGTTGAAGAAAAAAACATTACAATATTATTAAACATACTGATAGTGTATATGTATATCTATACCCAGTGGAATTCCCTGTCTGGGAGACATATAAGTGATAGAATTAGATCTTGATTAGTCTACCAAATTATGATGAAATCAGAATTTGTTCCATATAGTTAATGTAAATTTATAAACTATTCTAACTACCGTCCAGCCAGTGAGATATTTACCAAAACTATGTACGATGAACAAATTATTGTGACATAAGTGGATTAAGGACATTAGAAGAATGTGCGACAGTAGAACAAATTGCGATCCGGCTGGGTATAGACACATTTGCCAGTGTAGCAGTATTTCAATAAATATAACACTTATATTGATTTCCATTATGTTTTATAATTAAGACAAATGAAATGCAATGGTAATAATAATACAAAGGTGTGTGCGCTCAAATTAGACTGCATAAGCCACATTTAGGCTTGTATGATTGTATGATATGATTACTTGTTGAATCGTTGTTTATTCACGCTGAGAGGCCATTGCGGGAAAGCTGTTGGTTTGTTAATACCTTAACATGTCATTTTAAATCAGAAAGGAAGCTCTGACTACCCACATATACAAGTATTGTTTAATTCCCTTGAACTACAGTTCAATATCTATATTGAAAATGAGTCTAGTGTTTTATTAACATCCAGGTCATGATAATTGGTGCTCTGAATTATCTCTAATCTTAATCAGTTTTGTTGGAGATGCAAATTAATTTAGATTACTGGATATTGATGAAATTGCAGTTTTAGGAAAAGCCTTAGTTTGAGACGAGAGATGTTGGTCCTATTTGGGTCGGTTGGACCACATCCTATGTTTACCATGTAGGCTGCCTAAAGCTTATGGTAAGTATTTTGAATATATTGGTACTGCTACAATGACTGTAATGTGAGCTCGACATATAACATGCAGATTTACAGATAATTCTATATGTGGGTATCTTTCTATACAGGACACTTAGGTACATATATGTGCCGCCAACAAAGGGAGTAACACTGTGTACCAAGTGGTGCATTCAAACCTCGCAGCTACATCGTAATGCAGCAATCAGAGCAAAAGGCAGAGCATTATTATGTCCCAATAAAGAGCCGTCCTCGTTCCCGTTGAACAGCGGCGCGCGGGACCGCAGGGACACGTTCAGTTTGATCAACGAGAGTGCAATAGGGTTGGTGGATGCAGCGGCAGCCGAGACGATCGAGGGCACGGGCGACTACATTATCTCTTTGTCCATGAGAGCAGAATATCACCTCTAGCACAGTTCAGAAATTATATTGAGGGTAGTCTAGACTACCCTCAATACAATTTCTATTGATGCCTAATGATTTCTCTGAAGGTTACTTCTAACCGCCAAACGTGCGCCTGCCCCTGCACTTTCTTTAAACTACACACAATCCCCCTCGCTCTCAATTAGAGGAAATGACAAATTGTAATAGTAAAAACACATGCTGATTGTCGTCATTGGTGTCAAGTATTGTCCAAAAAATACGCAAAATACATACCTGTGTAACTGATGTCAGATCAGGATAAAATTCTGGTGCATCTGGATTTAAGCCTGAACTCATTTTTATGCCGTGAAAGTAAAAAAAGTTTAAAATTAAAACAAAATCGGGCCAGTTTCTATTTTATCAAGTGCAAGCTGTGAAGACTGAAATGAAATGAACTAGGGGCTTGCTTGCACCGGAGCAGTGTTGCCAACAAGGTGAATCTAAAACTTGCTAAACTGATGTTAAAATTTTGCCAAAATTATGCTAATTGCTTTATAATATTGCCAGAAAATAAGCTAACATTTTTCAATATCAATTAAAACGTCATTTAATTTTAAATGTTTAATAATCAACAAAATTTTGATTTATTCTACGTTTTAATCGACTATGTTACTAAATAAAATGTTAATATAAATTATTATTTATTAATATAAATAAATAAATAAAAATAAAATATCTTCGTCTTCATCGGCAGGCTCGGCAGCTGATGTGCATGTAGACGTGGAAGCCTTCTTCTCAAGACTATAACTCTCCTTGGTACCTATAGAGCGCAGTACGTTATCCGGAACTATGTAAGAATAGCAGCATTTCCCTGCCCTCTTTAGGCCGAATCTGACGTATAGAATGGCATTTAAAGTTTTTATCGACAAACGGTTGCGAAGTTTAGTTTTGACTATATTCATTTGGCTGAAAACGCGTAGTATTTGGACTTAAATAAGGAAAGTGAACTTGTTATTCATAATTATTTTATATGCCAAAAAATATGCTATTTGCTAAATAACTTATAAAAATGCTAAACAACATAAAAATATGCCAAATCTAGCATAAAATTTGCTAAATTGGCAACACTGCACCGGAGCAGTGAGAACCGGAAAATCACCGGTGACTCACCGGTAAAAGTAATCGATTAAAAATAATCGGTGATCAATCGATTAAACTCCGGTGGTTGGATTGTATTTATGAAGATTTAATTAATGTTAAAAACATTAGATAAATAAAAGAAAGATTCATTAATCAATAAGTATTTTAATTATTTAACCACATTAATTTAAATTATTTACGAATTTGCTTGAATCTTATAAGATTAATAATATTGTACCGCGTGGTTGTACCAGTATATTGTGGACCGCGGTCCCCGAGCACGATCACCTAGCTCGGTGGAAGTACTTCCCCTTTTCGTAGGGACAAGTCTGTTCCTTGGTGACCCCGACGTGATCTACACCGACGTAATATGAACACGCAACATGATGGAGCCCGACGTGATGAAAACCGACGAGAACCACCTTGGCGAGCCCTGCATCACTCCTGCATCGATGACGCAGCTTCCACATCATCTCCAGCCTCTCCATCTTCAGCAGCAGTCTTCAGCAAGCCCTCATCACCAGCGCCTTCGTGAACAACCGTAGCTTTCGACGCTTCCTGGTTCAGCGGCAGCTCTCACCGTGCAACCGAGGCAACGCAGCCCTACGTCCGGATCAACGGCGGCACATCCTCGACGTGGCAGCAGCTGCTCCTGCCTACTACGCTCATCCCGACCCACTGCGGATTCGAGCACACCGGCACTGACGCTTCTCATCCGCCCTCACTGAGGATTCGAAGCACACGCACGCACACCGCTCATCCCGATTCACCGCGGATTGGAGCCTACTCGGGTACGACGCTGACCAGACTGCTGACCTGAGCCGAGACTTTCCATCTAGGAGGGGAGTGCTGTAGCGACACGTATCTCCACACGCACCGCTACAACAACCTCCACGTCGCTACAATATGCAATACAAGTTCCGCCAGCTAACAACAGATGGCGATGTGAAATCCGGGTCTATGGAGAATTAAATCGCTCCATACAAATTGTATGGAAGACGTACAACTCACATACGAAGTTTTCATCACGACTCGCTATATATATATATACGAAAAACCAAGATGGTCCAGCGACGACGCTTTTGACGACCTCCATGACCCAACGGTTACCACGCCGGACTGCTGCCTAAGTCCCGGGTTTGACCCCCGGTCAGGTCATGATGAGAAATGATCTTTTCTTGTTGACCTGGGGCTTAGATGTTATTTATACCTACATGTATTTTTTAAATAAATTGTATCATTGAGTTGGTATCCCAACACAAGTCTCGAACTTACTTTGGTGCCAGCTCAAACAGTGTTATTTGTCCTCATATATTAAAAAAAATCTTAATTATTTTTGTAAAGCTATTTAAGCTAAGCCGGTGATCATCGGTGAATCACCGGAGCTTTACAAAAAACCGGTGAATTCAATCGGTTGTCAAAATTTCGCTCCGGTGCAAGTCCCTAGAATGAACGAAGAACTCAAAATCTTTGAATGAATGACCGATGATTAGAAGTTTCAATCAATGTGATCTGCTGTCTATGGTATGGTGCTGCCAGTTTTGTGTAACAAAAAACTGCTGCTATTTCCATGAATATTTCAGTTGCAAAAATCGCCCTCTAGTGTTCGATTGTCAAACTGACGACAACAGTGACAGATATGACGTTTGTTTATCCAATTTGACAGCGGGACGGGGGTGAAAGTGGGTCAGATGGGATGGAGTAAATTTCGAGGGATGAGGAGGTAGAGGTAGGTAGTGGGTGGAGGGTTTAATTTAGATGTGGTGTGCATCTGACGCGAGTGACAAGAGGTGGGTCGAGTGCGCGGTCCGCGGTTGCGCATTGTGGCGTCGGCTCGCTCCACAACCTTCGGAGTTTGCGTTGTCGCGAGAGAGCAAAGGATAGAAAATCTTCGGTATTCATCGAGCGGTGTATCGGCCTATACACGAGGTACGTACCATGTTGTCGATATTCTGTGGGATAGGCTAGGGATCGTCTGGAAGCACCTGTGTTGTGGTCGCCGATGTCCGCCCGAGCCCGCTCGCGCCCGAGCCCCCGTCGCGCGTCACATGAGTGAGCGGCAGCTAAAACGCTGTATTCTTGTTTGTCATGACTTTAGAGGATCCATTCTATGTCGTCAAAGAGTAAGTGCATTTTATCTATATTTGAAGCGTCAACATAGCTTCTGTACGGGAGCGCGGTCTGAAATGGCGTCGTTAGCGCGCTCATGGAAGTTATTTGTCTGGTTCTCATGCTACATTATCAGTGCAGTGAGAGTGAATCACCTTTGTTTCAATCAAGCTGTAGATCAGTGAACTTGAAGAGATGTAATAGGGAATTATATTCCCATAGAGTAGACAAACAAAGGGCCAGTGAGTAAACACTGCACGCTAGCTAGGTGTGCAGTGTGGCAGGGCTGTCAACATACACCATGCAACATAATTGCTATAAGCTACCTGTACTTGGAGAACAATTAAATAATTTGCTATAGGTGTAACACTTCTAAGGGCCACTTAACATTGATGTCTATTGAAGGATACTAGCCAAAGTTTATTTATTAATAATCTTATTACAGAGTGAGTTTGTTTATACAAATTCACACCTAACTACTCTCACTTTCAGCTAATAAATAAATAACCCAAGACATGTCCCACTGGGCCACACATCGCCATCTAGTCCGAAGCTACTAAGTAGACTATGGGTACTAGACAACTGATTAACTTTTTTTTATAAGTACTTAATATTATTCATAGTAAACAATTAATAATAGGAATTATGTCTTAATACTGTTAAAATGTTACCTCTGGTTAACAGTGAGGTGTTCAAGGCATTGAACAAGACCCGTGGGTTGTACCTCCGCTGGCAAGAGATCTCAAAAGCTCCTACAGTGCCCAATAGCCCGGAAGTGGAGTGGACCTCCACCGAACTGAGGAATGCGCTCCGGAGCATTGAGTGGGACTTGGAGGACCTAGAGGACACAATCAATATCCTTTTCATGTGCAAATAACTTGAATTTCAAGTAGTTGTAAGAATAAAATTTTATAATAATGAAAAATTGTCTGCCGAGTTATGCACAATTTTCACATTTTCTTTATAATAATTTTTGGTGTAAATTTGATACTGCTCTGTGCTTAATGGAATTGCTTTTGCGAAATTAAACATAGCTGTGCTGAGTTTTATATATTTTTATTTATAATTTGCAATATCAGATCTTAGCTTTATTTACTAAACTATCGAAATATTATTAAAGTACATATATTTTATGTGACTGGTTGAATGGCAAGCTATTAATACCATTAGTACTGTGATTTCCTGAACACCATGTTCAAGCATTGTAGAGAAGAATTCGTCAAAGTTCAAGATAGACAATAAAGAAATTTGTGACAGACGGAGTTTTATAGAGGCTACTAAGCAGGAGGTGAAGGTGAGGACCCAAATATAAATCTAAACTGTATTACTGTAGGTAATTACCATACCTATAAATTAATTAATTATGATGCACCAAGCAATTCACACCTACTCAAGTGTCTCAATGTAAGGGTTTCCCTTGTACTTTAAGTACCAGGTGATGAGGGCGCATCTCCCAGAACACCTAGACTCTAAGCACATTCGATGGTCAGCACATTCACACATGTCCATTACGCACACCTCTTGTTCCATCCGTGCTAGATTGCTGCGTCGAACCTAAAACATTTTTTAATGTAACGCAGGTAATGAAAAGCAAGATGAGCCTGAACCGCAACCGCGACAAGGACGGCACGCGCGAGCCGCTGCTGGCCGACGAGAGCCCCATGCACTTCGCGGGCTCGTGGACCAGCACGCCCAAGTACAGCCAGTACAGCAAGCTGGCCAGCCACGCCGACAGCCCCGAGCTGCTCGACCTCGACCTGCTCTCCATGCAGGACAGGTCAGCTTCACATTTGTACCTTAAGGTCTACAACGGTTTCAAGCTGGCCAGCCACGCCGACAGCCCCGAGCTGCTCGACCTCGACCTGCTCTCCATGCAGGACAGGTCAGCTTCACATTTGTACCTTAAGGTCTACAACGGTTTCAAGCTGGCCAGCCACGCCGACAGCCCCGAGCTGCTCGACCTCGACCTGCTCTCCATGCAGGACAGGTCAGCTTCACATTTGTACCTTAAGGTCTACAACGGTTTCAAGCTGGCCAGCCACGCCGACAGCCCCGAGCTGCTCGACCTCGACCTGCTCTCCATGCAGGACAGGTCAGCTTCACATTTGTACCTTAAGGTCTACAACGGTTTCAAGCTGGCCAGCCACGCCGACAGCCCCGAGCTGCTCGACCTCGACCTGCTCTCCATGCAGGACAGGTCAGCTTCACATTTGTACCTTAAGGTCTACAACGGTTTCAAGCTGGCCAGCCACGCCGACAGCCCCGAGCTGCTCGACCTCGACCTGCTCTCCATGCAGGACAGGTCAGCTTCACATTTGTACCTTAAGGTCTACAACGGTTTCAAGCTGGCCAGCCACGCCGACAGCCCCGAGCTGCTCGACCTCGACCTGCTCTCCATGCAGGACAGGTCAGCTTCACATTTGTACCTTAAGGTCTACAACGGTTTCAAGCTGGCCAGCCACGCCGACAGCCCCGAGCTGCTCGACCTCGACCTGCTCTCCATGCAGGACAGGTCAGCTTCACATTTGTACCTTAAGGTCTACAACGGTTTCAAGCTGGCCAGCCACGCCGACAGCCCCGAGCTGCTCGACCTCGACCTGCTCTCCATGCAGGACAGGTCAGCTTCACATTTGTACCTTAAGGTCTACAACGGTTTCAAGCTGGCCAGCCACGCCGACAGCCCCGAGCTGCTCGACCTCGACCTGCTCTCCATGCAGGACAGGTCAGCTTCACATTTGTACCTTAAGGTCTACAACGGTTTCAAGCTGGCCAGCCACGCCGACAGCCCCGAGCTGCTCGACCTCGACCTGCTCTCCATGCAGGACAGGTCAGCTTCACATTTGTACCTTAAGGTCTACAACGGTTTCAAGCTGGCCAGCCACGCCGACAGCCCCGAGCTGCTCGACCTCGACCTGCTCTCCATGCAGGACAGGTCAGCTTCACATTTGTACCTTAAGGTCTACAACGGTTTCAAGCTGGCCAGCCACGCCGACAGCCCCGAGCTGCTCGACCTCGACCTGCTCTCCATGCAGGACAGGTCAGCTTCACATTTGTACCTTAAGGTCTACAACGGTTTCAAGCTGGCCAGCCACGCCGACAGCCCCGAGCTGCTCGACCTCGACCTGCTCTCCATGCAGGACAGGTCAGCTTCACATTTGTACCTTAAGGTCTACAACGGTTTCAAGCTGGCCAGCCACGCCGACAGCCCCGAGCTGCTCGACCTCGACCTGCTCTCCATGCAGGACAGGTCAGCTTCACATTTGTACCTTAAGGTCTACAACGGTTTCAAGCTGGCCAGCCACGCCGACAGCCCCGAGCTGCTCGACCTCGACCTGCTCTCCATGCAGGACAGGTCAGCTTCACATTTGTACCTTAAGGTCTACAACGGTTTCAAGCTGGCCAGCCACGCCGACAGCCCCGAGCTGCTCGACCTCGACCTGCTCTCCATGCAGGACAGGTCAGCTTCACATTTTTACCTTAAGGTCTACAACGGTTTTTAGGAAACTCCATCGTGATAGCGACGGAGCTCCCGTGGAAGTAGTAGAATGATGTGCTATGTCACAGTTGTACCTATTAACATTCTTATTGAACTACCACTTCTTCGTACACTACACAATCTTATTATAGTTCTAAGTTACTGACAGTAGTTGAAGGAGACACAATTCTCGCGTGGAGTATCTTTCGTTCGCTATCACGTATTACATGTGCTTAAGCATAATCTTGGAAAAATGCTTGGAATGTGACGATAAGATTGACACATGATTTGACAGTTTATAAGCTTGACGATGACCTTTTTATTAACATTTATTATATTCTTTTAGTTTTCCTCTACTCAAACATTAGTCCTGCCAAAACTTCGTCATATGATACAAGTTCCAAAGACCAGTACAATGCGTTTCGCCTCTACTTTCTTAGTGCGACCAGCCAGAGTTTTCTGGATTCCTTGTTCCCCGAGAAATATAATCTTCCGATCTTTAAGACTACAATATTGTTAACATCATCGAATTACAGTCAAGCGCAAACTCGCATATAAAATATAAATATGTGCACTAGGTCCCCAAGAAAGTGGTAGGGAAGAAATCTTAAGTTGGTACAAGGTGTAAGTGTAAAATTTATTACTTTGTTGATGTGAAGTTGATAATTCCTGCGCAGGATGCTGGGCAGCCAGAACGAGCAGCTGCAGGTGATCAGCAACTCGGTGGGCTCGCTCAAGACCGTCTCCAAGCAGATCGGCATCGAGCTCGACGAGCAGGCCGTGTGAGTACCACATACCCAATAGGGTATACCTTTAGTGTATGAACGGAGAATAGGGTGATAAATATCAGACAACATCACATGTATTGATTAGTACTACAAATACGTAGTCACATTGATGCATTATTTGGTAGTGGACAGACACTTTTGTAAGGGATGTAAGGGAGCGGCCTATCATCTTTTCGCTCCAAGCCAACCTCACCTGCCCGTGGTGCATCCTGCCGAATAACAAACGAGGCGCTGGCAACCGACTGGTGGCGATATAACCATCACAATTGAAGGCGTAGCTAAATACTAAAGACCGGTGACGGGCAGCGTCACCGGAGCAAGAAGCTACGCCCTGCGATCGCCAACCCGCCTGCCCAGCGTGGCGATTATGGGTATATCCTCCAGATGTTTGCTCTAAGAAATTCATCTGTTAAAGAAAATAAAATATGCTATATTTATGTAACTTTACACGACAGACACTTGCCCTTTTACCATCAGATAAAATGCGCCTTTTACTACAATAATTTCTATTCAAACTCACGATCATCTATTTCGTGCAATGAGGGTTTTCTGAAAAAATTGATCCACCAGATGCCACCACATATGCCGCAGGTCCAACTTTAACGTAGACATTGCACTGGCATTTAAATAGCAACTGACAAATCACATGATATCTGGACCGCAGGCCTTTATATATTATCGAATCAGATAATTAATTTTTAAACACCCTCATTGCAAACATTGGCATTGATCTGAAGCCATAAACAGAAATTCCTTGCTATATTGAATGCATAACTAATTACATTTTTAGTTGTGAACAAAAGTTTCATGGAGCTAGCTAAATCAAAAGTGCAGCCGAGTGCACAAAGGTACGCTTGCGAGCCACTTAGCGCTAAGTAACACGCAACAAGTGGGCTACTTTGTGTCGCGAGTAGGTTGCAATCGTGGAATAGACCGTATACCACATAGTATGTAAAGGCTGGCTCGGTGGCTCAATTGGTAGTGACCCCTGCCTTCTGAACCAAGGGTCGTGGGTTCGATTCCCACCCGGGACAAACATTCGTGTGAAGAACACTTGTGTTTGTATTTGTGGTACCTTCGTTGTTCTGATTGATACCCATAACACAAGTGCTTAAAAGCTACTTACTTTGGGATTGGATCAATGTATGTGATGTTGTCTGAAATAAACTCAAATACGTATCAAAAGCCTAAGAACGATCAAAAAGGCGAACAGTTGGAGAGGCCTACGTCCAGGGGACTGGCGAAAGGTTGATGATGATGATAACATATTAAAAATTCTTTGACTGTTCTTAGCAAAAGGAACCTTTCGAGTTTTTGTCATAAATTATGTATTTTATTATACTGAAATAGGCTTCAAAGCGAAACCTGTGCTACAGGTCACCAGGCCAGACCCTCAGACCGCGCTATACAAGATATTTTCTTCAAATGACTTTCACTGTTCAGTTCATATTATATTTTTATCTATTTTACAATAGAATTTGTAAGTACTAGAAAATATGTTTGATACATATTCCCTATTTATTATTTAAGTTAGGTTAGTTGTATAGTTTGGTTGGTATCATCATGTCCATAATTGGTTACCCATTATAATATGTTGTTAGTATAGTACTGAATAAGAGCGCGTGCTCAGTGCATTCGCAGAGGCGTGACCGTGCGTTGGTTGCAGGATGCTCGACGACCTGAATACGGAGCTCGAGAACGCCGACTCAAAGCTCGACTCGACTATAAAGAAGGTCGCTAAGGTCCTACACATGAACAATGGTGAGTGCCAACGACGCATGTAGGGTAATGGCTCGCTGAAACCGGCGGCTTAATCTTTACCCTTTGTCGGTGTCTGTTTATTGACATCGAGTTTTGTCAACTTATTAATTTCTACCAAATTGTAACATATGATCGAAAATCATCACGAGTAGATATGAAATAAAAATAAAATAGGCTATTATGGCTAAAAATTGTAATAAGTCCGTCTTTTAGCTTATTCAAAAATAAAAGACACGTATTCTTTTATTTGTTAATTAGACTAAAAATTACTAAGTTATAGCCCGTTGAAATTACGCGTGACGTCACTCTGTGAGGTATTTTTACGGGAGCGAGTGACGTCAAAGACTCCCACTCCTAACTTTTGATGGCTTGTGTCTTTGCTATTGTTTATTTGAATGAAAAAAGAAAAATACGTGTCTTTTATTTTTTAATAAGCTAAAAGACGGACTAATTACAACTTTTAGCCATAGTAGCCTATTACGACATACAATTTGTGATGTTTTTATGACATGATTAAACTCGATTCGGTTCAAATATTTTAAAAAATACTTTAAATAAACTCTTCCTCTTGAATAACTCTGTCTATGTATTAAAAGTCGCGTTAAAATCCGTTGCATAGTTTTATAGATCTAAGCATACGTGGAAACAGAGAGACATACAGTAAAAATAATTAATTGCATTTGATATTGGCTTAATATGAAAATAATTTGATTTGTTTTTATAATATTTGTGAGCTTTTAAATGAAGTTAGATGTGTACTACTTTTTAATATTTTAATTTCATGGAATGGTTTATAATGTGCATTGTTGTTAATGTATGTGTGTATTGACCAAGCATGTTTGTTGCAGACCGGCGCCAGTGGCTGGCCATCGCGATCCTATTAGGCCTTTTAGTCATTATTTTAATACTGTTTATTATAATTTGAACGCCGTCTATGTACTTGTAAGTAACCTCTGTAGTTAAGTGTACTCTGTAACTAAATTATATATTTATTCTTGTATAAATCACGTCTCGTAGCGTCTGAGTGGCCGCTTCACCGGGACTGCTGCGGCGCCGCCCGGTGTATACTATGACAATTCATTTTATAGCAGTGGGTGAACTCTGGCTTTCGCAACGTGCTCCAAAATTAACTTAAGGCCCCTACAATAACAATCGAAAACGATCGTTCGACGTACGGATCGCGTATTTTTGTGCCACGGAAGGTACAAATGGGAGGGCCATTTGTCCCTTCCGTGTTCGTACATACTAACTAAATTAGTGAAGATCTACGTTGACTGATCCGCACGAGATCGTGGTTCGTTCGTTCGAACGATCGTTTTTTTCTTCGTTCGATTATTAAAGTAGGAAAGGAGTTGTATTATACGTCTAAAAATCACAAATAAACAGTAAAAGTGAGCCAACGTTGTGTGCATGTCTCGCCGTCCCCGCGAAGCTCGGCCAAACGTAATGTAGACAATAGCGAACGGTCTTCTAACTAGTTAATTATAGGTGTAACTTTACTTTAATCTATACCATTTTACTTTATATCGACAATGGTTTAATTTACCGACGTAAGTGTGTTGGGAATGCTCAGCGTGCCTCAGAATGAATTATTGAAAATGACTGCTTTGATTCTTCGCCACCAATGACTGTTGGCTACTAATGTAACTAATGTAACTTTTGACATTACAAATTATATTTGAAATTTTAACCCTATGAACTATCGCTTACCGCCAGGCAAAAAAAGGAAGGACGGAAACACTTACATTGAGATAGCCCGATATATGTAGGTGTAAACATAGTCAGGTTATAAGTTCTGTTATAGCACAAATTAACGTCATACTATCCTGAAGTGGTGAATGCAGGTGTATTTTAATGGCCTGTAGGAACAGACTTGTCCCTACGAAAAGTGGAAGCACTTCCGCCGAGCTAGGTGATCGTGCTCGGGGACCGCGGTCCGATGGACCATCTTGGTTTTTCGTATATATAGCGAGTCGTGATGAAAACTTCGTATGTGAGTTGTACGTCTTCCATACAATTTGTATGGAGCGATTTAATTCTCCATAGACCCGGATTTCACATCGCCATCTGTTGTTAGCTGGCGGAACTTGTATTGCATATCGTAGCGTCGTGGAGGTTGTTGTAGCGGTGTGGAGATAGGTGTCGCTACAGGCCTAATGGCAAATTATAATCATGAAAGTCGTTTGACAGAGTCGCATGTACATTGATACCAGACTGGTTTGGTGTCCGGGCACCCTGAGCAAGCGACGTCCGAGGCCTTCCGACCTGGCAGTAATAGGCTGTGACTATGTTGTAATAAGTTAGTATTCACTCCATTGCATTAGCGTTAGACGGGCCGTGATGTGCTCGGTAGCTCGGCCTATTGCACGAGAGATATCAGATGCATAACAGCTGCTGCCCTTGTCGTCTCGTGGATGTGCAAGGCGACTAAGTCTAGGCGTGCACTGATGACTTTTGTCAACGTGACAGTAGTTTCCTCTCTTTTGCACTTATAAAATGAGAATAAGAGAGATATCTGTCATTGCATGACAGGCTCGGTGGCTCATTTGGTAGTGACCTCTGCCCTCTGAGCCGAGGGTCGTGGGTTCGATTCCCGCACAGTACAAACATTTGTGTTCATGAGCATGTCTGTTTGTATTGGTCTGGGTGTTTTCTATGTATAAATGTATTAATTTACAAAAAAAAATGTATCTAAGTAAGTTTATCAGTTGTCTAGTACCCATAGTACAAGCTTCGGCTTAGTTTGGGGCTAGGTGGCGCTGTGTGGCCCAGTGTGGCATGTCTTGGGTTATGTCTTGGGTTATTTTGACTAAAAGTCACCAGTGCGCGCATAGCCTTAGGGAATACCAGGAAACGGGTAGCAGCGTTAACCGGGGTACAAATAAAACCTGTGGTCACCAACCCGCAGGTTGTTTGGGGAAGCTGTGGACGATTGCAGGCTGATGATGATGATGAACTGCTTTTATGTTTTATTGTGATCGAAGCCGCGCAGTATCTCTACAATTGAATATACTAAAGGCAAGTTATCGAGAATTTCACGGGACATTTATAACTGCTCTTTATAGACAAATTTTAACTTTTATAGCTTTCGCTCTGAGGAATGACTTTCCCACAAACGTGAGACGAATTCGAGATATGTATAAATCATTTATTATTTATAATTAATTGACGCGAATTCGACTGTGTTTTTGGAAAATCACGCCTCACAATGGATCTATTTAATAATTAGTGCAATATATTTTTTTAAATTGTTAGTGTTTATATTTTGTATGTTAATTTAATGCGCTTGACATAACCGACGTGTAGGTACTTGGATGTGTTGGTATTAAGTTGTTTATTATTCGGGTTTATGTTTCTCGAACAATGTTTCCGGGTATAAGATTCATCGTCTTAATTAAGTGTGTACCAAATATCGGTACCTAAGTAACGTGCTTCCGAGGTGTTGCCATGTCGGGCGCGAATGTACATCTAGTCAGTTTTAGTGGGAGTGTTGGTTCTGTACTATAAGGCAGTCCCGACACTGTATAATGATGTAGGTACTTTTACTGTTATAATTTACATTAATTGTCAAATCATCAATAAACTTGTTCAGCTAAACAGATCTTTAATACAATAACGATCAGTTTCGTTCTGGTGTTTTGCTATGCATAATATCCATAATACTAGCTTCTAGCTTGGGCCTAGGTGGCGCTGTGTAGCATGCCCCCAAAACATGTCTTGGGTTATTTAATAGCCTTCTTTTACATGTGACCGTTTCTAAGCGGCGGTTCGTAATAAATACATTTAGGTAATTGTTGATGTTGATCAAAAGTGATTCTGTTTCGATTTCCGGTCGGGGCAAGTTAGAAAACGAACTTTTCTAAATTAGAAACGAGAACTGAGTGTTCTGGGAGCTGCCAATGATCACAAGTGAAAAACTTAGATTGAAACCCGGTGGATAGTGTGATTTGTTGTCGCATTTATTTATTAGACATTCAAAGATTTGTAGAGTATATCCCGGCCCGGCGTGGCACGCGACTCGCGCCGTCGACAGTGTTAAGGATTAATCCATTAGCCGTGTCTCATACTGTTAGTGGAGTTAGACCACTGCGTCTCCTGATGTATCCGTTTCCTAGTTAGGCTGTCTGGCTGGGGCGCTACTTGTTCAGTTGTGTAATCGATGGGGCAAGGGAACCTGACTCTAGGAAAAGTAATCCTTGTTATTAGTTTATTGAGAGAAATGTTTCTACTAAAATAATCTGATATTACATTTTGTCAAGAGTTCCATACGCTATAGTTCATTCGCGTTAAGAAAATAGAGACTCATCACCGACTGCCGGCCACTAGCCAATTAAAACGCTAGAAATTAAAATAATTTCTAGCGTTTTAATTGGTTAATTGGTTTTAAAGAAATATAATTTCTAGCGTTTTAATTGGCTAGTGGCCGGCAGTCGGTGATGAGTCACTATTTTCTTAACGCGAATGAACTATAGCCACGGTAATGCCAAGGTAATTATCATTTGCCATTTCAATGACTGACAGAAGGTTTCAAGTGTCGATCGAAATAACATTCGTTAATTTTCAACTGAGACAATTGATGCAGCCTGATTAATCTTTCAAATGACGACGATGGTATACCTAAATTCAAGGTAGTCAAAAGTAAAAAAAGAGTCTGGTTCATATACAGTAGCGTCCCAGGCGGGCGGGCTACGTCCCAGTATGCTCTCGCATACAAAACATAGTACATAACCTCCTACTTATAACTTAGCTGTGAATTCCTCTTCTTCTCAATACGCTCCGCGTCGTGGGGCCGATAAACAAGATTCTAAACATATAGTCTAAATTATACAACATTATGCAGTTTTTGAAATGTTCAATAAAATTTTAAAAACAATGTATGTTTTTTATTTGTTTCTAATAACCCAGTTGTAGTAAAACAAGATCGGGATTGGTGTAGCTAAATACTGAGGCATGGAAGGAAGGCATGTTTTAAGGAGGCGCTCCACATACATAGGCGGGCCAGGGGCCCTACTACAAAAAACGAAAGTGCTCAGGTAAAGTTTCTAAACTTTACTTGGGCTGAACTTTACGCGCATGTTCACTTATAGTTGATACTCATACACATACATACTTGATTATGTAGGTAGCAATGGTGTGTGCCAAATGATGTTACCTACCTAGCAGATCTAGCCAATACATAGAGAAGTTAGTTTGCTAGATATACCTACCCACAGTGGACATTGCCACAACAACCGTCTCACATCGTCATTCTCGTGGTCATTCTTTACCACTTTCTTAGAGGCTTGGGGAGCTTTCAATACAATTTTAATATTTATAGAAATTTTCAGAGACATTGCAATGCTTTAACTTTCCGGTAGATGGCGCGATGCGTACTGAACGTGTGTGTTGTTGCAGTTGAAGATAAATAAGTAACTGTAAGTACTTCCTTGATGTGATCCTTTGTTAGTTTTTAGATTTAATAAATAAATATAATTAGGAACTGGTTAATGGGAGAATACAACGCAATAGTAAAATACGGCATTCATATTATTAAATATTTTAACTCGACAGACTTGCAATTAATTTAAAGTGTCATTAGGGCCCAACTTTAATACTTATAAGCAGGTACCTAGGCTACTTAAATAATATTACGTAACGTAGGGAATCTATGTCGGTCTGTAGCGTTCATTTTAATGCATTTTCCCCCGGTGAAACAAAAAAAGAGGAAAAATAATAGGCAAGTGTCAATTGGCGTGTGTTGGATGAGCGCGCTCCATCATCGCAGGCTTCAACAGCGCATGACACGACGCGAACGAATTGTGGCCAAGCGCAAACCCAGTAGGTCAGATATTATAATTTTGAAAGCTGATCAGCCTCCGGATGCAAGGATTAACCTTTGGATGGACAGACCCCGCCGCCCCATTACATATCACCGGCTGAAGGTCTGCTCGAGAGGAGTCTTGGCCAGTGTGGACAACCCTTAACCGACTTCGATCCGGGGTTGGCCGATGTAGATCTGGTTAAGTGGGGGCTAAACGGGAATTTACATGCTGGATGCGACTGTGGTGCACCATTGAAGACCATGGCACTTTTGCGCACCTGCCGGCTGTGTCCCACTACGTGCACGATGGGTACACACCTTTGTAAGGCGACCGATAGCGTCATCCAAGTCGCCAGGTTTTGGGCTGGTTCCGTTTGAGGTGAAGTACCATTGACTCGAGAAGAAGATTATTTTGACTTTTTTAACCGATTTCAAAAAAGGAGGAGGTTATCAATACGACTGGATGTAAGGGAGCGGCCTATCATCTTTTCGCTCCAAGCCAATCTCACCTGCCCGTGGTGCATCCTGCCGAATAACAAACGAGGCGCTGGCAACCGACTGGTGGCGGTATAACCATCACAATTGAAGGCGTAGCTAAATACTAAAGACCAGTGACGGGCAGCAGCGTCACCGGAGCAAGAAGCTACGCCCTGCGATCGCCAACCCGCCTGCCCAGCGTGGCGATTATGGGTATATCCTCCAGATGTTTGCTCTAAGTGGCGAACAACTGGAGAGGCCTATGTCCAGCAGTGGACTGTAATAGGCTGATGATGATCAATACGACTGTTCTTTTTTTGAATAGTAAGTGTAAATATAATATCAATAGTAAGTAGTAAGATAACATACAAGATATCTCAGCTCGGAGGCCGACGAAGGGCAGCAGTGTCTCTGGAGTGAGGAACTACGCCTTGCGATCGCCTGATCGCCTGCCCAGGGTGCCGATTATGGGTCAAGCCTCCAGATGTTTGACCTGGCTTACGTCCAGCTGTGGAGTGCGATAAACTGATGATTTTGACGGCAACATAATGGCCGATCTGCTTAAAAGAGGCTCTCTAGCAGAACCTCTTGGGTATACGTAATGAAGCTACTTATAATCTTTTCGCTCTAAGCAACCCTCAACTGCCGTCGTGGGTCTGTGGTATTTAGCTATAAATAAATAACCCAAGACATGCCACGCTGGGCCACACATCACCATATAGCCCAAAACTAAGCCGAAGCTTGTACTATGGGTAGTAGACAAGTGTTAAACTTACTTAGATACTTTTATTGTAAATTAATACGTATTGTATGTACATAGTAAGCACCCAGGCGAAAAACGCACGGAAAATTTTCGTCAAGACATGCAATCAATGGATTTTCGTGAGCACTTAGGTATATACTCTCGTTCGTGTCATTCTCCTGAGCTTTCTGTAGCGACAAAAGGCTAAAACAATGCGCAACTCAAGTCGTCTAAGTTTAGTACGGCGTTGCCCTAGAAATTTGGCACAGAAGGATTAACGCCAACAACAGAAGGAGCCCTCGCACAGCGCCTTATCGCCTCCTGCGGGGCGGCCGCTCCAGGGCGCTAAGCTCCTTGTGGCAGGCTCCAGTCCACCTAATTAAAAGCCTGGCCATTCATAGCGCTATTCAAGTGCGGAATTATTACACAACTTTTTGTGGCATCGTTTGTATGCCCAAAGATTTCCATGGTGGCTCGCTTTTAAGTGAATAATTGGGGCGCTCTCTAAAGTGCTCTTCGATTATTGGAAATGTCTATTAATATGAATGAGGATTGTATAGTCATAATTCTCATTATAAATACTGTAGGCAATCAGCTCTCAAATGAAAAGGCTAAAAAGAACCTTATCCCAAAATAAGTAGGTAGAAGTGATTTATTATAAGTATAGATGATTCTCAAGCACAGATACTGCATAGACATACTTATATGTGGTAGGCAATAGCGTATCTACACACCCTCTATCATCAATTAATGGTATCACCATAGGATACCAAGTAACAGCCTAGCTTTGATAACCAATTTTGTTTCGAAACAACGCTTGAAGAAGTATTACTGAATAATGTTTCTTTTGAAGCAAAGCCTTCCTTGTATAAGTTCCTTTGTTCAGAAAGCAGTTATTATTGCGAGATACCTCTAGCTCATTGTTTTACCTTTGTGCCTGCCTCAAGCCGACGCTTACAGTTCCGGACTCTAACAACGTTGTATGCTTCATTCTTAATAGACTGTAATATAAATTATGGAACGTGAGCGATTTTCGTAACAAGACACTTCAATTGCGGCGAAGATCTCAAGGAGCGATTGTTCAAAAACTTCGAACAAAATGGCGCGTTTCTTCAAACCTCGGAAATGGATATTTAAGACGCCCTTGCATCTTTAACAGATTAAATGTAGTTCGTGGATAACTAAGAGAAGTCTTCGGTAAGATTTCTGAGTGCCACCTGCTTCTTCAACGGATTAAATCGAGTCTGGAGACACCGAGAAAAGTCTCCGCGAAGTTTGCAACTTCGACGGGCGGGTATTTATTTGCGGAGACAGATCGTTCAGCCACGTCGGCGGCGATTCGTTAGAGGAGCTTCTTAATTAACGGCGACTACTGCAAACTAATTTGTGCAGTGTACAAATGGGCACCGGTTAGCGGAACTCTAAATTAAATATTAAGTCTTTACGGAAGCCTTGCCGCCGCGCCTTTAATGGAAATTTAAACGAAACATGGTATCGAGCTCATAATACCAAAATTATGACATTACAAAAAAAAAGGTTTGCTGCGCTGTTGTTAAAAGGACAACTTGCTGTTCGTATTACAAATCGTCGCACCGCACTGATTACTTAAAACAAATTATGCTGGATGCGAGAAGCCCGGGAGCGATCAAGGTTCATTGGGAGAGGCCTACCTATGTCCAGCAGTGGACTGATACAGGCTGATGATGATATTGCAACAAGCCGTCGCAACGCGCTGGTATTAAGTATTTTTGCCAGGGTCCTTGTTCCCCGATACATAGAATCTTCAAATTTTCAAGGCGAAAGTGAATTGGTTTTTGTTGGGTGAGCACACTCCGTCGTAAGCTGTTACCTATGCTGTAACGTCATCGTAGCATTAGACAAGTTGGGGTCAATCGCTACTTATTTTCTCATATAAAAAGTATTAGCCGTTGCGTTGCACCGAGCCACAGTGCAAACGCAATATCTGGCATTAAAACGACAGAAAGGTTTCCTTATGATAATGACGAGATGCAGCAGACTGTAGACGAGGCCCGTCCCGAGCGCTCTAGGTCTTACCAAAATTGAAAAATACAATTGTATCACAAGCCGAAAACAGTGGAAGACAAACGTTAAATCATAAGTACTTGTGCCTGTCCTTTTTATGAACGAGTCGCGAATTGCCTTGTAGGTATAATACTTTTATTGAAACACAATCCAGTGTAGGTTTGTGATATTTATTTCTATTTTCACTTCGAAACAAGGCATACAAACAAATCACTTTAGGTTATCACTATCGTACATGTGTTTACGATGCAGCGCGCGTCTCGCGTCAAGAGGGGTCCCGACTCGACTACTCGTACTGCGCGAGCGCGTGGCGCCGCCGCCGCGCATCGAGTACCTATAGGTATAGCTGTTGTGATGCGCGCCGGCTTTAGAGCGTCAGGAATTCGATAATCGATATCGACATCGACAACCAAATACGCATCCAATGTAAACATGTATATTTAGTGATTATAAGTAAATATGTTATTTTATTTGTATTGTAATGATAGTGTTTAGTGTAGATGTATATATTAGGATAGAATAAATAATAATTATAATATGTAGGTTAGATAGATTTAGGTTTTATAAATATAACTATAGATTTAAGGTTATTTATTTTATTTATTTTGATAGTTTTAAGTTATTGGCAACAATATTAGGTTGAGGTGCCTACATCACCCCCCTCCAGAGACCGTCAAGGGCGATAAAAATCGGTAAATCTAACCCGACGTCCAGATCGAGTGATGTACTCTTTTGAGATCTCTGGTGATGGTTCATCGTTACTATGGTCAGACAGTATGAAGGCCGGTTTTATTCGGTCTATCGATACTGTGACCTCTTTATTTTTCAAAAGTAGTTTGAAAACTTTATCCCCTCTGGATATAACTTTATGTGGACCCGTGTAGGCTGGTTGGAGTGAGCCCCGTGAGGCGTCTTCACGCAGGAAAACGTGTTCACAGGTGGCCAGATCCTTATAAATGAAGGTTTTTGGCCTACTATGATGGGATGCAGGTGTTGGATGTAATTTCCTGGCAAAGTTCCTTATACGCGCTGTGAACTCAGATGTGTCTGTGGTACCAACAGCCGTAGGGTCGAAAAATTCGCCAGGTAGTCGCAACGGCTCGCCATAGACGAGCTCGGCCGAGGAAGTTTGTAAATCTTCCTTGAAGGAAGATCGAATTCCCAACAGCACCCATGGTAAGGATTCGGTCCACTTGTCATTACCATGACATACTATGGCAGCTTTAAGTTGCCTGTGGAAGCGTTCCACAAGGCCATTGCAAGCCGGATGGTATGCTGTTGTCCGCTTGTGCTCGAATCCGGCTATGTTAGACAAACACTGAAAGAGGGCCGACTCAAACTGGCGGCCACGGTCAGTAGTGATGTCTGTCGGGCAGCCGAATCGAGCTATCCAGCCTGACAGCAAGGCTTTGGCAACGGTTTCTGCCGTTATGTCCTCTATCGGTATTGCTTCGGGCCATCGAGTGAATCGATCTATCGCTGTGAGGCAATACCGATAGCCACAGGAGAGAGGAAGGGGTCCTACCAGATCTATGTGGATCTGTTTGAAGCGTGCCCGTGGTAGGCCAAATGAGCCTAAGGGAGCTGTCACGTGACGGTTCACCTTAGCACGTTGACACGCTAGACAAGCACGCGCCCAGTCCCTGCAATCTTTCCGTACGCCGGGCCAGACATAACGCTCAGCTATTAATTTGGCTGATGCGTTGGCGCCAGGGTGACTATGCGAATGCAAGCTACTGAAGACCTGCTTGCGGAAAAATTTCGGGACATATGGCCTGGGTGTCGGTGTACTGACGTCGCAGTACAGGGGTACACGACTTCCAGGTATGTGCAGTTTTTCTAAGCGCAGAGAAGACCCCTCGCTTAGTAATTTAGTAAGCTCAGAATCAGACTCCTGACCTTGAGCTAAAGAGATAGGGTTCACCGGTGCTTCCAGTTCTTCGATACGGGACAAGGTATCGGCGACCACGTTGTCCTTGCCCGATATGTGACGGATGTCGGTCGTGAACTAATAATAATAATAATAATAATAATAATTTATTAAGCAACCATAACATAAACTACGTACATATTACACAGTAAAAATTACATCTAGGATACAGCGATCAAGTTAAAGTTGCAGAAGACGTTGCCTTTAACAAATATTTGCTATGATTCCTACACTAGGCTAGGCCTGTCACGTAGGTAATCAATATTATCACACATTACTAATATAACATAAAGCGACTTGCGTCAACAACAAATGTCAACTGGGAGATAAAGTCCAGGTGTCTGTACTGCCTAGGCGAACAGTTTTTCTTCCTTTCATGGAATGCAAAACTGATCGGCTTATGGTCAGTATAGATGACGAAGTGACGAGCTTCTAGCATATGGCGGAAGTGCTTAACAGCTTCATAGATGGCGAGCAGTTCCCTATCGTAAGGTGAGTACTTTACCTGCGATGGACTGAGCTTACGGGAAAAGAAAGCTAGAGGCTGCCATGTATCGTCCTTCAGCTGTTGAAGCACTCCACCGATTGCTTTGTCCGAAGCATCAGTCACTAGAGCGAGCTTTGCAGTACAGTCCGGGTGCGCTAGTAAAGCAGCGTCGGACAGACTCTCTTTGCTGGCTTCGAAAGCGGCCAGGGTACCATCCGTCCACTCAACGGGTTGGGATCCTTTCACAGATCCTGTGAGTAAGGCGTGCAACGGAGCTTGAACTTGGGCAGCGCGAGGAAGAAATCTCCTATAAAAATTTAGCATGCCCAGAAACGCTCTCAGTTGTCGCACGGTCTTGGGGATCGGGAAGTCCTTGATGGCCTGCACTTTGGAGTCCAGCGGTCGGGTGCCTTCTCGTGAAATGCAATAACCTAAAAAAGTTACCTCTTTTACTCCAAAAACACACTTGGACGTGTTTACCAGCATGCCGTAGTCCCTCAGTCTGCCAAAAATGATGCGTAGGTGCTCCTCATGTTGGAAATGGTCCTTCGAGAAGATCAAAAAATCGTCGAGATAACAATAGACGAAATCGAGGCCTCTTGTCATCTCGTCGACAAACCTTTGGAAAGTCTGGCCTGCGTTTCGGAGTCCGAAGGTCATAAAAGGGAATTCGTAAAGTCCGAACGGTGTGGTGATCGCTGTTTTGGGAATGTCGGCTGCACTGACAGGGATCTGATTATAGGCTCTGACAAGATCTAGAGTGCTAAATATGGTACAGCCTGCAATAGAGTGAGCAAAGTCATGTATGTGCCTAATCGGATACCTGTCAGGCACAGTGCGAGCATTCAACATGCGGTAATCACCACACGGACGCCAACCGCTGTCCTTTTTCGGTGCGAGGTGTAACGGCGAGGACCAGGGGCTTTCCGAAGGTCTGGCAGTACCGTTGGCAAGCATCGACTGGAACTCCTGCCGCGCAATTTTGAGCTTGTCGGGTGCTAGACGACGAGGAGAAGATGATACTGGCGGGCCTGGTGTCGTGCGGATATGGTGTACGGTGTTGTGTGGAATAGTGTGATGCGTACCAGCTGGTCGAGTAATTTCTGGAAACTCAGATAAGATTTTATGATACGGAGTATCGCCAGTCGAGACCTTTACAGAATGGAGATCACTACTGTTACTAACTACGGATCTAGCTACAGCAGTTACAGAAGTAGTACTATCTATGAGGCGCTTATTCCTACAGTCTACAACAAGGTTATAGTAGTTAAGAAAATCTACACCTATAATAGGTTTGGTTACATCCGCTACCACAAAACGCCAGGAAAAAGATCTACGTAAACCAAAGTCTAATTCTAGATGTACATAACCATATGTAGATATGCTGGATCCGTTAGCTGCACACAATTGGAAACCAGTCGAAGCACGACGATCACGCAGAACCGCACGAGGGAAGACACAGAGGTCGCTACCGGTGTCGACCAGAAACTGCGTCTTCGAGGAACGGTCGGTGACGAAAAGGCGACCAGCAGAAGAAGGGCAATCGTCAGCCGCCATTATCGACCGCCCCTGGAGTTTTCCGCTTTGTAGTCGCAGGGCCGCATGCACTTGTTTGCCTTTTCCCCGAACTTGCTGTGGTACCAGCAGAGCGGGTACTTCCGGTAGTTCGACTGCGAGCGTTGCCTGGATGACGATCGGTTGCGGGAACGGCCGGAACGGGAACTCGGTCTGCTACTTCTCTGAGACGTCAGCTTCTGAAACTGTCTCCGGAGTTCAGCTACTTCGCGCGTCAGCTCACTGATGGCCGAGCTGGGACCATCTTGGTTTACGGAAGCGACTCGGGGCGTTGAAGCTGCCAAATCGTGTACGCGATCAGCTAAATCGGATAGGTCTTCTAGGCTGGCTGAACCTGGTTGACCTGCGAGGACTGCCTGGACTCCATGAGGAAGGCGACTAATCCAGATGGTTTTTAAGAAGTCATCAGGGACGTCCGGACCAGCGAGGCTCTGCAGATGGCGAAGAAATCGTGACGGGTTGCGGTCTCCGAGCTCCTCATGCATGAGCAATTGCTTGAGTTTTTTTTCGTTAGACGCGGTGAGTCTTTTAATAAGCTCCGCCTTGAGCTTCTCATATTTGTTCTCGGCTGGTGGGTTAATTATAACGTCTTTAACTTCCCTCGAGAATTGGTTGTCGAGTTGTCCAATTATATAATTAAATTTGGTTAAATCACTGGTAATTTTATTTATAGCAAATTGTCCTTCCACTTGCTTGAACCATATCTCGGGTTCCTCTGGCCAAAAAGGTGGGATGCGGATGCTCACTTTGTACACATCGCCACGGTTCATCGACATGCCCCCATCACTAGCGTCCGAAAATTGTCCGCGTGCATCCTCCATCTTTGGTTTTAATGTCCAATTGGGGGTCACCAGTGTAGGTATAATACTTTTATTGAAACACAATCCAGTGTAGGTTTGTGATATTTATTTCTATTTTCACTTCGAAACAAGGCATACAAACAAATCACTTTAGGTTATCACTATCGTACATGTGTTTACGATGCAGCGCGCGTCTCGCGTCAAGAGGGGTCCCGACTCGACTACTCGTACTGCGCGAGCGCGTGGCGCCGCCGCCGCGCATCGAGTACCTATAGGTATAGCTGTTGTGATGCGCGCCGGCTTTAGAGCGTCAGGAATTCGATAATCGATATCGACATCGACAACCAAATACGCATCCAATGTAAACATGTATATTTAGTGATTATAAGTAAATATGTTATTTTATTTGTATTGTAATGATAGTGTTTAGTGTAGATGTATATATTAGGATAGAATAAATAATAATTATAATATGTAGGTTAGATAGATTTAGGTTTTATAAATATAACTATAGATTTAAGGTTATTTATTTTATTTATTTTGATAGTTTTAAGTTATTGGCAACAATATTAGGTTGAGGTGCCTACAGCCTCATTGGAGTGTGTCTTCGACGGAATTTGTTCGTTGTTGTATGCGAGTAACTCGTTATCTGTTACCTGTAGCACAGGTTTCGCTCTGAAGCCTATTTCAGGCACCAGCCCTCACTTTTTAGGCAACAACATGTAATGTTCATATTTGTATTTAACCTTAAGCTTGCCTAATTTGTGAAGGAAATAAACATATTTTGAATTTTGTTATCAAATTATTGTTAACGTAGACAACATAAACTTATAAGCAGCAGTGGCGTTATGTAGCCCGCGGTTCAGCTATTACGCGATTGGTCAAGTGCTGTGTAAACGTGTCTCTGGTGATTATTTTTTAGAAAACCCTAATTTTTACGTAGTCCCAGCTGTAAGGAGGTAATAAATTTTTGTTTTAGAAAACCCTCATGGTCCGCTGTAAGGAGGCCTCAAATGATATACCTAGTGACGCCACTCATAACCTGGGTGTCGGCAGGTAGATACTACCATATATATAAAACATTTATCTAACCTTTTGAAGCCTACGCAAAGTGAGCATGTAATGTTTAAGCCGCAGTAAATCGCATTGATCGCGTATAAATCATAATCTTCCATTGTCTGAATAATAAATGATTACGCAGGAGTATGTATAAGTTTAGTATCGTTACCTTATGTAATACCTACGTTTTAATAAATAACTACAGACCTTCATAGATCTACTGGCGCGTGGGTAACATTAGGTAAAATTACCGATGTAGTAACTTACGTAATAATTTCTCATTTTTTCCCAGACGACCTTGAGGTGAGATAAATGTTAATATTTAAGCGTCTTGATTCTATGAAAAATTATAAATGTTAGTAAGTCATGGTGAGAGTGGTTTACAAAGCCCTAGGTCCCTAGGAGCCGCCCCCCTTCGCCCCCTCCCCGGACGTCTCGAGAGCGTCAGTCTCGGGCCGCCGCGCTGTTCCGGAGCGTTTTTAGGGCTTCTTCACTTGAGAAAAGGATTATCTGCAGTCTTTAGTGCAGTGGTATGAGGGACACTTATAACAGACAAGATATTTTAAGAAAAAGATAAATCGTCTGTAAAAGTAGTAAAGAGAGCTTTAAAACTAGCAAGAATACCCGCTCTGTCATTTGGCTGCCCGTTTCCTGATTTAGATCATGCAGAGAGCAAATCTGCCCAGCCCTACCTAAGATTCCGATGCTAACCGCTGCAATGTTGAAAACGGTATTCGTTAAATGAGCGTATTTTTATGATCGCTTTCCCTTTCCAAACCGATTAGCCAGCAGAAATGGATTATTATTAAATTGATCAGCTATTAGTAGCTGTGTTCGAGGCCCGGTGTCGCCGCTATCGCTGTTGGTAATCTGCCGGCAGCGAGGGTTGTTTTCCGCCAATTAATCTCGGGGATCTATAAGCGTCATGGCGTGACTGTGGGACCACACGGCGAGATGGACTGCCTGGACTGCTAATTGATAGATTTTATTTTTTATTATAATACAAGCTGACACGATAGACTTCGTACTACGACTACCCGTTATTCGTCTTTTACCTGCCACCTGCCCTGGACTTCCTCAAATAATTCAAAATGAAAATTAGCCAAATCGCTCCAGCCGTTCTTGAGTTTTAACGAGACTTACCAACAGGAACTCATCTAAATATATAAAACTCAAAGGTGACTGACTGACTGACATAATGATCTATCAACGCACTGCCCAAACTATTGGACCGGATCAATTCTACCTACAAGGGGATAAAATAGGAGATGAAACTCTATTCCACGCGGACGAAGTCGCGGGTGCAGCTAATTTTATATAAATTGTAAAATCCAACTCGTTTTCCATTTCAAGAACTCTGGTCACCCGAGTCTAGCTCCCGGAGACTGCGTTTCAATAATGCAATTTAGGTTAAAGCGCGGAGGTAATAGGTTTACAGTGTCCATGCCGGTGATCGGAGACCGGTTAGCGGCGCAGCGTGAGCTGGCGAAGGCACTGACTATGCACACCAACCAATCCCAAACTCGAGCGCGTACAGTAACATACCATCATCATCATCAGCTTATTGCAGTCCACTGCTAGACATAGGCCACCCCAGCTGTTCGCCAGGACAAACATCTGGAGGATACCCATAATCGCCACTCTGGGCAGGCGGGTAGGCGATCGCAGGGCGTAGCTTCTCGCTCCGGTGATGCTGCTGCCCGTCATCGGCCTGTGGTATTTAGTGGTATTTAGCTACACCTTCAGTCGTGTTCAGTCTCGTTTGTTATTCGGCAGTATGCACCACTGGCAGGTGAAGGTAACTCCCTGAGATAAGTTGAAGTAGGATTGAATAATATTGTGTAAAGCAAAACCAGTGTGGGAGTCGCGACGGAGACGAATAGGGGGCCACTTGAGCTGAGACCGACACTCGGAAATGTGGTCGTGCTCGTATTTGCGAAGGCCAAATATAATGCGGATGCAGAAATTTTGAAAACGTTCAAGTTTATTGAGAAGAATCTCGTTAAGATCTGGGAAACAGCAATCTACACTGATCGAGGATGGACCTATATTATTAAGTATAGCAAAAAAACAATAGAAAAATGTTTGTTTGAATATCAATATTGACCAACACAAACGAATGATAAATGTTTGATATGGCGTTCAGTTTGTTTGTGCAAAATGGCCAATATGGCTAGGCTTTTAGCTGTGTTATAATGAAAATATACATAACGGAACTGGCATTATATGCGCGCTGACCGGTTTGAGCTATCGGCAAATAAACGTACACTCGCGCGGAAAACGTTGGCAAAGTAGAATCACCATCATCATCAGCCTTGAGAATCGGTGACTAAGAGAAATTTGATAGATACTTAAGTGTAGTTTGATGAACTTACATACAAATGTTATAATCTTATTATATCCTTACGCAATTACTATTAACATAAAATGGGGGCGAACCCAACAAGGGGACTCTACAGCATCTCTCTATGGACACATAACGAGTGACAAAATAAAAATAGCGATCGTAATAGAACATGTTTCCTTTGTAGGTATTCTAAATACGAGTATGCGTTTCGTTAATACAAGTCCGCTACCTTTAACAGACTACATATTAAGTAAGTGATGAATGTAAAGTTAACAAAAACCAAGTCAATTTATCGATAGACTTGTTTTCATAATAAATTGCGCACAGAAGTAAGTTTAAACAAATGTGAAGCAAACCGTTTCGGGCGCGAGCGTCCCACGCATTGTTGATGTGTTCAATATTTATGATCTGGAGCACACCATTGATTAAACCCACTGTTATTTTACTTTCTGCGAAAAACTTTAATCAGTGAAATGAACAAACGTATTATTGTTTTACTCTTGGGTAATATACATTTATTAATATTAAATATTTTTTATAATTAATACGTCATCTTCGTCAGAACGGGGATGTGTAACATGATATACTTTTAAGTAGCTATCAAAACATGATTACTTCGTATATTGCTTTACAAAGACGTGACGTCACTAATTTTGCTAGCCAATTGACTGATTATGAATTGGAAAATTGGTTTTAATGAATTACAAATGTGAATTTGTAAGATAAACAGGTGTTCTGATATTATACTTGTACGATGTCTTCTTTTACTAGAATAGTATTCGGGGATTTATTGTGTCCACATCCCGATTCACGTATATAGTACTCGTAATTAGCGTTAGGTGTGTATTAACATAATTGATCAATTAATGAGTAGGACAGTATACATTAGCTTACGTGTTCGTGAATGTCTGATTTTGATTAGACACGAAAGCAATTTGCTTAGACTGTTGCTGACGAGACGTCATGGCCTTATATGGTATGTTTGCGGTGGTTGCGGGTTCAATTTATTATTCCTTAAACTTTCATGGTCCCGACCAGCCTGCACCGATGTCTGCCGCAGCCGGGAGCCCTTCAAGGCTCGAGATGGATCCATACCCTTCCTCGTAAGTACTCACTGACTACTTTGTCTACGGATAGGTTGATTGTCACAAAACCCGAAAGCGGTTTAGTACAAGCTCTCAGTTCGAGATGGGTTGGGTCGTTATGCCAAGGACTCAACGCAGCCCCCCACAGCCGCAACCAAGAGAGGACGGTGTGGTGTTCTCCCGCCATCTTACGCTGCACGACGCCTGTGCCCACTGGAAGTCACGTGTCGTCGTCTTCCTCGAAGCCTCGTGCAGTGCCGGCGCGCATTTTGCAACTTCGACAACTTGCAACTAAGAGCCAACGTTTTGGTCAATCAGTAATAAGCCTATCGTAGTCCACATCTGGAGGATATACTCATAATCGCCACGCTGGGCAGGCGGGTGTGCGCAGGGCGTAGCTTCACGCTCCGGTGACGCTGCTGCCGTCATCGGCCTGTGGTATTTAGCTACGTCTTCAGTTGTGATGGTCATACCGCCACCAGTCGGTTGCCGGCGTTTTGTTCGTCTTTCCAAAACACTTGCTTATTCTAATAATAATAATAAATAACCAAGACATGCCACGCTGGGCCACACAGCGCCACCTAGCCCCAAACTAAGCCGAAGCTTGTACTATGAGTACTAGACAACTGATAAACTTACTTAGATACATATTTTTTTTTGTAAATAAATACATATTATACATAGAAAACGCCCAGACCAATACAAACAGACATGTTCATGAACAGAAAATGTTTGTACTGTGCGGGATTCGAACCCACGGTCCTTGGTTCAGAGGGCCTCTGTCACTACCAAATGAGCCACCGCGCCTGTCAAGCCATTCTGTTTAACCAGGTGTACTTCCCGTCGCGCTATCGCGGCATGTGCGTGGGCACGCTGGTGTCGCGGCTGGCGGTGCTGACGGCGGCGGTGTGCGTGACCAGCCCCGTGTCCGAGCTGCACGACTCGCGGCCCATCACCGTCATCACCGGCACCGGCTACCGCCACCCGCGCCGCGGCATCCGCGTGCAGGTCACCAAGATACTCGTACCCAGGCGTGAGTACTGTATACCCATCCACCTGTATCGTGCAGGTCACAGAGATACTCATATCCAGGCGTGAGTGCTATTATAACCTTCACCTTTCCGGATTTAGAAGACCACATCTAACATTATCCCATGGGTGTCGTAGAAGACGATACGCCTGCCAAGCGTGGTCTAAGGCAAATGCTCCCCAATGACAATTGTCATTGGGGGAGGCCTATGTCCAGCAGTGGAAGTTTGCAGGCAGACGATGATGAACTGTGTCACCGAGAACTCCACCCAACCACCTTCAGCGTGCAAGTCACCAAGATAGTTTATTTAGACTATACTTTAGACTTTCGTCCCAAAGCTTACTCGATAGAAGACAGTCTATCGGTTCCATTTTGGAGTATCACAAAATCGCAAGCGCGTTTTCCTCTACATTCATAGTGCAAATGGCCAAGGTAAGGAATTCCTAACTTCAATGTTCAGATTTTCAAGGCGAGGGTAAACAGTTTTTATTGGGCTAGCGCGCTTCTTCGTCGCTTAGCGCCAATATATTCGTATCCATATGTGAGTATTACTCATTGCACAACACAGACCCTAAGATGTTACCAAGTGCTAATCAAAAGATTCAGCTTTAATGACCACGATGACTATGACGTCATGAAAATTCTGTACACTTATTTAATTTGGCCCATTTTGTTATCAATGGAGTTTTCCATAAGTGGTTGAAAAAGAACGAAGCGTTCCCGAGACTTCAAAATCACAAAATTGACTCATCCAAAAATAATGAACTTAAACGGCTGAAAATAATGATTCCGTAACAAAATAGGTATGCTACAAGTATCACAACAACTGTCCACTCATATAACGGACGCAGCCAGAGAGTAGTTGGTCACTAACAACCAATTATTGTTTAGCGCTGTTATTATAATCTTCATCATCAGCCTGCAAACTTTTTTTATTCCGCGAAGGTGGCAAAACAAGCCTACGGCTCGCCTGATGTTACGCAGCTACCAGGGGTATCATCATACGCGCGTGGCTCACCCTAACCCCCGGCGTCCAATGCAGCGCTCACCCAACGAGCTCCGGAGACCCTACTCACCGGCAGAAACACTTCAAAGTGTTCACTTCAACTTCCCCGGGCTAGCAGCTCAATTCCAGCGATGATTCGCCTATATCTCTCTAATGTTGACAAAGGCTAACAAACGGATGTTCCCGCAGTGACGAACATCACCGGCAACCGAGGGTACCTGATGCAGAAGTCGCCGGCGGTGCTGCTGCTCAAGCACCGCGTGCCCGACATCATGGTGGAGATCCCGCTGCGCGCGCTGCCCACCGACTGGCTTGGGGAAGAGGTCAATCACCTTATCATTACCTTCGTCTATATGCCGTTCAGGGAAAGGTGGAAGGGACAAGACCACGCGGAAGATCTCTGACTGCGCCAGACAATCTGCCAACAGTGAGAGATGGCGGGAGATCGTGCGGAAAGCTGTGTCCGCCTCTACCACCGATGTGGATGCCTCTACGTGACCACGACCGCTCTGCCAAGAGCGAAACGACAGAGAAGAGAAGAAGATATGCCGTCACCTTCTTGAGAGCCGTCTTATTAATTTTAGGCGCCCTGCGGTATTCAGCTTAGAATGGATTCGGGCACAGTCAGGTCGGTGCTCGTACTGAACCACCGTCAGGTTTAGTGGGTATTCTTCGTTATTTAGGAGTGAGCCTCACATAGCCCAGGTGTCTCTCACCCAGGGCCCTGGTGTTTGCGTAAGGCACTCCCGGCGAAAAAACAATAAAAGACGCTTCGACAACGGTAACCGTCCACACACGCATCAGATGGCTGCCCTCCTCGGGCTTTTATAATGGTCTATCTGGTCGGTAACACGCCCGACTATGTGCAATCTACCTCAGTCCTCATAACAAAAGAACAATTCGTTAGGAATTATATCATTGTAACTTGAAACTGTCTGACATTGTACTTATTTATCTCCCGCAGGTGCTGACGCTACAAGAAGAGTGCTTCATGGTTGGCTGGCATTTCTTCTACAAACACGTACGTATCAATCATACAGGCTTTGGATCGATTATACTCAAAGTTATATGCACATGTACCGAAAAATTCTTCGTTCTACATAATGACACCTTACTAAAGCCACAGGTGCGCATCTAACACCAATAGGCAAAACAATGGCCGTACAGCGCAAAGCTCTCATTGCATTTGTGTATAATTTCAGAGACCATTCTCCCTCTGTTTTCCCACAATTTAGTAACGGTGCAAAATAGAAAAATACACGAGTAAAACGGCTAAAAATACCAGAGGCTTTGAAGCTAAACCAAAATGTTTGCAATAATAATACGGCCACCCGACGCGGCCGCAACGCAACGCTTTCATTAGCCCTCGAGAGCCAAAGAGAGGAGTTTTGGGGTCCGCGGGACGAAGGGGGAGGAAATAAGACCAGGAATGAATTTGGAACTGGAATTTTATTCCAATGGAAAATTTTAACTGAGTAGAGTATTGTTTGAATTTGTTGTTTATACACTACGGGTCATATCAGCCCACGAAGCAAATACATTGCTCCGTGTATCAGCCCATGGATAGGATCGCACGAAATCGAATAAGAATTGATTTAAGTAAGATTAGAGATACCTCAGCACGTAGCACGAAAATCAGCAGCGTATTCTTCTTCTTGAAGGCCCATCCCCTACTCCGATAGGTTATAAAATTGGGTCAAAGGTTAGGATGGCCCTAATGATGAATGATGGTCGGTCGAGCGGCATTTGACAAAGCGGAACAGGGATCTCGTGCTCCGAACCATCTTCTTCCTAATGGTCGTTTACCCTGAATTTTTACCCTGCATTATGAGCTGGAGCAGATTATACTTATCATTCCGTTTTAAAATAAAACTAAACAAAACATGACGAAAAGACCGCCGTTGCTAGCAAAGAAAAGGTCTCTATTAGACATTCCGGTAAAAACTACGCAACACGCATATCTTCCATACAATATTAAACAAATTATCGTTTCATCAGAAGCCTGTAAACGTCCACCACTGGACATGGCCCTCCCCAATGACAACTGTCATTTGGAGGGTTTTGCGTTGGTCACCACGCTTGGCAGGCGGGATGGCGTATGTATTTCATTTTCATTTTTGTGTCGATATTGCTTGACTGCGGCACGGAACCCCGCCGTCGCGTCGCTCGCTGCACGCCACACGTGCTCGTGTGCGGTGTCAGACTGTCCGTGCAGTCAGGACACCGCCGTTGACTTATTAACGCCGATAAGCCGTTATATTTAGTGTGAAAATGTGAGCAGCGATAGAATGTGCCTTTGAAAAAAAATTTCATAAGATATTTTCGGTGTTCTAAAAATATTACATATCTCATTGATTGGTCATATTTGCCTTTTACGCTTAGTTTAACCATTCAATCAATAAACTGCCTTGGTCCGAACGTAGGTCTCCTTTATTTCGCACCATATTTCTCTATCCCAGGCTTCCCCCATCCAGAAATTGCCAGCAATTGTTCTAAGGTCATCAGCCCAACGGGTTGCGGGGCGTCTTACACTACGTTTGCCTAAAAGCGGTATCCAACCCCAAACCTTTGCGCAACAGAATCTTTACTTGTTTCTAATTCATGAAATTACCAAAAAGAACTTCTCATCCCGTGTTAACATGAAACCGTTGAATCTTCCAACTTGTCAAAAACTTTCGAACTGCTCGTAAAGTACATCTAATGAAAGACTTTGAAGAATTTTGCAAAAAAATTACCTGTAATAAAGTTTTCTAGTACTCACGTCGGGCGCACAAAGGATTTATTGCGAATAAAATGCAAATTAATTTCTCTAACATCTTTTATCCGCCCTTTTGTGTGTAAAAGTTTTGTGTAGAGGCACCAACAGGTGTGCAGACAATATGATGTATATTGTACTTACGTTTCCTGTACAGGCATTGTGTGCAACATCACCATATCAGTTTTCATCAGTATTTTTTTATTTATGGACTTATTCAGACGTATTTTGTTATTCAGTATTATAATAGGTACAAATGAGATTTTCAGAACCTGTCGTATTCTAACCCCGGCGTGGGGCCGTGCCAGGTTGTAGGGACAAAGTCGTCATAGTAGTCGCAATAAAATATATAAATGTCGTAAAAGAGGACCCCGTTCAACTGAAACATCTTGGTTATTATTTCTTTCATATCTACTCAATTGATTAGTAGGATTCATGATGTGACATGTCAGTAAAGCCATACGAAATATATGGAGCCATCTATTTCGACAGGTACATAAAAGTACATATCTTAATTGATTTAATTAGCCTTTTGACACTACTTTGTCTCGAACTAAAGTTTTCTCTTCTATTTTGAGTACCAGATTCGACTCAGACATCCAGACTCGAGACAATTTAGAAAGGTCTCTAAATTGATCGAACCCGGTACCATTGGTCTCCGCGGTATAGGCGCTGCGCCACTAAGGTCATCAACGAGTAACTAAGAGAGGTAGGGCATAGCGTTGCTCGAATTGTGCTGCCCGTCCGGGGAAGGACCTCCACCCTATAGAATACCGCAGCCAAATGACCTTCGGGTCGTGTTTCTGCTGGTGAGTAGGGTGTCCGGAGCTCGTGGGGGGTTAGGGTTAGGCCGGCATGGCAGTGGCAACTGACAGGTAACTGACCAGTTACTTGCCAGTTGTCACAGCGACTTGGGCCTCTCTTTCGCTTTCCATCAGGCGTAGGGAAGCCATTATGTCGAGCAATTATAAAAAAAAACTAAATCTTGTTCGGCATTATCCGTTATTGGCGACGAGACCTTTACATGAGATGAGATGCATATTGCTCGTTCCATAAAAATAGTCCAAAAATAGTTGCACTCCAAGAGTGCAGGAGTGCAGTATTCATTTACCGTAGCGAGGTTTAACGTTTGGCAAAAATTGGGTTATTTTAGCTCCGGAATTATTTTGTAGCGGAATTTTATTTCGGGTTTGCGGCAATAAATACAAGCGTTGCGAATGTAGTGATAAATATTTGGCTTTTAAAATAAATGTTTGCGATTCACGTGGCTGCTATTGAATTTTGGGTGTATAAAATTTAATAGGCAAGCCAATATTTAAACGCGGTTATTAAGTGTATGGATGCGGATACCATCAGGCACGATATTTCTCTTCAAGTCACAGATTGTTTTAAGTATTCAGAGTAATTTTGATAACTATATTTAGTAACGGGGCTTTTGCCATGCACCTGATTCTTGAGGATCCGATATTTCGGCACTGTCTAATGCGCCATAATCACGAGGAACTCCCGTTCTAGACTGTAGTCAGTATAGGTACAATAGTATTCCACTTCCCGACGCTGGACTTCCGTAATAACAAGTATAGATAGATAGATAGATATTCTTTATTGCACCAAATACAAACATTTATAGACAAGGTATTACAGACAACTAGTGGTACAATTTAAGCGGTCTTATCGCTAGTAAGCGATCTCTTCCAGACAACCTTCAGGTAGAGGATAGATTAAACAGAAGGGGTGAGGTACTAAGCGATCTCTTCCAGACAACCTTCAGGTAGAGGATAAATTAAACAGAAGGGGTGAGGTGAACAATCGACTGATGAAACAGATTATAGTCAAAATATAAATGCATAAAATTGACTCGCAAGACTATTCGAAACGAAACGAAAAGACGATTTGTTAAGGCTTCAGTAGGCTACGAGCTACTACGGACCGTAGCCTCCTGGGCTACGGTGTTTGGGTTCGTAGCAGCACTACGATGTTTAACATCCGTTGTACGTTTTTTCGTAGTCTAATGATCCGATATGAATGTTAGTATATGGTCTAATAAAAAACAAAGTCAACGTCGCTGTTGCAATTGTTGTATGTGAAATGTTTATATGCAACAGTCGATAAATTGCAATGTATTTTATCCGTCGATTTTGACAGCTTTAACGTAACTTAATATGTGTGGCCATGTGTACATTTTGACGACGTTCCCGCGAATATCGCATGCTTGGGCAGATCGTGACGAGGCCGCGCCGGGGGTGATGGATAGCGTCGCGGGCATCAGCGGCGTCAGATCAGAACGCATCATTTTGCATCGCCGAGTCGACGCGGGGACATCTACATCGAATTTGTTCGTATCAGTGAATAGGAGTGATTTGAGTGTAATATTATATAATACTCAAACTAGCTGTGCCCGCGATTTCGGCCGCGTGGAATAGTTTAATCTCCTATTTTATACCCTTGGGGCTAGAATTGATCAAAATCCTTTATTAGCGGATGCCCACGTCATACATAACATCTACCTGCATCCCAAATTTCAGCTCGATCCGTCTAGTGGTTTGGGCCGTATGTCAGTCAGTCACCTTCGAGTTTGATATTTAGATAGGTACATGTTTTCATCGTAAAAGCACTAATATGTAATTATAATTAACAAATTATCGAGCTCATCGAATCGCGTGCCTATTTTGCTGACGCTCGACCTAAAAAGTTAATTGTACGGTCAAAGATCGTACACTTTTACTCCTTCCACATAAAAAGAATATTATGCATGGTTACAGTCTTCTTTATATACTTTATTGGTTTGAAACCGCACATCAGAGTGAACAAAGCTAGTCCGCGTCCTCGTAAAGCGAGCTCGTTTCCGGCCGCCTTCCGCTCTCTGCCGGAATGCGGAGGCGTGTTTGTGCCAGGAAGGGAAGCGCCACGCGCCGCGGTGAAGCGGGGCTTTCGATAAAAGTCTCACTTTTGCATTAGTTAATAGCTGTGATTGCCTTAGGGATAGGAGCCCACCCTCCCCCGCAGACCGGTGATGTTGACACACTGTTGACATGTCTGCATTGGCTATAGTCGTTGTCAGAGAAGACAAAAAGTGTGACAGCCTCTTCTTTGGTCTAGTTGGTCTAGCTAGACTCTCACCGAGTGGTGAGTGCGGGGGCGCGATCCACTCATAGGGGCGTAACGGTGTGGTGGGTGCAGCCACACCGTTGCACGAGGTCCGCCCGGGGGGCACTCTATTGCTCCCTGGATCCGGGGGTAGGGGTATTTGCCCTCCCCGGACCAGGAGTACCGTTTTGCGCCACTAACCTGGTGGCAAACTAAAGTTTTCCCTTTCATTATGAGTACCAAATGATCACTCCCATAAAACCAAGATACACGACAATTTAGACAAGCTCCAACCAGTACCCTTTGGATTGCCCGCGCTTTACGCTTTAACCATTGCGCGTTACCAAGGCCATCGGTCGTAGTCAGTAAGCGAAGGACCTGTTAACAAAAGCCTGTTTGTTTTATAACAGAGTGGACAAACGGGCCTGAAGGTCACCGGATGGTTAGTGATCACCTCACTCCAGGTTCGCAAGACCAGAGGAGTCACAGATGCATTGAGAAATATGTAGGCTCGCTTTTTGAAGGATAAGTAGCCGTGCCGGATTTATGTGGTTGACTGCGATACAACGCCGTACAATGGAAAGCACAGATACGTGTCCGATACGAAAAGTCTATCTCGTCACTATCAAATCTTTGAGGTTAGTAAAAGGCAAAGCAATGCTGTCGAATTCTATACAAATATGAAAATCTCTCTCCGGTCTACTGTCGTCCCATCGGATCATAAATCCATTTCCATCACAGTATTACCTACGTACGAGGTTTCCACATCGACAATATCATCGACATGTACCAATACTCGCCTCAACTGGCTTCATGTTGTGTCAAGGACGCGGCGCGGAAATCTGATTTATACTTTACAGAAGCTCTAGCCTACGGTAGCCTCCGCTGTAGTGGCTTGTAGCGGGCTCTTGTTGCTGGTTAAGCTGGTGCTACACCGGGGCGGCTTAGCGTCGGGTAGCCTAAACCACACCTGGTCTCCAACTTTAGGGCTGAGAGCCTTCACCCCCCCCCCCCCCAAAAGCCCGGTGATGATGGCAAGGCCGCCTTGGCTATCATCGTAGTAATTTAGAAAAAAAATTCGACTCCATTGAATCGTCTCCAACTAAGCTAGTCTTGTACGAGTACTATGAAATAAAAAGAGTAACTTCTTAGTTTTATTATTCTCGTTAGTAGCACCATTCCAAACCCGGTAGAATAACATTATATTAAGAATACTAATTATACTTCCTTAGCTTATCAAATTACCGCTTTGCAAGTTTGTTGAAGTCTGTACCACTACACTACATTAAATACAAATAAAAAGTTTGTTGTATGCTTTTCCTTCTTCTCAAGTCAATGGAAGAGTTTAGAAGTAAGTACTCTAAAATCCAATCGACCGGTAGTGTCAAATATTCAGCGCTCCAGGCATAGTCAAAGATCAGACTAATTGTATTGTCACACTCAACGTTATTACTTACAACCTTACAGTCAGGCACCTCAGTTCAGACCACGAAGTTCAGACCCACACGTCTCTTCCATCCTACGCTCTGAGTCCCGCAAAGCTCGCAGTGTGCATCGACCTCTACGTTATTGGCCGTGTCGCATTCTGAAGGAAATTTAACTGCATAAGCTAGCGACGAGTGTGAATAAGTTACTTACTGGGAATGCGCCTAGTAAGTGCTAGATATAAATAAATGTGGAAGTGCTTGGATTCCACTATGCCCCACCAAGGCTCTCCTAAATCGATTTACTGTCTTGGACTGCTTTAAAAATTAGGTGCACCACTAAAGGCGGAACTTTAGAGTGTAGTCTTGATATTCATATTATAATTTTATATTACTTTAGCAAATATCATTTCATGAATTATAGTTTTAGTGGGGCAGAATTTTGAAGCGTTCCACTTTGCCCCACCAATGGGGCGCCTTGGTGGGTCAAAGTGGAAATCCGAGCTGTTATGCTACTATAATGAGTAAAAGGCCTATCGTCTGTGTCCAGGACCGCATCTACCCGGTGTACAAGTTCCTGCTGCAGCGCACCATGCGGGTGCAGTTCGTGAACATCGTCAAGAAGAACCTGTGGTGCGAGGCGCTCTCCATCAAGTTCCAGAAGGCGCTCACCAACATCGGCTTCTTCGGCTACTACGACAAGGGCGGCTGCATCTGCGTCAAGGACGTGAGTCTGTCTGTTCATGCTGCTGTGTATACGGAGTGGTTCGAGGCGCTCTCCATCAAGTTCCAGAAGGCGCTCACCAACATCGGCTTCTTCGGCTACTACGACAAGGGCGGCTGCATCTGCGTCAAGGACGTGAGTCTCAAGTCTGCCTGACAGTCGTCTGTCAACTATTGTGATGAAAGTTGTACTCAGAACGAGTTTGTCAATCCCATCATACGTTTTTTGGCTTTCAAGTAGTAGAACTTTCTGACGTAGCATCCGACCTGAACTGAGTTTTGGCCTCCGATAATAAACGCCTCTACCTGGGTCTGTCCTGGGCAACATCGTGTCAGTCATCCGCATGGATCTCCCACATGTCCTTCGCGACTTCGTCCGTCCAGCGGAACTTGGGACGGCCAACCGGCCTTCTGCTACCTGACCGTCCCAAATACGCTCGCGTATACGTAGGTCGTAGACCCATTGGAAAACAATGATAAATATTCATAATAACTCATCAGCCATTTGGGCTTCAATGAAAATAAAGAATTAATCCTGTTAAATATTCAACAAAATGCTACAAATTATAACCCATATTGCGTAAGCCGATTAACAAACTGGAAGTAGTTAAAAAAGAGTTAAGCTCGAATGTGCATATGAATAAATAAATAATATCCATTGTTGGTGCTGTAGTTAAAGACTCGGATGCAGTGGTCGAGTGCGTCCGACTAAGCACGCTATGACGTCATCGCACAATAAGGGCGCCCAGCGTGACGCGTCACCCGCGGGAAGCCATCCGTCGTCCCAGCGTCCCCGGTTACGTCACTGCACAACCTGTCAGTGCCCGCCTTCGCAACCTCTTACGGAATTTAACTATTGGCCGCCCTGTACTTTGCTTATTCGTAATTCATGAGCAACACAGACAAAGATACGGAAAATGTTGCGAAAATCAGTTTCTTTGATAGAGCGTTTCAATCAGTTATCACTCCACAAGAAAGTATCTGTATGGCCAGACTAATAAGCCGAAGAAAGCAACAGCTTTTGACACCAAAAACTTAAATTCAGTTGTAATTTTCTTTGTGTCACGTCAGAATGAGTAGGTAAAAAAAAAGCATATAATTTAATGAAAGCCAATTAAGCCACCCACATCACTGATATAACAAGGCCGTTCCAGTTATAGCTAAATCGAAGATAGTGTTAAATGAGGAGTCATAGCTGACGTTGGCTCGAGGGCCGTGACGCGTGAGAGGGCTGGCCGGCCGTGCCCTCCGTCACTCCGTGTGTGCCCGGCGCCCCTCCAGCGCTGACCGCTCACCTGAGAGGCGGGCACAGTGCAGGCGGCATCAGTAGGGACACCCTCATTTAGATACATGTCACCCTGACATCCAGACAGGGATGTAAGGGAGCGGCCCATCATCTTTTCGCTCCAAGCCAACCTCACCTGCCCGTGGTGCATCCTGCCGAATAACAAACGAGGCGCTGGCAACCGACTGGTGGTGGTATAACCATAACAAATGAAGGCGTACTTAGCTAAATACCACAGGCCGATGACGGGCAGCAGCGTCACCGGAGCGAGAAGCTACGCCCTGCGATCGCCAACCCGCCTGCCCAGCGTGGCGATTATGGGTATATCCTCCAGAAGTTTGCTCTAATTAGCGAATAGCTGGGGAGGCATATGTCCAGCAGTGGACTACAATAGGCTGTGGATGATGATGATGACAGCCATGAGGCAATCACCGCTGTCCTCGAGGCAAGAGAGAAGCCTGTTTAGTCGTTAACCGCAACGCTGAGGACTCCCTGACTCAATCAGCTGGAGACCATCGGCTGAGCGCCGTCACTTGGTGTAGGAGAGCAAAAGTCGGGAATTCTAGTTGTTGGGATATTTGGGTCCTCTAGGTCTCTTTCCCTTTACTTTCCCCGTCACGATTAGTCACTCCAGATTATCATCATGACCATCATGAAGCATAAATTTAAAACTAAATACGCGCTTCTGAAAATACCAGAAAGGTCATTAGAACCTCCAAGCGTGACTGCCAGATAACTTGAACGCTGGCTAAAAACGAAAACTTTCAAGGTCGAGTTTCGGGTGTACTCCAAAAACAGTTATGTGGTTATCCTGTGAAAATATTAGATATACAGTTTTACCTGCTCAGATTTCTCATCTCAATTGTGAGTCAAGTAAACTGTAAAGCATTCGGGGTGTGTCTTTACGTAAGTCGAAGAGGCCACAGCACTTCTGAGAACCATTGACGATCTTCAAAAGGTAAAAACTAGCACACACCGGTCTCACGGCTCCTCTCTGCGCTGTGTCGGCGTCTGAAGCGCGTCAGTGCACGTGGCCGCTTCACCGCCTCGCGCCGTGGCTCGCGCGCGCCAGAGCGTTCGCGACGCATTTGCCCCTAGGTGTAGCTCACGTTGCACCGATGAAACGCGATTGAGAGACGCATGCCAGACTCTCCGTGAAATAGATTTGTAAACATTTGTACCGAAATACAAAAATTGTTGCACTCTCCCTATGAAAATTGTCACCCTACACCCTTGTAAGGTCCGACTCAGTGTATCTGACCACTTATTAAAAACTAGCTGTGCCGGCGGCGTCGCACGCGTGTATATCGGATTTCAAAAATAACGGACATCCATAAAATGGTACCTAAATTTTAAGTTACACCTCTAGCAATACATTGGTGAAAACCGCATTTGATTCCATGCAGTAGTTTTTGCGTGATGCGCGATCAAACATGCAGATAAAAATTTCTCCCGTTTTCTCAACCCTTCTCGTCACTGCTGCTGCTTGATTGTAGCGTGATGAAAAGTATACTATAACCTGTCCAGGAGTATGAAGAATAATCGTACTAAGTTTCGTTAAAATCCGTCCAGTAGTTTCTTTATCTATAGCGAACATACAGACAGACAGACATAAATTTTACTGATTGCATTTTTGGCATCAGTATCACTTAGGTATCACTCTCTGATAGTTATTTTGAAAAAGTATTTCTTATACAGAAATTGACCTTTCTACAGATTTATTATAAGTATAGATTAACTGTAAACATTTGTTCCAGCCCGATAGAATCGCCCAGGCGTGTCACGTAAGTAAACATTCCACTAAACTTACTATTACTCTACTTATTTAGTGAACGTACAAATATTTGGACAACCTCATCGAACTTTGTACTAGGAAAACCTACACGCAAATTTCCACAACAAGCGATAGTAAACGTTTGATTAACAGAATTCATTAGTATATTGGCGTGTTATTACAGGTGGTTATTAGTTGACACACGACGAGTGAAATTGGTAGCGTGGAATAACACTCAACCCAATTATTTTGGCCACATACCAAATTAGGCGGGTTATCGGAAGCGCTGCATTCTGCCATGGAGATTATGGCGTCGTAACAGCTACTCTGGCTAATTGAATTTATGGCAGTTAATTAACTTTTCGTTTGGTAGCAGCGGACAATTTGTGGAATTAACGCCACTGTATGCGAGCGTTTTTTTCTTTCAATATGATCTATTTGGTTGAGAGAGGTAGGGCATAGCGAATCTTCGCTCGAATTGAGCTGCCCGTCCGGGGAAGGACGTCCACCCTATAGAATACCGCAGCCAAATGACCTCCGGGTCGTGTTTCTGCTGGTGAGTAGGGTCTCCGGAGCTCGTGGGGGGTTAGGGTTGGGCCGGCATGGCAGTAGCAACTTGCCAGTTGTCACAGCGACTTGGGCTTATCTTTGGCTTTCCATCAGGCGTAGGGAAGCCATTATGTCGAGCTACTATAAAAAGAAAAATACTGAAAGTTGCAAAAATACCGTACCTGTCTATGGTTTCCGGATTAAGAATAGCACAACCATCACATCTCATTCCGTGGGCGTCGTAGAAGACGACTAAGGGAATATCAGGAAACGGGAAGCAGCGTTCATCTGGGTACAGATAAAACATACTGCGGTCACCAACCCGACGCCAAGCGAGGTGTCTAAGGCAAATTGTCATTGGGGAGGCCTATGTCCAGCTGTGGACGTTTGCAGACCGATGATGATAGGGAGAATAGGTGACATCGCATTTTTTTTTGTTAGAGGGAAATTAATGCATTAGGCTTCGTCATGCCACCTCCGGGGGGAGGTGAAATGGTGTGTGGGACTCACACCTCCCGAAATGGGAGGGTATACCCACTAAACCCCCCTGTGTCGCCAGTGGGCAGCAAGTTGCAGGGACACGGGTAGCGCTGAAGCATACGGCCGCATCCCTGCATGCCCTGGCCAGCCGCAGATGACAAGTGGCCGGCACTCCTGGTCCGGGGAGGGCAAATACCCCCGGCTTCTGGGGTCGTAATCTGGGGTCTGATTGAACACTCGTGTCTAGACTACTCTAAACAACTCTTATTAATAATGCCCAGAAGATAGACAGGTAAAACATCTGCCTATGCGGAAGATATTGTAACAGACAGACAGTTTCCTCAGGCCAGTCCCACTGACACTAGTTAACAATTAACGCCGCTTCGGCCCCGGGCGCGGCATCGCAAACGTTTGCATGCCTCTGACAGCCAATCACGCCCGCGGGACAATACGGCGCCCACCTCGGCCTGTACTGGCCTGTGACGCAAGTGTAGACGCCTGTGACGTCACACAAACTGTTACAATCCTCTCTGCCGATGAGTTAGTTACGATGAGGGCTATCGCGTGTGAATTCGCCACCAGAGGTGCTAGTGTAGCGTGAGGTAATCCGAAATGTCAAATTACATAGATTATGTGAGTTAAACGAGTATAATGCAATTTTGGCATAGCTGGCATTAATTTTGCAAAATATGAGACACCACTTAATGATTGTCTGCGCTTTAAAAGCGGAGCCGAGAAAATGAGGTGTAAAAACCCGAATACGCTTACAAATCCATACATACATAACGTCACGCCTTTCTCCCAGAGGGGTAGGCAGAGACCACGTCCTACATTTGCTGCGATCCTGGCACACAACTTTTGCTTCGTCCACATTCAGCAATCTCTTCATACATGCTCGTCGGTTTAGGGTTCTTAGTATTTTACCTTTACAAATCCATGCACCCTTTATTTGAGCACGCCCACTTACACCCCCGTCGAGTCTCTCATGGACCAGGGTTCACCAGGGCCACTTCGTGAATCAACGTTTCAAACGCTTGCCGTCACCCGCCACGGGTCACCCAAACCAATTACACCGACAAACAACACCTCCGTTTGTTGTCCCGTCCTATTGTTCCATTTCACTCCGTCACCGATGCACGTTCCCGGGATCCATACTAATTCCTTGGCGAAACAAGAGGCAGGTGCATTTGAGGGCGACGTGACGTGCGCGTATCACGCGGCGTCACGTTCCCGCGGTTCCTAAGGCTCCCGTCCACGATGCCGCTTCACCACAATTCTTATCACCTACAACTGAAATCCGATCCTGCGAAGAAACGCTGACCATAGCCCTTTTACATAGCTCGCTGAGCAACCTTCAACTTGAGGACTAGCCGTACGTCTCGGCTCCAAAGATCGATCAAAGTGGCGAAAAATAGGAAGGGCTCAAAGGCAGTGGACTGTGAAAGACTGATGATGATGATGATGATGACAACTTTAATGTCTACGTTGTCTGCCTATCGGGGTTTTCAACTTCGGCATATGAACAGGCCCCTCTTTCCCACTGGGCACTATGGGCACGTGCCCAGGGCCCCGTGATCGAATGGGGCCCCCTAGTTCCTGCCAGATTACCAAATGATAACTAATATTTAGGTCATAGGGGCCCCATGATCCTAATGTGCCCAGGGCCTCAAATAGTTTAAAGACGGCCCTGCATATGAACTGTAGGTATATACTCGTAAATCTGCCCCATTTTGGACTATCGGTAGTTAAGCTTTCGGTTAAACTTCAGGTAAACCATAAAAACGTCCGGCACACGATCGGCCCACGAGATGTGATAGCAGTTTAGATCACGCGATCCTTAGGACAAAGTTACCATCGTACACATTTGTTATTACGTCCACTCTGACAGATCACTATTCAAATCTACTATGCTTTTACGATAATGCTGTAGGGAGTCATAAATACAGCAACAATTACGTTATAACTAAAGTAGACTACAAAAACACTCTATCCGATATAGAAAATTTCAATGACAAATCAATTTTTGAGAAAATGGATTCACGTGGCTCTTTTAATAAACTACATAACTTTCTGCAACTCACCTTAGCTAAAAATACAACACATATGCAGGCAACACGAAAACAATTTCTTAAGAAGCCATGGATGACTAAAGGTCTTCTGAAATGCATCAAACACCGAGACAGATTACACCTAAAATTAAGAAAGCAGCCAGACAATGATATTCTACGCGTAACATACAACAGATATCGAAACTTCTGTACTAAACTATTAAAAAAGGTAAAACAAGGCTATGAAAGAGCACAATTAGAAGCAGCTAAGAAAAATAACAAAAAGTTATGGACTATAATTAAAAACGTATCCAAAACGAGCAAACACTCAAACCATAACTCTTACGAACTATTAAAAATTGATAATAATATATTTTCATCACTTAATGCAGTAAATTGTTATTTCTCAAATGTGGGTAGTACATTGGCAGAACAAATCCCAAAAAATGTACCAAATCCGCTTAAAAATATCCACACACCATGCGATTCTTTTGTACTTCTTGAGACCTCACCTGAGGAAGTGGAGACACTCATATCCTCTCTCAAGATAGATACAGCTCCAGGATATGACGGTATTCCAACTAAGCTTCTCAAAATGGCGAAGACCAAGCTGGCTCCTCTCTTTGCACATGTCTTTAATGATTGTTTAACGAACGGCATATTTCCCACAGCACTTAAAAAGGCTGTTATTGTACCTATACATAAGGGAGGAAGTAAGGAGCTAGTTGAAAATTACCGCCCTATCTCTCTACTTCCATCGCTTTCTAAAATACTAGAAAAACTGATTAACAGGCAACTGATCGAATACCTGGAAACAAGAAAGTTACTCTCAGAAGCACAGTTCGGTTTCCGTGCCGGCAGATCGACGTCTGATGCTATCCATGAGCTTACTGATTATGTCGCGGGGAAGATGGATGCTGGAAAAAAGTGCCTAACTATTTGGATGGACCTAGCAAAGGCTTTTGATACGGTTTCGCACTCTCACTTACTGGAAAAAATGGAAAATATGGGGATCAGGGGTACTCAACTCGATTTAATCAAAAGTTACCTAACGGATCGAACACAGTGTACTAAAATAGGAAACAACTTGAGTGTGGAAAAACCAGTGAACTACGGCGTTCCTCAAGGTAGTATCTTGGGTCCTACGTTGTTCCTTTGCTACATAAACGAGTTGTGCGACATGAATATTGAAGGCTGCAAAATTATATCATATGCAGATGATACCAGCTTAACTTTTCATGGCAAAAATTGGGACGAAGTTTTCACTAAGGCTCAACAGGGCTTTATTAAGGTGTGTCAATGGTTGGCTGCAAACTCTCTCTCGCTCAATGCCACTAAAACTAATTTCACCGCATATAGCTTGAGAGGTAACCCCAATACCAACAGCACACATAACATTAAAGCACACAACTGCTCCTTTCCACCAACTGGCACATGTAAATGCACTGTTATAAAACAAGTACCCACTGCGAAGTATTTGGGAGTTTTGGTAGATCAAAATATGACCTTTAAAGACCATATCGCCAATCTAGTTACAAAAGTTCGAAAACTGAGTTATGTTTTTCGGAACCTAAGAGAAGTAGCAAGCAAGAAGTTAATTTTAAATGTTTATCAGTCTCTTTGTCAATCCCTCCTCACTTACTGTGTCTCGACTTGGGGAGGAGCAGCCAAGACATACATGTTGGAATTAGAGAGGGCACAACGCTTTGTCCTTAAGGTTAGTCTCTTCAAACCCATACTGTACCCAACTGTATTGCTGCATAAGGAGTCTGGTATGTTGTCAGTAAGACAATTATACATTCTTACTGCCATCCTTAAAAAACATAGAGAGATAGATAAATGTAGGGATTTGACTAAAGTAAGAACCTGTAACCAGTATGCAATATATCACTGCAAACCTTACAATACCAGTTTCATCAAACACTTTTTCAGTTATCGGGGCCCCCGATTATATAATAAGTCTAATAAAATCCTCTCACTAACCAATCTAACTGAGTTCGAATGTAGAAAAAAGGTTAACAAATGGCTAAATACCCTAAACTATGATGAGACAGAGAACCTCTTAAATTAAATAAATGAAATATTATTGTATCTATAATAAAAATATAATATAATGTACAAAAAATATTTGATAAAATTAATTATGTTCTAAATAAAATAAAATAGATTTATAATATAATAATAGTAAATTTTCCACAAAAATAAATAAATAAAAGCAATAATAATAAAAATAATGAAATAATTAATTAATTACCAACAATTAATATATGTATATAGTATAGTAAAGTATAATTTGTATTATTTGAAATGAAGGCGCCCAATGAAATAAATATTATCCAGTTTATCCTAGTTTATTAAAACTAAAAAGAGTGCAAAATCAAGATCCCTAATGTCCGGGGAGTGGCCTGGTGAACTGAAAATAGCAAGCCTAATCATAGGCTTAGTTTCAGGCACCAGTCTACCACATAACTTAATTTAAAATGCACATTTTCTACTAGTTAAGATAGTTATAAGCATGAGTTTTGTGGAAGAAAATAAATATATTTATTATTATTATTTATTATTTGAAAATTTGGTTTTCCGTTCATTTGTCTTCTGAAACTCGGTATTTCCACATTGACGAGATGAGATGTTCTATACTAAATCAGGGAAACATACTGACCTACCACTACCCAGAACTGAAACTAAGAGTATGTAAATAAATCCATTTCCTTAATTGACTCGACCGGTAATCGAACTCGGAATCTCCAGATCGCTACGCTCTAACCACCGAGACCATCAAATGGAAAAACCAAGGTAATTTCTTACCTAAAGCGAGGCGATAGTTTTGGCAAACCGAGGCGACTGCATGGACACTGATCCTACTAGCCGTTGCAGCCAACACGGTGTCGGGGTTGCGGCGAGTCGCGAAACTCTGTTGCCGCATGTTGCTTGCGGTTTAATAAGCCTTTTATTGTTCTAGAAACAATGTTAAAATGTGCCTGCGTCGTATCGCTCTCGAGAAGCAACAGCCAGCGTTATTAAGTAAGTGCGCTCCGCTCGTTTTAGTGGCAGCACAGATGTTCGCAGGAAAGTTTGCTGCCTCTCCAAGTGGAATGCAGCTTGTCTAGACTTGACTAAATCTTTATATTTCTGATAAGTAACGCCTACCAAGTCTCTATTGTTAACCCTTTACGTTGAAAAAGTGAAATGTGGCTGCGTAGGGCTATTAATTGATTGATTAATTGGGCAAACAGAGTGAGAGCTTGGAGCGAAAAGATTTTCTATTGTCTCATTTCTCATCTCCCTCAGGGCATGTACGGGTCGCCGCTGGTGTGCCGCGGCAAGCTGATGGCGGTGCTAATGGCGCCGGACGCGCAGTGGACCAACTGCACCGGCTTCAGCAACCTGGTGCACATCCTCAGCAGCCGCTGGCTCCGGGCCTTCATGACTTGCGTCAGCAGGTACTCCGCATCCCACGGTCTTCTCTGCAGTAGACATGTAGCGACCTCAGTGCCGACGCCCGCATGTACTCGGCATACGACGGTCTTCTCTACAGTAGACTCGTAGCGACTTGACTTCTCTACAATATTATGCATCTCTGCCACCGATTCTATAAATAACCCAGAGTTCATGCACATAAACGATTGTACTGTTGGGGGAATCAAAGCCGCGACCAATGTGACAGAGTCATAGTACTACTGAACAAAAAAACTGACACTAAAAATTATTTAGAAGTCCCATGTAGGTCCTGAACGTTGGTTGCTAATTCAAATGGGTTGCTCCACAGTCCTCAATCTTCGAAGTAAACTACCAGATAAATAGGATAATCTTTGCCGAAAGCTTCAATTAAAGACTAATTAGGAACCGTCAACACAACGACCACATTTCCATTTAGAGAGCGTGCACTAACAAACACATACGGAATAGGTCTGCAAAGACACGGCCTCTGTCAGCGGTGGTTGCAGTGTACAGACCACATATAGACCTGGCCCACCTGTCAAATTCCCTCAAGCAATTACCAACTACACGTCCAAAGCATAGAGTCGAATACCCATGTAGATATTTGGCAGATTAGGGTACTGTGACGTGTGCGCCATTGAATACCATTGAAGCTATTTTCGAAGTAATTTTTTATTTAACGCGGGTGGATCGAGCGAAATTCTGTCTGATGCAGAACAATACTTTGTGTTGGTGCTGCCAATGTCGGCCTTTTTGTATCTGTTGGCCGTCGTCAGCCTTTTGGATGCGGCGGATAGTGCGGAATTAGAGGTGCTGCGGTGTCACTGGGCCCGGCCTGTCGTAACATGACAACGGTAATGCTTTCAGGTTACAAAGGAATGTATGGGCACATCGACAGATATAGGAAGGAAATGAATATATGGGAATGTCGACTATCTCGTCATGTGAATGAAGGTTTAGGAAAGGAACTTTTCTCAATTCAGACGAATGAAAAGGGATCGTCTGGTCGAATGAAAATTGGATGACCAGGTTCCTAATTTCTTGGTCTACGTTCAGCAATGAAACCAAAATAAGTTGTAGTTTTTGACGGACAGACAAAAAATCATAAGCAGAGAATGTTGACTAAATCCATATATTTATACAGCTAACCAAGACGGAGGCCATTTCGAAAGCAAATATGAAGCGCTAAAAACATGAATGACCATAAATCAAGTTCTGAAGATCTACTAACCAAGGTAGCATGGCCCCGCAATCAGGCGCCGTACCGTAAACATTGCCCACGACCTTACTTTTACCGATTTAAACATAAGCTCCAGGGAAATTTCAATTTAAACAAAGAAATAACAATATACGAGCAGATAATACAATTTTATGTTCAGAGAAAAAGAAACACAATCATTTAATACCTAACGGGAAAATGCTAATGCCCTTATAAGTCCGTTATTTTCAGGGTTCACTACCCAAAAAGGTCCTCACAAAACCCACGTGGTTGATATTAGAAGTATAAGACACTTGGATTATTTATAAAGTTAAACATAAAAAGAAATCTCATACCCACTCGTGAGAATGTCTGTGGGAGGCTGCAGGTCTAATTAGATATTTTACTCAAACGTTCAATCGAATATTAATTTAATGAAAACATTAATTAATTGAACCTTGTTCTCTCTCTAAATTGGATTTAGTTGAATATTTACCTATAAATATGTTTGTGTGTCTATGTCCAGCAGTGGATTGATATAGGCTGATGGTGATGTTTTTATATATCGCTTGCCACGATATACTTATCTCCCAATTGTCATATGCCTATGGAGGCCTATGTCTAGTAGAAGACGTTTGCAGGGCGATGTTTGTATCTAGGTACATTTGGTACATGTTATAATTATGACACCTACTGGTGATACGAAATTCTTACTGCATAAGAGTGATTCACACTTGTCCGTTTGTTATATTCCAATGCGCTGCAAATGCGAGCTCCCGACAAGTTTTATTATTGCCTTTTGTGCAAGCGAACAATAAGGTAAGTGTCCCTATTACGGAGGTAGTCAAAATCGGTTCCTATTACGGTGGTATTTCTATTTTCGAGTTTTATTCCTATTTTATTCAGTATAAGTGCACCAAAATGTATACTATTTATTCCAAATCTATTCCTTCTTCAGTTGACCGAGTTTTGCAAGTATAGCACATATACAACACAACAAAATCAATCAATTAGTGTAACGACATCGATGTGAGAGAGGTTTTCATACAAACGCGCAACATCAAATGAAAGTACACCAATATTTATAAACTAAGTTTTTCGTATTAATAACCCGTTCAAGTTCGTTTGTGTGTTATTTATTGCATTTTCCTACTATTACAGCAGCTATTTAAATAGCTCAATTCATATTTTAAACTCATTTTTACCCAAAAAAATAAGAAACAAAATACCACCGTAAAAGGATACAAATTTTATAGGTTGATCCTAATACGGTGGTATACCTCCGAATTAGGAAATATACTGGAAATGTTTAATTGTTTATAACTTTTAATTTATTAACTTATTGAATTAGTTCCAAGTTTTATTGAAATAATCATTAATCTCTTAAATTAAGGACCATATTCTGCGGTATGCTATCTTTCTTAGAAATCTAGTTAAATATGAAAATTGTTGAGCATAAAATGTTGGTTTCTTAGAAGCGGTAAAATAAAAAGCTGTATTTTAATTGATCACAAATGTTTATTTTGTATAACTGTTGACTAAAATTTAACACACTGAGCCAAAAAACTGTTATCGTGTGATTATGCATTTACACTCTTTTGTTGATCGAAATTTTGATGGGTCAGAATTAGGAACATTATAACACGAGTAGTGTTCCTATTACGGTGGTAGTTATTTTCAGGTAACTCCGTATTAGGTTATATGGGTTCCTATTATGGCGCTATTCATAAAATATAAAATTTCAAGTTTTAGGGTTCAGTAAATAAATAAAAAGTTTTCTATAATGTTTTATGGATTCTTATTTAATAAAACCAAAAGCGATAAAAACTTAACAATGTATGTAAATAATGTTATTTAAAGAGAAGAATGCCCATCGTAGTGTGGAGAATAGTACAGTTGTGTTAAGTGTTGCATCAAAACCAAAGTTGTATTAGGTATCTAGAAAAAATATTATTACTTTTGACCTTTGAACCGGGGTATAAAACCTATAATGTCATCAAATCAATGAATGAAAACCTTACTTTACTTTCATCACCATCATCAGCCTATTGCAGTCCACTGCTGGACATAGGCCTCTCCAGTTGTTCGCCATCTAAAGCAAACTTTTGGAGGACATACCCGTAATCGCCACGCTGGGCAGGCGGGTTGGCGATCGCAGGGCGTAGCTTCTTGCTCCGGTGACGCTGCTGCCCGTCATCGGCCTGTAGTTTTTAGCTACGCCTTCTATCGTGATGGTTTAACCGCCACCAGTCGGTTTGCAAGAGCCTCGTTTGTTGTTCGGCAGGATGCACCACGGGCAAGTGAGGATGGCTTGGAACGATAAGGTGATAGGTCGCTCCCTTACATCCCTTACATACAATTTACTTTACTAACACATATTTTATATTATTTAATGTACGTAACATTATTTGTTTCTGACCCTCCGAATTAGGAACCGTTTACCGCCGTAATAGGCACTGACCGAAATTATACCTCCGAATTAGGAACAATCGACTCGGCTATATAAATATTTTTTTAAAAAAAAACTAACATCAAGAGAAACACAAAATCAATAGAAATACAAAGTATAATATTAAGTATTTACATTTTACATTTCACAATATTAAGTACAAACCTAGTTATAGGAAGAGCGGGACCTCCTGATACAAGTATCTGCGAATACTTAATAGGGGGTCTCAATCCTAAAATGGCAAACGTAATAATGTGATTGTAAATAAATATTTTTTCATTTTCATTTTCATTTTCATTTTCATAATAACCACTTTTGACGATGAAGTGGTTTTGCACATTTAGAAATACTTACAAATGCTTATTTTTGTCTCCTAGTTTCGAATGTTGTGAAATACCTCCGTAATAGGAGCGTTTACCTTAATTATTAGATACGTAGTATTCTAACAGATAAACTCTTGTTAAGGCATCACATAATATTTCACTTTTCTTCCAACTAAGTTATTATGAAGAGGTGGTAACAAAATACGTAGAGTTATGGATTTTTTCTTAACCTAATTACGATCCGGGAATTCGTGGAAAAATATTTCAAGAATTCTGATCGGCTTTATGTTTGATCCGCTTAATGATCTGATTTATATGGAAAATACTCAAAGTTACTGTACACGTAACAAAAATACGCTGAGCTAGAACTGTTAGGTCTCCTTTGATAACAAAATAGAAAGAAAACTTCTTATAGAGTCTATTAAAACTCGCAGCCTTGTTATTTCGTCCTAAATAAATACAGGAGTTATCTTTGACACCAAATTGCGTATGTTCGGTGCTATGTCCATCGTAGCATTATGCTGCTTCATACAAGCATCGGCTAGGACATCGTCGGGCGACAGACAACGATATCCCGACACTGGTAAGCGGACAGTTCTCAATTTATCCTACATATATCGGTTTTCGAGCTCGGTGGCGCCGCGGTCTTGTTCGCTTAACAATGATCGCAACGTTGTGCAACCATTGGCGCGGTCAATCCGATGATGGGTGACCAAAATTTGACACCGATTTCCTCCGTGCTTCGGAAGGCACGTTAAGCTGTTGGTCCCGGGTGCTATCTTTACCAACTCGGATAGCAGTCGTTACATCATATCAGAGATGATAATAACTCTGACGCCTAACTGGGAATGGGTATAGCTTACCCTAAGTGTTGCGGAGGTCTGATGGCAGTCGCTCTGTGTAAAAGCTTAGCCCTCGCCAAATCTCTCAGTTTGGGAAGCCGACCCTGAGACAATCAGGAAAAAGGCTAGGATGATGATGATATCGGTTTTCGGGCTCCGCGTCGGGAACGGCGTGTTAGCCGAAATAGAGCGCGTATTACTGGACATATAACACCTGAACACTGGCGTCTCATTACTAATAGCGAACTCAGAATAGATAGTTTCGGGCAATAGTTTATATGTTACTGACTGTAGAAACTTTCATCATCATCATCAGCCTCTTACAGTCCACTGCTGAACATAGGTCTCTCCAGCCGTTCGGCACTTAGGACAAACGTCTGGAGGATGTACCCATAATCCCCACGCTGGGCAGGCAGGTTGGCGATTGCAGGGCATAGCTTCTCGCTCCGGTGACGCTGCTTCCCGTCATCAGTCTATGGTATTTAGCTACGCCTTTAATTGTGATGGTTATACCGCCACCAGTCGGTTGCCAGTGCCTCGTTTGTTGTTCGGCAGGATGCACCACGAGCAGGTGAGGTTGGCTTGAAGCGAAAGGTAGCGGCACTGCGATCGCCAACCCGCCTGCCTAGGGTGACGATTACGGTAAATCCTTGGTGTTTGCCCGAAGTGGCGAACAACTGGAGAGGCCTATGTCCACCAGATAGGCTGGTGGTAATGAGCCTGTGTAGCCCAAGCTGGGTCTTAAGTTATTTTTTTATTTGTTGTGCAGACTATTCGAGCCGGACCCTCAGCCGACGTGGGAGCACATGAAGACGTCGCTGTACACGGACAACCCTGACGACCACTACGACTACGTGCCGGCTCTCTACGACAAGCTGCGCCTGCCGCCCTCCTCCGAGGACACGGAGGAGACCGAGGAGCACCAGATCATTTAGCGCCCGCACTCCTGGAGACGCGCCAGGAGTATTTTTTAATAATAAAAACATTGGTGATGAATACAACTGCCTGCTTTTAAAAAATCTAGCGATTAGGTTGCAACAAAGGGTTTTCTAGACATATCAACTTCTGGGATAGGGTTTGCCCACATGGTTGACCTGGCTGGCTAACACCGTGGCGAAGCACCCATGTAGTGACTGCAGTGTCGTTACGGGATCATCGGTTGCTAGTAACATCTTCGAGTTTTACTACTTTTTGCTTTCCCTTTGCATAATAAAATATTTATAAGAGAGGTAGGGCATAGCGAATCTTCGCTCGAATTGAGCCGCTCGTCCGGGGAAGGACCTCCACCCTATAGAATACCGCAGCCAAATGACTTCGGTCGTGTTTCTGCTGTTTCTGTCTCCGGAGCTCGTAGGGAGTAGGGTTGGGCCGGCATGGCAGTGGCAACTGACAGGTTACTAACCAGTTACTTGCCAGTTGTCACAGCGATTTGGGCTTCTCTTTCGCTTTCCATCAGGCGTAGGGAAGCCATTATGTCGAGCTATTATAAAAAAAAAAGATTTCTTTTATACCTGAATGACCTTGGTACCTTTACCCATCCCAAACGGCTACCACTGTCCATGGTCGCCTGCAAATAAGAACAAAATATGCAGACCCTTTAAAAATCCACGCCAATATTGAAAACTTAATACGTAACACAATAAACCTAAAATGGTTAATACGCACACGAACCTAGCTAAAACAACATATTGTGTGACCGGACGCGGCCCGTAGCAGCGGGCCGCATCATGGCACACCTGCATTTGCTCCTGCATTTTGCGCCCGCATTACTATTTGCCCTGTCCCCGCACATCCTGCATGGTTTGGTTAACAAAACATCGGTTGACCGAATCCGGGGGCGCTGGCCAGCTAGACCGGGTTTGGACGCAAACTATTAGGTTTTGTTCAGGATTGGGCATCAAAAGTCGATAGCGAAAGTTTTGGACGGCAAGTGTTGAAACATTCGCCGACAAACTGCCAGACCGTGATACTACTGCACTTTTCATTATATAAGGGACCGCCAGCTGTCACCGGGGTGACAATTCGTGCCGACTGTTCCCTTTGACGGCTGACTAGAGGGGACAAATGGACAGTACCGTCGTCGTCAGTAAGGGAGTATCAGGAAACAGACAGAAGCAACTGGGCACAAATATACTGCGATTATCAATCCGAATGTCAAGCGTGCCCAAGGCAAATTCTCCTATCGTCATTGGTGGAGGCCCACGTCCAGCAGTGGACGTTCGCAAAATTAATTATGTCCAACAGATTTATGTGCAATTCCACCCGCACTAGGTGACTAGGTGGTATCGTGCACGTTTGTCTATCGATATGTTTGCGCAGTCACAAAGCAAACGGACCGACGCGACGCCGTATAACGGCGGCCGCAGAATTTAATAAATTCGCACAAAACACCCAAAACAGAAGCACGTTAAATTACCCTGACACAGGTTGGTTGTGGCCCTTTTTACATATCGGAGGGTTGTTTAATTTATTTGGTAGAGCCTTTGACCCTGGGGAAAGGGCCGGGAATGTCCTGTGCGAGTCTAGAATTTTTAAGGCAGCGATTCTCAAACTTTTGTCGTCAGCGGATTCGGTTTTGAAAGGAGAATGCCCAGTGGCCATAGTAAATTGGGCCCCCGGTGCACAGAAATAAATAAATAAATAACCCAAGACATGCCACGCTGGGCCACACACCGCCATCTAGCCCCAAACTAAGCCGAAACTTGTACTATGGGTACTAGACACCTGATAAACTTACTTAGATACATTTTTTTTATAAATAAATACATATTATACATAGAAAACACCCAGACCAGTTTGTATTGGTCTGGGACTAGACATGTTCATGCACACAAATGTTTGTAATGTGTGGGGATCGTACCCACGACCCTTGGCTCAGAAGGCAGAGGTCACTACCAATTGAGCCACCGAGCCAGTCAAAAGTCAGAAGTGAATTTATAAGCGAACAATAATATATTTAAGGTACGGCTACGTAAACATTGGTTCGCAAGCCCAAATGACGCAGGTGTGCTTTAGCTGCATCCCTGTTAATTCTTTCAAACACCTCTTCTTGTTTAGGTCATTTATAGCCTTTAAATTCACGGTAACAAATTTATTTGGATAAATTAAAAAAGAACAGAATCGGGTTTTTTATTAGGTATGTACGTTGATGTTAAAAAAAAATAAGTGCGCACACCGCGGGCGGGGGTGCCCTCCCAGCATAGCAGTATGATTAACAAATGAGAATTGAACGAGATCACAATAATCATAAACAGTCATCAAGGAAGTCGCGGCTGTTTTGAGCCATATAATTGATACCATGCGCCAGATGTGCGCGCAGTGACAAAAACTCTGTGATGTACACCGAGTTTACGAATAAGGGTCCAAACACACATAAGTCTTAGTGTTCTCTGCCGTCTCTACAATGGGGAATGCTCCGAAGAGTTATTCCAACTAATCCCATCCTCTCGTTTCCTTTCCCGAATAACACGTGCTGGACAGCGTTGTCATCCGCATACCATACATACAGACGATAGTGGCGCGCACAACGAGGTTCCTCGTTCCTGCCCCGTGCAATTAATTCGAGGAATGCCCTTCCAGCTCATGTGTTTCGTTCCTCTAATACCCCATTTACACTCTCGCCTCGCGATTCGCCTCGTACCTCGCCTCGTGACTCGCGCCACGCCCCCCGAAACGAGCTTGGTGTTTACACTCTCGTCACGAGTTCAGTTGTCTTTGAGCTCGCGACAATGGAGGACGTCGAAATGTTAGCGGCAACAAGTCATGGTTTATTGAACTACACACATTAAATACAAATAAAAAAGTAAAATGTCTTATGTTTTAAATCAATTAAAGGTCTATTCATTTCATTTGTAATGACAACCTCTTCCACGCATCGTTTACTTTTTGGTTCATTTTATGGTATTTATTTTTGGGTTCCACAGAATAGGCTATTATGGCTAAAATTGTAATTAGTCCGTCTTTTAGCTTATTCAAAAATAAAAGACACGTATTTTTTTTATTTGTAAATTAGACTAAAACTTACAAAGTTATAGCCCGTTGAAATTACGCGTGACGTCACTCGGTGAGCCATTTTTACGGGAGCGAGTTACTTCAAAGACTCCCACTCCTAACTTTTGATGCCTTGTATCTTTGGTATTGTTTATTTAATTGAAAAAAGGAAAAATACGTGTCTTTTATTTATGAATAAGCTAAAAGACGGACAAATTAAAATTTTTTAGCCATAATAGCCTATTGGTTCCCTTTGAAATGCTCCAATAAATCTAAATGTTTCCTCATAAGACTAATCCATTTTAACGACCTGCGCGGCACAACGCTGAACCGCGAATGAAGCGAGAGCGCGAGTGTAAACACCCCGCTCGCGTTCGTCGCGAGGCCCTTTGACTCGTGACCAAAAAACCGCTCGCGACGCGAGCGCTGCGAGTGACGAGGCGAGGCGCGAGGCGAGGCGCGAGCGAGTGTTCACACTCTCGCCTCGTCGCTCGCCTCGCGCCTCGCCTCGTCACTCGCACGCGAGTGTAAACGGGCTATTACAATCCTGGGTTCTTTAGGCGGGGCGTGAAACGGCATCTCAGTGGGCCTTCAGGGTAAAGGCGACAGGCAAGGTGGGTTTCCCCCAATATGCCTGTCGACCTAACATTTGGTCCTAGCGACCGCTTACTATCAGGTGAAGCGAAGTCATCCTGAACGCTCTTTTTATAAAAAACTAGCTTTCCGCCCGCGACTTCGTCCGCGTAAAGTTTTTTTTTCCAAAATAAAATTGTGCCTATGTTACTCGTGGATAATGTAGCTTTCGAATGGTGAAAGAATTTTTAAAAACGGTCCAGTAGTTTTTGAGCCTATTCATTACAACCAAACAAACAAAGTTTTCCTCTTTATAATATTAGTGTAGATAAATAGCTGTTTTTATTGATGTTAATGCATCACCCAAACATAGAAAAATTTACTTCTCCGTTAACATAAAAAGTCCCCTATAATATATCACAATTATCAGTTTTAAAACGCCATTCTCGAAAATTTTATTACAGTTTTCAAAGAACGTTTTGGGACTTGTCTACTTCTCAGCCGATCCATCCTACCTACATTCCGCAACTGTTACTATAGACAGGCCATCAATACGGTCATTGCATAATGAGCGTACGCGTGTTACTCAAATGTGTTAGTAATTGTCGTCACGGGACCAGCGCACATGGGCTGCGTCTGCGCCTCAATGGAGATCAGTAAATGAGCGCAGATTGAGCGAGCGCGGGCTGCTAGCGAGCAGAGCGGCCCGCGCGCCTAGGGTTGACAACACCAGTGTGCAGGCTACCGGCCCCAGTCACCTGGTAACTCGGAGCACCCCGAACACCCAACGAAACTTTTGTAAATTTGATAATGAGCTGGTAGTCGCGCAACTCCAGGGTTCATCGTCATCATCATCAGCCTATTGCACTCCACTGCTGGACATTGGCCTCTCCAGTTGTTCGGGCAAGCTTCTGGAGGATATTCCCATAATCGCCACGCTGTGCAGCAGGTTGACGATCGCAGGACGTAGCTTCCGGTCTTGCTCCGGTGACGCTGCTGCCCGTCATAGGCCTGTGGTATTTAGCTACGCCTTCGATCGTGATGCTGCTTGGACCGAAAAGGTGATAGATCACTCCCTTACATCCCTGGCACTCCTGGGTTTATCGTGAATTATTGCTATACTATACCATATTCACAACATCATCATCATCAGCCTGCAAACGTTCGAAGGATTTGCCTTAATCACCACTCCCGCAAAAATAAACGCTGCTGCCGGTTTCCTGAAATCCCCTTAGTTGTCTTCCACGAACGACACCCACGGGATTTAGAGGACTCGCCTATTCTAAATCCGGAAACCACACGACGGACACGAAAAGAATTGGAATGTGGACACTAGACACAATACATTTCTAAATCATCATCATCAAACTATTACAGTCCACTGCTGGACATAGGCCTCTCCAGTTGTTCGCCACCTAGGATAAACTTCTGGAGGATATACCCATAATCGCCACGCTGGGCAGGCGGGTTGGCGATCGCAGGGCGTAGCTACTTGCTCCGGTGACGCTGCTGCCCGTCATCGACCTGTGGTATTTAGCTACGCCTTCTATCGTGATGGTTTTACCGCCACCAGTCGGTTTGCCAGAGCCTCGTTTGTTGTTCGGCAGGATGCACCACGGGCAGGTGAGGATGGCTTGGAACGAAAAGGTGATAGGTCGCTCCCTTACATCCCCAAATTTCTAAATACTATTCTAGTAAAAGTGGACATCGTATAATATCGGAACACCTTAGTTGCTTAATGGTATACCTACAATTTGCATTTAAATGTCATTAAAACCGATTAATACTCCGTCCATTGGCTAGCAAAATTCATGGCGTCACATCTTTGTAAAGCCTTACAAGATATGTGAAGTAATCTTGTTTTAACAGCTACTTAAAAGTATGTAAGTATATCAATGGACTTGACAGGACACACCCCAGTTACGGTTAAGCGGGAAAGGATAAGGTTTAAAAAAACGAGCACAAGATACTGTGGTAGCGCCAACCCTATGCCTCAGTTCATTCGCAGGCGCTGCATCGTCGCCAGATGGGAGCATTTTTTTCATTTTTACCGTTCCTTTTACGCAAAAAACAATACAAAGCTACTTGTTACCGAGCAGGCTCCAAGTTGGCTAATAAACAAATTTTTGTTTGTGCGTAAGCGACACCGCTCTTTGTTTAGAAAAAGGATATTTAATTAGACAGTGAGTTGTCCTCTTTCTTGGTTAAATATTAACTGAGTAAGCACTCAGCAAATTGTGTTCCTCATAATTATATTAGGAGAAATGGTACGCGCCCTGTTAAGTTAAAATGAGTCTTACTGGCTAATAAATTGACCAAACCACCACACATTGCTTGCACACCAATCGCCTGGTCTCAAACTAAATCCCTTGTGCAATGAGTATCAGATGATAACAACGACTGATGCGACAAGACGCGAAAAAAATATCAAATGGTTTATCTATGTAATAGTGACATAGGTTGTTGCGTTAGTGCGGTGCAGTATATAGCAGTCGCTCACCTAGGACAATGCGTAACCGCGACACGCCACGCCAGACGCGACGCGAGACGCCCTGCCCCTTAAACAAGCCCTGAGGTCGCCAAGTGTATTAATACTATCCTGTAGAACGCACGTCATCACTTCAGACCGAGATTATCTGCTCCCCTTTCACTACCCTTTCGCTGAAAGTTTTTATCGAGTAAATGTACCCTCTTTGCCTGAAACCTGACCAATCGGATTATGGATTACTACACTCTTAGAGCGGTTTAAAAATACATCAGGATCTGAATTCTGAAATACATTGATTTGTTGACTACTGCCTTCATTGAGATAATAAGTAGAGTTGATAATCCTGACGTACGAACTACGTACACTGAAGTGTAATTTATACACTTACTGTACAAAATAGATAAAATAAGATACGATTTGCGCAAGATGGCTGGTTCGAGCCGGATGCAAGAAGCTCAGGATCTAGTAAAGTGGCCAACAATTGGAAGGACCTGTGGCCAGCACTCCAGCAGTGGACTGCGAAGGGTTGATAATGATAATTATCATGTTTTCTTATCTTATCCAGTCGACAGCAAAGCTGTTACTGTAGTAAGTATGAGACCAACTCCGAAACGCGGATCGCTTTATCGTTCGCGGTCAAGCCTTCGCGTGAACATGTACCTGCGCACAAGACACGGGAGTAGGTGGGCCATAGTTTGGGGACGTGTGTGTTATTTACACAAAAGCAAATTGTGTAGGTACACAAGGCGGATTTAATGCCACGTAGGCATTCTCTGTGACTGGTATGTGATATGGATACCTATGTGACACGTATTTATATATTTTTTACCGTCGATTGAGCGACACGATGGCTCAGGCTCGTCGGCCTCCCGCGGCGTGCTCTACAGTAGCGCAGACTCGGCGTCGCCGGCCCTAGCCCTGCACAAACAGAAGGCGGCGGGACTGCCGCGATGACGCTGACACGACGCCAGCCGCGCGCACATGTGTCGCCGGGAACAACGGCTGCGTTTGTATTTAACACTGCCGACGCAAAAACAGACAGTGTCATCAGTTTTACGTGCCGGCGTGTCTGTCCGGACGGATTTAAACGGACGAATTGACTGGCTCGAACCGGCTCATTTGGTAGTGATCTTTGCCTTCTTCTTCTAGCCAAGGGTTTTCGAGGATTCGATCCCCGCACAATACACACATTTGTGTTTATGAACATGTCTGTTTGTATTGGTCTGGGTGTTTTCTATGCGTAATATGTATTTATTTACAAAAATAAGGTCAAGTAATCTAGGTAAGTTTATCAGTTGTCTAGCACCTATAGTATAAGCTGCGGCTTAGTTTGGGGCTAGATGGCGATGTGTGGCCAAGCGTGGTATGTCTTGTCTTGGATCTTTGCGCTCCAAGCCGGGTGGCTTCTGGCTTCACTTGCCCGTGATGCATCCTGCCGAATAACAAACGAGGTTCTGGCAACCGACTGGAAACCATCACGACTGGAAGCGTAGCCCCACGCCGATGACGGGTAGCAGCGTCATCGGAGCGAAAAGCCACGCCTTGTGATCGCCAACCCGCCTGCCCAACGTGGCGATTATAGATAAAGCCTCCTGATGTTTGACCAATTAGCGAACAACTGGAGAGGCATATACATATTATGATGATACCAATTCTTGCTGGGTGTTCGGGGCAACGCCATAGTTATCATTTGGTCTCGATAGTACAAACGAAAATAATAGTTTGCAACCAGGTAATTGGTGTGAATTGTCTGGCGCATTTATTTTATTTTATTCAGTCATTTGCACGAAAGTTAAACATTCCTTCAATTCACAATGTTTCATGTAAGTTAACACAAAGTTTCTTAACTTTTCTTCACAATGTTAGAAGCCTGGTAAAGTTGAAAAAAATCGCACGACAAAGGGAAATAAGGAACTCATTTTTAATACATATCTATAATAGAGTCCATTATACGCGCAAGCGCAAATATTCCACATTAGCATAAAACTGCTTAAACGTAAACCCGTAAACAAAAACATGTTTTTCCAAATTCTTAACGGGGAAAATGCTCGATCGTCCCAATTGAGATAAGCCCCGTCGCTTGCAAGCGAAGGCATTAGCGGATGTACCTAGGGACTTTGTAAAGCTGCTCAATGAATTTCTAAGCGGCATTTCCTTTTTATTGGCTCCGATAAAGCTTAATAATTAAGAAAGGAATATTGATGGGCTCGTGCGCGGATTACGTTGGCGCGGCAGTGACGCGCGCAGCGCCCGCGGGAGCGGGGACTCGAACACCTAGTCTGCCCTGTAGCGTCAGCATAGCCTTGTTACAGTAAGTCAAAGTTGACGCACGTACGTAGCCATAGAATATAACCCAAGACATTCGCTGGGCCACACAGCGCCACCTAGCCCCAAACTAAGCCGAAGCTTGTACTATGGGTACTAGACAACTGATAAACTTACTTAAAAACCTTTTTTTTTATAAATAAATACATATTATACATAGTAAACACCCAGACCAATACAAACAGACATGTTAATGAACACAAATGTTTGTACTGTGCGGGAATCGAACCCACGACCCTTGGCTCAGAGGGCAGAGGTCACTACCAAATGAGCCGTCGAGCCAGTCAATATTCTTACAGCGCCTAAATTCCCAAAGCACTACAACCTTGAATGGACACATACTCTTTGTACGTTCTACATCTTCGTAGTGATTGCCACCACCAGGTAAGGTTGGCGACAAAAATGCACTTGTCACATGTCTTTTATAAAAAAAATTGTAAGCTTTTTTTTATAGATACCCTTCCTTCGCCGTCTACAAGCAGGCAGACGGTGTAGTGTGATGGGGTAGTTCTGGAGAATTTAAACTCTAGTCAAGACCACTAGAGTTAACTAGTAGAGGTAACTAGAGTCAAGTCAAAGTTACTCGAGTCAAGTCGAGACAATTAGAGGTAACTCGAGTCAAGTCGAAGCAACTAGAGTCAAATGGAGGTTAATCGTGTCAAGTCGAGAGAATTAGAGCTAACTCGAGTCCAGTCGAGGCAACTAGAGTCAAGTGGTAGCTCGAGTCATATTCTCCCCGTCGGCGCATCCCTCGGCGCGTGCCCGCCCGCCGCGACTCGTGATTAATAATGCGTATTCATTTAATGCTAATTGCTAATTTTATCGTCGCCATATTTGGGTAATGCGGGCGACGGTAAGAGAGATTTTGGATCGGCCTTGCATCCAGAATATTGGTCCCGGGTGAACAGGAACAAAATAATAATAGTCTTTTGGTGTGTTTTAATTTTTTACCGACTTAAAAAAGAGTGGGTTGTTGGGGTTGGGCCGGCAGTGCGGTGGCAACTGACAGGTAGCTGACCAGTTACTTGCCCGTTGTCACAGCGACTTGGGCTTCTCTTTCGCTTTCCATCAGGCGTAGGGAAGCCATTATGTCGAGCCACTATAAAAAAAAATTAAGTGTTCCTACAGGAGGTCTTACCTCCGCACCGCAAGCGGAACTCTAAAAACGAAACAACCAAAATTGCGGAGCAAAAACGCTACACGAGAGGGTCCCATTAGTATTAAATCCGGAGGTATCTGGATTTGTGCAAATTTAAACTTTCATAATTTAGTATTCGTATTAAAGTATGAAACTTTAAACTCTCACGTTCCGCTGCGATTTAAATTAAAAATAACGCGAGTGTAGCTCTACTTTAATTGAGTTTAGTCACGTTTAATAAAACACTCAAAGTTTAATGTGACGGTGAAATTGTATGATTTTCCATTAAACGGCTATTCGACGGCCTCGGTGGCACAACGGCACGATCTGAAGGCTCCGGGTTCGACATCCGGTTGGGTTAATATAAGAATGAACTTTTCTAAATCAGCTCGGGTCAAATCATGTTATTTTTATAGTGGCACAGCATGGCACAGCTTTTGGCGGAAAGAGAAGAAGCCCACGTCACTACTGTTGCCAAATTTTTCTTCTTCACGAGTCTGTGATAAACTAAATAACACATATTTTACGGGCAAGCCATCGTACATTCGCGTTTTGCTGACACCGCGCCCCATACTGGGCCGCGCGTGATTACTGTTTACATTATAATATATTTATTTACAGTACTACGTCACCGACTGTCGTAGCACTAAGTTACTATTCAAGGAAAGATTGCCACATTGTTTACGTGTACTTTACTTAACTACAATATACTACTTTAAACCCCGGCGATCTTTCTCTTTGGCGTACTCACTACTACTTAACTACTACTCATGTACGGAGTTTCGTGGTCTACTAACCGGAGCCCCTACACATATGCTGACCAAAACTTAACAAATGAAATACCGCTGTCAATTGCCTGGTAGAGATCTTCCATAGTGCAGGTGGGCACAATGGACAGGTGATGATATGCGACATAGTTTAGGAAGGCGCCACAGCCGCAGTCAATCAGCCCTTCGCAGTCCACAGCTGGACACAGGCCTCTCCAATCGTTTCCCACATTTCTCTACCTTGCGCTTCTCGCACCCAGCACTTGCCACACGTTACCAAATTACTTAATCATTTAGGTGTTCTGGGTGATGTCCCCCAGTCATCTTCACTAGGCATAGACCTTACTTTCAAACCAGGTGGTTAGCGTGAATTGTTTATTTGATTGTTTTTTTTTTACAGCTAGTTGTCACTCGCGTAACAATATTTGATTGGTCTGCATCGGCAAGCACGCTAAACCTTTAATCTTGCACTTGGTCGCTATCCGATCGTGTCCAACTATCGTCCAATCGGATTACGAGGGACACAGTTTGCATACAGGCAGTGCTCCATTATAATATGTGCTGAGGTATTTAGTTGGCAAATATCTTTGAACATTGACCACAATTTTTTCATTGAGCTAAGTAAAATTAGCCTCAATGATCATTTGTCATTTGGGCGGTTTAACCTTAGTCACCACGCTAGGCAGGCGGGTTGGTGATCGCTGTAGGTTTTATTTGTACCGAGGTGAACGCTGCAGCCCCTTTCCTGATAATCCATATATACCTCTACCTATTACCTACATAAGAATTACAATAAAATAATTCCGAGAGATATCTCAAAGTGTCGCATCAGGCCTCGCACACGTTAAGGTGTGCCCACACTGGCGCGAGCGTGCGTGCCGCTCGATAGACCACGCATGCGAACCGCGCTTTATCTCCCTGATACCAAATACCCATCGCCGAGGCACGAACGCTGCCAAAACAAACATTATTTACGGGACGAACCTGTTTACGGGAACCTGCTGCCACTTTATCAGGCAAGGGACTGATTTACAAAAAAAAAATAACAAAAAAGTAGAGCAAAGCGCTTGAGAGGAAAAGTTAATATGCAGGAATAATTATGTTCAATAACATTTTAAACTTTCGCTTTCCATTACAATGATAAACTTAGGTATATTTGTATCTTCTGGTAACGCCAGTTTAATCGTCGAATTTTCGGTAACTTTCAGCCTACAAATTAATTTAACAGCGCCTAATATAAAAATTAAGGTAAAACCTAATAATTTTATTGTGCTTATTTCGCCGTTTTTGATTCATCAAATATCATATATAATATTCATATTAACATGCACATTTTAGCATTTTGTTACTAGTCAGTTTTATTTCTCCCTTTCTCGAGACAATTTGCAACTCTTCAACCACACAACTCGAAGCGATCTTTAGAACCCCAACAAATGCGTTCTTCGATTAACCTATCTCAGATCGCTATCCCTAGATTTGACAGCTCGGAACAGTTTGCGGGATAAAGTGTCAAATCTAAGGATTCAGTCTGCTTCACTGAATTTTTATTAATTTCAAGATTGCATTTCTTCATTTCAAGATTGTACTTACTAGGAGTGAAAAGGGGATGTAAGAAAAATCCACAATTTCTCTGTTTAAAACAATCCTGCAATAAAAGAAATTGCCGAATTGTCGAGACTTTCTAGAGCATTGTTATTTTTTTGTTTGTAGAGTTTTGAAAACATTTGTGTTGCTGAGTCACAAGTAATACACTAAATAATCAGTCTCTTTAATCAACACTTTACTTGAAATCAACCCTAAATCTATATGAAAAATATCGAAATAAAGAATTGGTTTCATCATGAGAGTTTAGAAAAACGGACCTTTTCTAACTTACTAACTTTAATGCGGCTGCGCCTTACGTTGTCTGTATAATTGATGGTTTCTTTAATTAATTAAAAACGTTTTAAAACGTCCTTAAATACTTTATCACTAAACTTAGTTTTCAGAATTAAGTAGGTGGATAAGGAAAAACTATAATACGAGTTGAGTCCAAGGCACAATAATCATTTTCGATAGCGCGGAAACTCCTAACGCCTCATAAATATAATACAATCTGCGTCAAAAATTTTAACATTATTTTCATTTATAAATTATGAGCAATGTAATAATCTCGTATGTATACTAATAATACCAATATGTGTTACGGCAGCAATACACCATCATCCGATAAGCATGCAACAGAGAATCTGCCGCGATCCAATCCTATCCTAAAGCGACTTTACGCGCAGTATTACAAGCACGATATTGAAATCGAACCGTGTTCGAGACCGCAAACGTTACCTTCAATATTTCACAAATAATATACTGGTGCAGAATATCAGAGTGTCTACGCGCCGAAATAAAACCATTTGTCGAGAAGAAGAGAATATTCTTCAAATATGTAGGCCGGGGCAGAAGCGCACTCCGTACCTTTGAATTCTAGCATTGATCATCAACCATATGCATTCATTCATTATACAGATAACAATTATATCCCCAGACTTTGATGAAGTATATAAGCTATTTAGAATTGTCTCTGTTTAGGAAACATTTTTAATTGATGAATGTTTTGTTGCTTTTGACTTATTGTGCGTTACTACACCCAATTCACAATATGTATTATATAACAAGTACAATATTAACAACATAAAACAGCGACGGCAGAAAGTACTTCTACATTATCATCTCACCATTATTTAGTCAGTCCCGAGGCGACTGATCAAAATACTACAAAATGTACTAAACGGAACTCTACAATATATTGGAAAATCTATATCAATCGTGGTAATATGCGTGAAGATATCTAAATTTATATTCCTTCATACCTGAACGGATAGTGAATCCGAACAAGATTTAAAAAGACAACATGCGGGGGAGAGACTAGTTCTTACATAATATTAAACCAGCCCGCTCAAACCCTGAGAAAAACTGTGGGACCGTAAATTATTCAACTGCGTTCCACAGAGAAAGAAAACGGTCGGAAAGTTAGGTGCGTATGTGTTTGTGGGATGCCTAAGTTGCGGTCTATAGGTCTATAAAACGACTGTAGTTGGTACGGCCAAAGGGAGGACGTTCAACCTTGAATGCTATTAAACAGGAGCGTAATAGCAGTCAAGGTTGACTCGGGTCGCCATCCTATTTAAGGAAAAAGATAGCTACATTTGGAGACGTGCACGGAATCAAAGGATACCTCTGAGACTGAGGCAGCGAATAAATCATTGGCCGCTATTATACAACATCTTAAGTGCACAATTGTAAGAAGTTAATTGCCTCTCACAAAAAATGTGACGTCGCTAGGAAATCCGGTCATTCCCGGAAAAAGCAATAAATCTTGGCTAGCCACAGATAGAGAGATCGCAGGGCGGCTTGGGTTGCCAGGGGACTGTTTAATTATGAACCAAAACTATAACTATTACTACTACTAGGATACCAAAACTTTTTCTTTAAACGTACAGATTCTGAAAGAATTTTCACACATAAACAACTCATCATCTAATCAATAAAATCCGAAATACTTATTACGTGAATTCGACATCCACCAACAAAATCTATATGTTTGTGTTATGTTGATTTAGTAATTTACTTGTCGAATCTTGTTCAGTTCTACGAGTAAGATGCTTTAGGATGTCGTTAATTCGAGTTTCTTTATTTTTTTTCTTTAAGTCCAAAAAATAATTATTGAATCGAATGCTTTTACCCGAAAAGAGCCTATGAATCGCATGATCTCCACCAGTTCCTTTACTCCAGTTGTTACGGCTATGGCCAAATACTGTCCAGGAGCAAATCGTACACAGTCCGTACTGGCGTCAGTCTCCTGGCACCTCGCAGGGGGCGCGAGCCGCGCGGAGCGATCGATGCGCGGCCGCTCCCGCACGGCCGCCCCCTCCGCGCCCGCTCCCGACGCCCCGGCCGTACCCCGCCGTCGGGGACTTTACGCGCTTCACGGGGTGACGGGGTAACCTGTGCGGGAAAGCCGGGAAAGTTGCTTTTTGGAATTCCAGGGGCAGGGAGATATATGTTGTTAAATTTTTAAAATGAAAATCATGATCTTGCATATCATAAAGTCTATACACTACAATAAACTTTTATTCAATCATTGTAAGTTTCATCATGAGCCTGCAGGTTCTGTATCAGACTGTATGTTTCATCGACTGTAATTATAAGTTAGATTGAAGAATCTGCGGTACATCATAAAAACGCCCATATTAGCACGAGATTTTGGAATTCTTGTCCTCACATTGCAGATAACACATCTATCTTAGATTTTAGGGCTACATTAGTCCAAGCTCCAACTGCGTGATAGTGACTTGGTCACAGTAGACATCATACTAGTCATATATAAAAAAAGTCCTTCTTAATAATGTTTTAAAGTATCACATTAGTATTATTAGTATAAGTATAGAGTGTTGGCAGGAAAGTTATTTCAAAGAATGCGGGTATCGCATTGTCCACCGGCGCAAAAGCGAATACTCATCTCGTCCGTGCACCACTACCCCATTGTCGCACGGGTAATTTTATCCCCGTAGCGGGGTAACTTCCCCAGTCAGCCGTAGTCCCGCTGGCGGCCGTCGGCTCATTCCCTCGCCCGCAGCCGAGCCCGCGCCCGCGCCGACCGCCGACCGCACCACAACTAACTTCCCGCGAAAACGATGGAGGTAAGTCGCGATCACTTCACTATTCTCACACAAAGAACTTTCAACAAACTTTTATCACCCGCTCGTTTTAAGCTCGCCACGCTGCGAATTTTCTAATACCGTGTTTCACAGTGATTTTCTTCAAATTTCGCCAGGAGCTTTTGTGTAAACGCTCTCCCACTCGTGATCAGTGCCGAAGATACGCGTGTGAAAATCGAATTTGTATCTAAGTATTTGTGTTCTTCAGTTTCGGTTTTGGAATCCTCGTTTCCCATTACATAATACAAAAATTCTGTGCGCAGTATCTCGTTAAAATCAAGAGTGAGGAGAGCAGGGCATGCGGCTGTGTGCGTAGCGGCGCTCGCCTGGAGCACGCACCCTCGCGAGGCGTGTTCGCTGGGTGACCGCATTAGATGCACAGTTGGAGCTTATGTTCCTTAACACACGTTTCTCTAAGATTCGAAGAGCAATGCAAAAAATCTTCGCGCAAAAAAAGAAAACATAAATCTTCAAAGGTCGCGTTTTGTGCAACAAAATCGATATTTTCGCGTGCTGAATTCCAATTACAACATTTTCGTGCTCTACAAAAATGTAACGAAGATTTTAGGGCTGCAGATCACACTTATCTTGCTCAAGCTGGCGATTTTCAATATTAGTAAATAAATGACCAAAATAATCTGATCGCGTTTCAGAGCAATAACAACAGTTTCATGATGAATCAGTAAGTTAGCGTCCATTTTCTACGGGCGGTTACTCTGACTGTGCATCTAATACGTTATTATTGCTAAGCATCCCGGTGTTATCGTATAGATTTTTGTCCAGTGTAATATCCTCGGCATTCGGGGTGGTCCGTGCGTACGCATTTTTCCGACTGACAACATTCGGAATCGTAGTCTCGAGACAACGCTCCGTCAGGAATTTTCTTTCGTCGCCCGATTGTCCAGTTTCTTGGAAGAATTTATACAGGCTTTGACGTTTACGTTTGGATGAACGCAATGTCGCTTTTGCTGGGATATCATAGCTTTTTTTATACAGAGTTGAGGAACGGAACGGAACTTAAAACACAATATTGTTCGTTCAAATAAACTGGATTGAACGCGAATCTCATTTCTTAGTAAATAACCCTTTGTTAATTTCAATACATCCTTATATTTCGTCTACTAGAACCTATGAATTGGGTCTTTATTTTGAGGTCGGGCTACGAAACAAAATCAACAACCAGAACCACTACAGAAATGCCACTGAGGATAAAATTTACCAAACATTTGTATGATGAGTAGGGTAAAGGCACCAGTGGCCAGCCGGGGACCAGTGGTCAGCCTTTTGAGTCGTTTATTGATCGTAAATATCAGGTATATTCGTTTAAACAAATCTCGAGTGTTTAAATAGAAACTCTGATTACTCATTGATCACTACATCACACGACAGACGCGGTGAGGGATCGAGGGGAAAAGAAATACTCGTTCAAATTTGTCGGCAAGAGCAGTAGTGTATGTCCGCCATATTTTTTATTGCACTTGGTGTTCTCCTAAGAAGTACGAAAAACTATTTTAAAAGTATATAACTATTAGTTTTTGTTCACAATTGGTTTATTTATTAGTTTATCTATTAACTGGCATTGTATTTTAACGAAAATATCACCATTTAACTCATAAATTCAGGGGGCTGTTTACTGGGTACCACTTTTTTCCAAAAAATCCAGTGTCCAGCCTCCCGCGGCTGACCACTGGGTTTTTCATAGTTAGAGTAAAAGCCAGTATTCGGCCGCATTTGAAATAACGGATCTATGCGGCTGGCCACTGGATTTAGCGTTTCCAATACTCAGCCATTAACCTTGAGTGTATGAGAAATAAGGTTGAGTTTACAATGTACGTAGGTATTGTTTGAATAGTGGTTTTTTATGCCTGTTACGCACTTACCCAGGCTTATATGAGTAAAATATATGTTTATTAAATTAATTCAATAGGTATTGACTACACTTACATAATTTTACTTTCTTATTTGTAGCAAAATGCCGAGACTAATACACAGATACCCTACGGAAAAACTCACTTATTTCCATGAAAGCCGTTCGAAACGTAATGTCGGTTAGGGAGGCTAGCAGATCGTTTGGTGTTCCTCGAGTACCTACGAGTTACTTACGAGTACCCACGAGTTACCTACGAAGGCCCAAGGAAAATGGGTCCAGACTCGGTTCTTAATAAAGCAAAAGAACTTACCTTGAACTTAACTTACTTATCTTGGATTAAGAACTTAACTTACTTTAGCACTAGTGTGGTTTGTGTGGTTTTTGTGGTTTGGGTGGTACACTGTGTCTAAAAATGCATTTGCATCTGCGTGTTGACGTACACCTACTTCCTCACTAGATTACTAATTAGAAAATGAACATTTAATATAAGTAACGGATTATTTATTGTCATCTCTTGCGAGAGTAGATATTTTGTAATAATTCAAGGCAATTTCGTGTCGTAAAACTAGTACTCTTAAGTAAAATACATAATTATTCGATGAAGAATATTTATAGTTGCTTTTAATATAAATATATGTGATTTTGGTCTCATTTTACTAAATAGTTTTAAAGGCCGAGTACTGGGTACACTAAGGCTGATTATTGGATTTTGGCGGCTGACTACTGGAGAAAAGTGCCATTTTTACTTTTCATTTAAATATAACTACAACAAAGAATATTGTTGCTTTTTGTTATGTCTTATTTTGAATCTTTAATAAACGTTTAATCAATCCACGTAATGCGTTTGATTATCCATCTAAACCTGTAGAAATGCCGACCATTCAAACTTCAAAAAGCCGATTTGAGGCTGAGCACTGGTGCCTTTACCCTATATATTGAGTAAAACATGGCCGATAAGAAAGTAGAACCGAACATATCTAAATTGTCTTAGTTCTGAGTATTCCAGGACCCAATCAGACTCATTACCTCGAGTAACTACTCGTAGCATATGTGAAATCCTCTGAGGCCTATGTATTGTCCGGCTTATTACAATGGTCTGGTCCCTCTATTAGGCTTTAAGGTCAGATAGCAATCACGGATCACTGCCGCAGCGGCCCTCAGCTCCGAGGCGAGAGCTGGCTGTAGTTAATATTCCAGCAAGGCCACTTGAACCTTGAGCTTCCTTTTAAACTAGACTACATAAACATTCGCGGCGGAGAAGTCGAGCTTATCCAAGCTTTCCCGTAAACGCTACTCTGCATTTTATATGAAATTCCCGCTTAGAGCTTACCTAAATTTGAGCTTTTACCTAAGCTGCACTTTTATCGGATAGCGTTTTCGCAATCTGTTTGATGGCTCCAAAGTTATTAACAGACACAATATCGTGTATCTTCGCGTTTGTAAGTTAAGGTTTAGTCGAAATATCATTTAATTTCAACACCACCATTCAATTAAGATTTCTTATTTAAACCATTCTTAATGTTTTTAAGTTTTGCTCTTTGACTTAGATCAATAGAATTTGGAATGTATATTCTATTAGCCACAGTTAGCAATAAACCATGTTGTATTGAGAGAAATGACGACTTCCTATATACACAAAAACTTTAAATTCAATGACTAAACCTAAAAAGCGAATCATAGTCCCAAATAATATATCAGACGTGAAGCTACGCCACGCAGACGACCTTTTGAAAGAAGATCAAATACGAGTATATCTGGCATTTGAAACGTCGAGCCACAAATGTTGTAAATAAAGAAATATTTTCAATTTATATTCGGAACGCGAAGAAATGTAATATAAGCAATTTCACTTATGTGAAGAGCAAGAGTATTTTATGATTACCCAAAGAAATACCTCTACAATGCTCGTCTGGTCAAATACAAGAGAGAGTGAACTAAAACTTTCAGATAAAGCTGTAGATATAAAAGCGAAACGCAAAAGGGCTTCATGTCAGACGGCCTTAGCGACAGACCATTCAGCGGCAGAATGGCTTCTGTTATTATTACACCGCGCAGGAAAAGGTCAAAGTTCAGGAAATAAAAACACCTAAGATAAACTCTTGAGCGAATTGTGTCAGGTCTTGAAGAGCCGAGTAATGGGAAAGTTACAGTAGAAAGGAATGTACGCGGTAGACACACCTAATAGTAAAGATGAGGGAATGTTCTCAACAGGGAGACACAAAATACGTAAATAAAACAAACATATGAAATGTCAAGGACTCTGATAACGTCAGAGGATAAATAAAAGGGTAAACCAAGAGAGAATAAAACTGGGAGTCACAGATTACAAGCGAAAGTGACGAAATAAATGCGGTTAGCACGCAAGCACGCCATGTACGTATTGTATAAGTTTAAGATGCTGATTTATTTGTTCTTGCTGATGAGAGACCAGCTACCTAAAATACGGTAAGCAGCGGCTTAGCTGTGGCCTGGCATGCTGGTGTCCATGGCCGGCGGTTGCTGTTTGACATCAGACAGTCCGCATGTTCATCTGCCACGAACAACAATAAAAAAAAATATTTTTATACGAAAAATTCATAAACTCGCCAATCTACCTATACGAATTCTTTTTTTCTATAGTTACGTAACTAAGTAACATGAGGCTGCCAACTAGTTGTCAGCCCACTTCTTGAAAAGACAGATCCTGAAATTTGGTGCCCCTCGACTATGATCACATTGAACGATTTGTATATTTAAAACCTATGCAAACAGAGATGAGTTTCTCCACAGATTCGATTTGAGATTAGAGAGACGGATTCCGGGAATCCGATTGCGTTGGCTCGGCGGAGATTGGGCGCGTGAAGCGTGTTCAGGCGCGATCCTGTTACACGCCTGGCATCAGAAGCTAACGTTGACTAACAAGAAATGAAGCATTTGTATATTCTAGCACTATCCTGATTACTTACTTGCCTTCTTTTTCTTAGCGTGTCGGTGGCAATTTGAAATCGTGGCGACAGGTTCCGCCAATTTTGTTATTATGCGGGCATCGCATTATAATGATTAGGGTAAACAGACGCCGTAAGACTTTTTAGCAAAGCCACGCGTCATTTGCATTTACGCGTTGTTTGTTGGTATCCAAATGTACAAGGAGGAATTATGGAGCTCTTGTAGACACTCTCTGAAATGTCAAGGTACACTTCGCCGGTGATCAAAAGTCTTTCATCGATGAACGCCTCATCATCAAGGAACGTTTTCGGGAGCCACTCCAATGAATTCAAGGCAACCCCTTGCAAGATCTATGCCAAAGGCGGTGACTAAAATACAAAGTTTGGACTATGCTTGGAAATGTTGTTCGAACAGATTACAAATTTTCTGTACAAGACTTAACGATTTTACGTAGATATTGGATTGAGGATTAGTTTGGCAACCCGGAGAAGTGGAAACTTCCCGCAAACGCACTTCAAAAGCCAATCACGAACTGGCCGTCAAACTAACTTTAATTGAGGCCAGTTACGCTCTCGCCAATGGAGGTTTACCCTTGGAATTTAGGCTAAATAAGAGAGTTGTATGAAAATGGGAAAAATAAAAATTTTGTTACAAAATATTAAGGGCACACCACTAGCTATAAAATCCGAAAATATTTAATGCATAAGCTGGGAGATCTATTTTTCATAAATTGATTTTCTATTTCAATTATTTAATCAAATCTGTACACAAATGAATTATCCAAGTAAATCTGATGGATTAATTTATACTATAACAAGAATACCAAAACACCTGCTACAAAAGAGACTATAGTCTGCAAAGACTTAAATTAAACTTAAATTACTTTCCGAACAATATGGCTCCGAGGACTAAAAGAATTTTCCACATCAGAAAGATAAAAAGTTAAAATAATTTGTATGATTACTGATAAGGCGCGAAGTCATGAATACAAATGAGTGCCGAATCACGTAATTGAATGAAAATCTGATTGGGGATTGCTGGCCGGCGGTTTGTATGTACGTATATGTACGCGTACATCGCATAACACACAGCAAGCGAATGCCTGACTGGATACTTATATGTATACGAAGCCCGAGTAATTAGCAACGTACATTATTAATATTTATTTAATTGGGAAATAAGTTCTAAATATGCATACAATTTTATAACTACTCTGAAAATACATTGTAGTTACTACGGAAGAACAACAAAGTCAAAAAAACCTAAACACAATTAGGTATAATAGCCTGGATAAACTCCGGCAGACAGAAATACTTCCAATGTATTACGTTTTTATTTACATTGTTTTAATTAACAAAACATCCATTATACGCGTATGAGATAATGTTACACGATAACAAGCGTAAGCTAGTGGCGCCAGTGACCATAGTAAACTTGAGAACAGAAAGATTAGTCTTTGACAAAGGAAACATTTTGTAGGGGGATCTTACCCCAGTCGCATCATTCTATTCCCATCAGTTCAATAGAGCGGACGGGATGAATGTCCCATTAGCACAGGCAGTTGAACTAATAACAGGGACACAGGTTTCCCGTCACTGAGCTTTTCCCCTTTGCGACTGACTTCCGTTTAGCCCGTAAATGTAAAACTATTCATGAATATGAAGAGCTTGAAATTACGAGGAGATTTTGTAAAGACGCTGTTAAAAGTTTCTGATGTGGACAACATTTTTGTAGCAACAAATTGTATATAAGTATTTACTTCAAGCTCGCTCTATAAGTAAGATACTAAATTCGTTAATTGAGATATTCATGCCTCTGGAAATAGGCAGATAGAGTAGAAACTCCAATTCGGAATTATTAATAAACTTGATTCAAATTCTACATTACTAGTAGAATAAATAAAATAAATAAATAAATATTAGACAACATCACATACATTGCTCTAATCCCAAAGTAAGTAGCTTAAGCACTTGTGTTATGTACGACGGTATCAAAGGTACGACGGTATCGAAGGTACCACAAATAAATACTTAAATACAAATTATAAACACCCAGACACGGAACAAACACAAGTATTCATCACACGAATGTTTGTCCCGGGTGGGAATCGAACCCACGACCAATTGAGCCACCGAGCGAATAATGTCAAAGAATGAACGTGTGAGAATGTTTCTGTTCTTATGTGATCCAAGCAGAAATAGGCACTGCGAATAGCCCTAATTGTACAATAAAAGTTAATACGATCAAAGACTCCACAAACTTTTGTGTCTCTTCTAACTTAGCCTTATAACAACCACAAATCTTCTGAAATACAAATAACAAACACAAAAATATTACACAAACATAGTTTCATTTTAATTCGCTCGAGTTACGACGCAAGCATGATATTAATTCACATCGAAAGGCCATTACAAGTTCACCGTTTGAGCAAGTATTTTCTGCTTAACAGAAGGTGCAACAATTGTTCCCGTTTTGTAAAGAAACGACGTTATATTCGAGTTATTGTGGCCCGGAGAGCGAGTTGCACGTTATTTAAATTTATCTTTTCTCTGCGGCATTACAAAAGGATGCAAAGGTTTTCGCCTTAATACTAACTACCTAGACGTTTTATTCAAGCGGGGAATTCTGGAATAACAAGTGTCCTGGACTGGAGAGCTATTAGTTGTCTTTGTTAGGGTTATAAAATAAAATAGGAGACCTCGATGGGCACACACGGGTCCTGTTTGCGAACTAGCGCCTCTGCCCGCGTAAAGTTAGTCCGCCAGAAAAAGTTTTCTGAACGTTCAATTTATGTCCATTTGTATGAGTAGTTCGTTGGTTCGTATGGTTGATCGAAACTAATTACACATCACAAAAGATTTTTTAAATTATCTTCTAATGTAGGGTTTAGTCACAATGGCGGATAAGGTTCTTCGTATACATTCGGAATTCCGTTTCTATTTTGGAAATCCCACTGAAAATTCACATTCTCAACAAAAATTCTATATAGGTATGCTCAAATATTTAATCTAATTAAAGCATTTTTGCATTTCCGGACCGAAATCCCGACCGAGAGCCCTATCTGCAACTGTTCTTATTTCAAGGGACATTTAGTTATTATGCCTTAGTTAGTAGGGTATTTCATCACTTTCCACACATTATTTACCCCTAAACATAAGTCCCTTATCTTATAAACCATGTTACTGTCCACACGTTTACTTTAATTCTTTTTTCTCCACGCGGCGGCGCTATCGGCGACCCCTGCTCCCGCGCAGTTAATTTTAGCCGAGCCGCGGTCCACTTTGACACGAGTCGTTGACTGGCCGCTGTCTTTGCCCCGATGCGCGCGCGCAGATCCGCGCTTATCGCAAACGGTGCAGAAAAACAAATGTTAACGCTGCAGTTACGTTGCAACTTGATTGGTATTCGCTTTGGCACTGAATTTAGTTTTGATAAATAAGCGGAATCTTTCGATTTATGTATTAAGTAGGATAAAACTGTTTTAAAAGTGCATCTCTACTTTCTAAAGACTTACTGATGTACCCAACGTAGGACTAAGATGTCAAGCATTGGGCCGGTGATAGAGGGCAGGTATTATTGCCTGAACAAGGGGCGATTTCATCTCAATTGCCAAAAATACAATTTTATTATAGCGATTAACATGGAATATAGAAAGACATTTACTATGTAGTACCTACATTATGCACTTATTACAGCAGTTACGTATTCAAACATTACAAAATAATAATATACTTAATACATAGTACATAATGTACTACATTATAAAAAAGAACAAGTTTTAAACGTTTTGAATAGAAATATCAATAAAATTTAACGCATTAAAATTGGTACGAACTACTTTCTGAAACAATGATTTTAAACATTAAACGGAGTAACCCTTTATGTACCTAGTTGACATCTAAAAGAATAGAAATTAGTTTCATAGTAGTCAAAAAAGAAGTCGATCTTCTTAAATAGTTACTTGACGCTGGAGGACCGCTACCAACACGCAAAAGAGCCTGCATCTATGGGCAACTTACTTACACTTACACACGACACCTCGGTGATATCCTAGCCGGTGTTTCGCTTATTTTCCTACAGGCACTCTGACAACACCGGAGCAGAGTCACTTGGAAACCCTTTTGTCTCCGTCGTTCCCGTTCGTTCCTCCGCGTCCCGGAGCAGAACACTGCCATTACTAGCTGAAGTGCAATCTTCTCCTCCAAGTACCATTTGTAGTTTTAAATTAAAATGCAAATTGTTTAACGCCCGATATTCCGTTTTCTAAAACGCTTTATAGGTAGCGTAAACAGTAAAACGATCGTATCTAATTAAAAAGGTTAACAGTTTTCCGTTCAAGATATATTTACGTAAACAAATATTCCATTTTTTCTACGATTTCAAAGGCTAATAAACGAATATAAGTATACTATGAACTACTTAGCATGTAGTAAAACATGAAATAGACTCAGAAACTTGCCGTGAAACATGAAACAGAGCTGTGATAGTTTCTAATAAAAACCGACTGATATTTAGTGTATGCTGGAAACTAACCAGAATCCCCTTTTCCAATTTTCTAATTTAGAGAATGCACATTAGCTACTGTTTGTAATAATTCAGCTTCCTGTATTTCTGCGTTCCGTTGCAGGTGTTTATTATATCATTTCCCCTTTATTATTGCCACAAATGCTAATATCATTCAGTGGAAATATTTATTAGTCTGGTCCTAATATATTAACTATGAAACCATTAAGCCGATTCTAGTAAATCATTATGAAGTCATTTATGAAGTGAACTAGGCAACATTTTAGTTCAGTAGTGGTATGATTTTGTGTTTAATAAGCAATAATTTTAATGCCTCAATATTTGTTCAAGCTTTCATGAAAATAGAATGATGTTAAATCTGTACAATGATGGTTCTTTCGTTAGCACATTACGTTGTTAGGATTTTTAAAGAAATGGGCATATTTTCATATACGCGTATCTATGTATATCGTTATTGCACTTCTTATGTACACAAAGGAGTGTTGTTGTTACGTAAAAACAAAGGTAAGAGTATATTTAAATTAAATTGATACAGGTACATTAACTTACTTGCTTTTTAGTTAGCATAGGGTTCAATCAAGTAGTTCATTAAGAAAAAGTACCAATATTAAGTCATAGTTCCAAAAATATATAATAATAATAGTGGTTCTTTCACTTGTCTAAGTCTCCCGGCAATGAGACTTACTCATTCAGCTTCATTACCAATATCATAGTTTGTAATGATCGTATAGAGAGGGCATGGATCTCGGATCCATTGCATTATCTCGGTTAGTTTAGTTCCAGAGGTGAGAACAGCATTCCCAACAGCTCTTTGATCCTCCGCATTCGGCCCAGCAGTAAAATAGTCCAGTGCGGCGAGACCTCTGCCGAACAAGATTAATTGACACGGCCTGCCCTGCACAAAGGCTCCTGCAAATAGTCGCAATTCTACAATCACAAAAGCACATTCAGTTTGTTCCGAGGGTAGGGATAATTTGGGTCGTGGGCCGATATTATTTGTCCGGAGTGAGCCCTGTACGTTGAAGGCAGGATGGTAAAGCTCGGTAATACGTAGTTGCGTTATTAGGGTAAGTTACCGACAGCACGCTGGAAATACGGCATAAAAATATCTGAAGTTAATGAATATAGACACTCTCACTATATTCGGCTGCCGCCGAAGAGGGCGGCCCCGGAAAAGATGGTGTGACGATTTGGTCCATCAATCAGAGGATTGGCAGGCTAGAGCCTGCTTTAGATACAGAACTTTGGAAGGATTTGGGGGAGACCTTTGCCCAGCAGTGGGACAGTACAGGTTGAAAAAGAAGAAAGAATGATTATAGACAAATTAATAGATAAATGCTCGGGAAAGCATTCCAATATAATATGGTAACTTTTCTATGGGTTAATGGCCAAATTGAGAATCCTCTATAGGTAGCTATATAAATTATCGCCTACTTTTTTTTTATAGTGGCTCGACATAATGGCTTCCCTACGCCTGATGGAATGCGAAAGAGAAGCCCAAGTCGCTGTGACAACGGGCAAGTAACTGGTCAGTTACCTGTCAGTTGCCACCGCCATGCCGACCCAACCCCAACCCCCCACACTTTTAAACGCCAAAAGCAAATACAAAATTCGAATATACCTAGTAAAGTGATCTATAAAAGCCTTGAAAAGAAACTAAAACCGCCTACCTTTTTTATTGATTTGAATGTATGCCTAGAGTTGATATTGAATTTTTTGCTCACGTAGGACTTCATAATGGACGCCCCATTATGTATTTCGCAAAAAAACATAGTGGATGAAAAATTTCCCAGTCGAAATCATTTTCGCAATGTTTAATGAAAAAGCTTCGTTTTAAAAGTAAAGCTTTTGCGTGTTGAAATAGGCAGTTTTGCAGAGGCTTTATATGAAACAGGAGATAGGCAAAGAGGTACTCCGGTACGGCCCACCGAACGAGAGCGCGGCGCTGGGCGGACGCAAACGCGAATTTTTAACTTTTCAGCTAATGGTTGGTGAGCAACTCGCCGAACGCACACAATAGGCTATTATGGCTAAAAATTTTAATTAGTCCGTCTTTTAGCTTATTCAAAAATAAAAGACACGTATTTTTTTATTTGTAAATTAGACTAAAAATTACAATGTTATAGCCCGTTGAAATTACGCGTGACGTCACTCGGTGAGGCATTTTTACGGGAGCGAGTGACGTCAAATACTCCCACTCCTAACTTTTGATGACTTGTATCTTTGCTATTGTTTTTTTGAAAGAAAAAAGGAAAAATACGTGTCTTTTATTTTTGAATAAGCTAAAAGACGGACTAATTACAATTTTAAGCCATAATAGCCTATTGTATTGGAAAGCATTTTCGGTCCGTTGTCGGTGTTCAGGATGTTAAACTCGTTTGGATATATGTAAAACAATTGAGTCGCTAAAATACCGAAAGGACTTTTTCGAATTGACGCGACAGAAGTATTTCAACAAACTTGTCCTGCCTGAAATACTAATAAGTATTTTTTATATACTCGTAGCATACTTCAAACAGCTTCGAATTATCATAAACGATTAAAAGCAATATTATATTAGACGACCAGCTTGATTCAGTGGCAGCTTGAACGCTAAATCTATGGTGGTCGAGGGTTCGATTTCCGCACAGTCCAGACATTCATGTGCATCTAAATGTCTGTTTGTGTTGGTCTGTGTGTTTGCTATGTGTATAATGTGACAAAAAATATGTATTTTAACGTCAATGTTGCGTGTATGACACATTAGGTATGTCTGAAAACCATATCAATACAGGACATAATGTTGGCCAATTCAATAAAATATTTAAGTGCATGAAGTGAATATTTCCCAAATATGATTACACGCGGCAGTTGCAACCAACCGAGTCAAAAGATGCAAAGTAACTGCACTCTCTGAAATGGTATGCAAATAAGGTAAATAATAAAGTAGCAAAGATGTCTAAAGGAAGTCTCGGATATTTCAGAAAATGCAGTTGTCATGTTATCTAGATAGCTGGATTTGCATACTCGGAAGCTTTTGTCCGATGAACTGCACGTTAATTGTCTATTTGTGTAATAGCTTGCGAACTTGGCTGTCTAGTCTAAGCTGAAATCAGCCAAAACTTTAATTTAGTTTACGTTAAAGATACAATTCGCTGCCGTAACGTTGGCATCCAGATCCACGGTTAAAATTCAACGGTTAAAATTTACCCATTTCGCTAATGGGTTAAATGTTTAAATGGCTTCCAATTATAGTTTCGAATTGAATAAATTAAGAGGCCGTAGATAAAAGATTGTTTTACAAATAATTTTAATTATCATACTAGTTGACGGAGGTAGACTGTAAAAATTTTACATACAACAAAAAAAAAATCAGTCGAATTGCGAACCTCCTCCTTTTTTCGACTACAAACTACAAACATTTGTGTGCATGAACATGTCTGTTTGTATTGGTCTGGGTGTTTTCTATGTATAACTAGCTGCTGCCCGCGGCTTTGCCTGCGTGAACATCGGTTTGTCATGAAGAGCTTACTCTGTAATTATATCATGTACGCGTCTTTGTGTTTTAATTTATTACACGCGCTTACGAATGGATGCTCAAAGGATGATATAGATATAGGTATTCGATTCGAGTGCTGAGAAATCTGAACATAGGTTGACACAGGACAAACACAATGTAGGTATATCTTGTTGGCCTCTGGTTGGCCATTGGAAGCCGCGGCCCATTGTTCAGGAATCACCTGGTCTTAAGCGATGATTCACTTAACTGTAGGTTCTGGTGATGACGTATCTAGAGCGACGTCTCCCTGAATTATTCGAGTTATCTAAAAAAGTTCGTTTTCTACATTGATCCTACCGGGAACCGATATGATGCGCCACTGGGGTCAGCAGTCATCAGATTGTTATGTCGCGTCCGCACTATTTTTGAGTCAATTAGTCTTTTTACGGTATCAAAAATGGTGCTTACCTACGTACCTACCCAGTTACTACTATGAATTCTCATTATTTCAAACAGAGCAACCGCACTTAATGCACTTGTGTATGGGCATAAACATGTACACTTCAATATCTCGTGCGTACTTGCCTGGTCTGCTTGGAGAATGGTCATTGTGGCCGATTTTCGGCCAGGAGAGGGCTGGCGCCGACGCGTTACGTTTCAAATTGCTTAATATAGAAATACGGATACTTATTTTGTACTTTTTGTAAAATAAGTGCGTTTGATAATCTTATAACTATACACCTAAAGCAGAATCTGGATATCCTGTGTATGAACATAATTATTTTGAGAAGCCACGCTAAAAATACTAATTATCTTTTATTTTTATTGTTCTTTATTCATACTGAGCGTCCCTAAGATTATGCTGTGAAAATTTTTTACCGATAAAAAAGATTTTTTATTTATAGGTGGTACCTAACTATATCTACATGTTACTTAGTACCTACTACATTTTAAGTATCATGCCAACCAAAAAGCGACCACTTGGCTGGTGTATGAATCTTAACTTACTTCAAAGCGTTATTGTCTTCCGACATGCATAATTATAAAACGATTTTATTAGGCTGAAATGTTATAATATTAGTATTGAGGACAGAAATTACAATTTAGATAATAAAAATATTTATTAAGCATACACTGATCGCAGTTTCGTCGCATCCGAGCTAGACATGTGGCCCGTTGTGAGCCTTCTGAGAATGCAGTAAGGTTTTTGGTTCTTGGATCTTCATTAAACTGTGATTCATTATCAGATGCAGGTCGCCTTATTTACGGGTTATGGTAGATCTGCTTCGACTGTAAACAATTCCTAAAGTTTGTTCCAATTTGTTGCTGAATGAGGTGCCTCTGAAACTGAGCAATATTCTAGTAGGCAACGCCGGTGGTTATCCCTTTACGTTGGTCGTCTTTTCAGTTATAGCACTTTGCATATAGTATTTTCCGAAGAATTTCATTCCGAAAATAAGCCGCACAATTTTAATTCTTTTCGAATTTCCGTATTTACCTCGATATCAGTACCTGTCATGTCAAATTGATGATTTCGCTGACAAAGTCAAGAAATGACAGTATCTATGGTGTATTCAAAAAGTTCTTAATCACTCCGTAACATATTTTCCCGAAATTCTAAATGAAAAAAATTATAAATCGTTGTAATTTATAGCCTATATGTTAATCTGATGCATAAACAATATTCGTATAAAGTTTCACTAAGATCTGTTCAGTAGTTTTTGCGTGAAAAGGGAACAAACATCCATCCATCTATCCATCCATCTATCCATCCATCTATCCATCCATCTATCTATCCATCCAAACAAACTTTCGCGTTTATAATATTAGTGGGATATGTATTTATTTACAAAAAAAATGTATCTAAGTAAGTTTATCAGTTGTCTAGTACCTATAGTACAAGTTTCGGCTTAGTTTGGGGCTAGATGGCGCTGTGTGGCCGAGCGTGGCATGTCTTGGTTATTTATATTACATGAAAATCATGGTAGATGACCATTTGGTGACACTATCCACCGGGCGAATGGAATCCTATGTACCTAATAATGTTGTATAGACGAGCGCACTACAGAGTGTTATTGCCGGCAGAACAAGCGCTGGTGGTGGATGGCAGCCGGGCTGTTCCTGGCGGGGCTGGCCCTGGTGGCGGCCGACGGGGAGGTCTGGGAGGAGAACGACCACGAGGTGCTGATCCGCAACGAGCGCGGCGCCAAGAATAAAGGTAACATTTGACCAATACTCATCCCTGTCGATTCTTCTTTTGTTACGTCTTTACATGGCATTTCCATATTTAGTCGAGTGATTCCACAACAAGATTACCATCTCAATGAAAAGAAACAATACAGAAGGAGTGATGACGTCACTAGTCCGATGGTGACTTCATCAATCCTTCTGTACTGTACATTAATTCCATAACAAGGGGAATATTACGTTGATCCTTTTTTCATAGTAGATCGACATAATGGCTTCCTTACGCCTGATGGAAAGGAAAAGAGAAGCCCAAGTCGCTGTGACAACGGGCAAGTATCACGATTATTTTCTAAACAAGAATTTGGAAATAAATGCAATATTTTTCTAATGTTGCTAAAAATACCTAATTGAGGAAAATGAAACCTTCGTAATTATGGGAAGGATGGCAGTTGGCAGCAAATTAACACTTTATTACAATTTTATTCTTTCTTTGGTTAAACATTTTCAAATTACGAAATGGGAATGGTTTTATTTTAACTGACAAAAAAGGAAAAAGTAATAATTAATCAATTTATGAGTACAATTAACAATTCTTGTTCATTTTAAAAGGTAATTGAAATGTATGCATCCTTCGAAGAGTGACTCTACCCATCTACGGTATATTTGATATCTGAAAGTAGATACACCCCTGTGCATCGAAAAACAAGTCCTTCGTCCCGCACCTTCTTTTTCACTATTATTTATTTATTTAAACTTTATTGCACAAAATGGTACAAAAGGCGAACTTAATGCTAGCAGCATTCTCTACCAGTCAACCCTTAAGTCATGCAGAGAGCAGATTTGTTGTGCTGTGAGTGCACTAGGGATGATAGTGCACTCACCGCACAACAATTCTGCTCTCAAAAAACGCACATAAAAATGCACTAAGAGTGAGAGAACAGAGGGACTGCATCCATGTATTTTTGCGCACTTTTGTGCTTTTATATCTCTTGTGTAGTTCCCTGCTTGCTTGGGCGCGGTGCCGAAATTCGGTCAATACCTAGATGGTCAGGTCTAAAAGCGTGTTTATTTCACACAAACGTTACCTGTGATGGTTTTAATTCATATATTTCAACTGTAGGTAACTTTAAAAGTAACGAACTGAAGAAAAACAGGCAACGAAGCGAACTTGATTTTAACTGTTCCATTGTTTCTGCTAACAAGGCTGTTTTGCATTTAAAATAAATATTACGTCCATTCTCCAATTAGTTATTCTGGACATGTTTCCTCTCATTCTAGTTTTATATATTTTGTAACTTTCACGTAATGGTTTACGTTGTTAACGTGGAACACACAAAAGTAATTAGCGTTTTATTTGGAAAGGAATAATCCAAATTAATATATTAGAAATGGCTTTTTACCTGTGTTTGTGTAGCTACTCTATATTTGTAGCATAGACAATTGCCCCTTCACAAGAAAAGTAAAGACGTGGCAAAGGGCAAATAAGCTATTTTAAACCAGTTCCTTTTTAGTTGCCTATTTTCAAAGAATTTTCCTAGATCGCTACGAAACTTTCCCTTCACTTACTGTAAAGAATAGCGTAGCGCAGGTGTTTAGCCGGTAGTAGGCTTAGCCTAGCTGGATCACTGTACACTCTGCGTGAGCCGTGAAGTAGCACCGCTTGCGTTTCTGAATTTGTCGGTGTATAATCAGAGTTATCTTAAATGCCGGAATGGGTAACCACTGACAGGTGATTGATTTGGTTACTTGTCCGGTGCTGCGGCGATGTGGGCTTCCCTTATCACTTTCAGGTGAGAAGAAACCTATGCTGTGTTCCTAAAAAACGCTTAATACTATATAATTAGCCAATCAACGAAGATTTTACCCCAAAACGTGCACTGTTGGCGTATCACAACTGAACGAATCTTCCGCCAGGAATCCAAGTTTGTCCAGTTATTTTATTCCGACTGGAAACTTTTCTAAAACTTGGTCTGCGCGAATCCTCGCATCAATGGCGGTGATTGCGGCGAGTCCGCCGGACCGCGGACCGCGGCCGGCGCTAGTTTGGCGCAAGTTCGGCGGACCACGCCGCACATTGATATGGAAACTGGCTTTTATTACACGCCCGCTGCGCTTTTGAATTTCGGAAACTTTTCAATTTCAACTTTCACGGAGAAGTTTAAGTGAAACATGCGTGTTCTATGCCGGAAATAGCAATAGTTGGTTTATATTTTATCTATTTTGAGAATTGAGAATTGATCTATATATCAACTGGCCTGACCACGGCTGTTGTAACACGGGTGAACGTCGGGTTTTAAAAAAGTACGTGTCTTCTAACAGTCTTTCGACAGTTTACAATCTCGCGAGATAGATTATTAATCTAACGGTATTTATGGTGACATATACAAAAAGTGCTGGAGGCGGGAAGCCCAGGATCGATCAAAGTGGCGAACATTGGGAGAGGCCTATGTCCAGCAGTGGACTGATATAGGCTGATGATAATCATACAAAAAGTGCACACGCTTACAGTTACTTACAGACATTAAAAGCATTCTGTCAATTGATTGATCAATTAATCTATAGGCTAACCACTATTATCCAAATCCGTTAATCATATCAATTAACAATGTTGCAACCGATTATAATCACAATAGAACAGCTTTAGATAATATCGACCGAGTCTAGACAGTGTTTAGTTAACTAAATATCTGAGGGTATTAATTCCAGTCGCAAATACGTTGTCTGGGGCCTGTGGACTATCCGTTAAACTATCGGCTTGTTCACACAGTGAGTAAGCCGAAGTCGGAAGCGTCGCTCAGAGAGCGCGAGACACGGGTCAGTTTGGTTACGTTTAAACTTTGTTGTATCCGAATGGAGACGTTATTTCAACTGCACAGATTTAAGAAGCTTTTTAAATGTAACAATATGGAAACTTTTGTAGCCAGCACGTTTTGACAATTCAAAACTAGCGGTCTCTTTTTTGTAAATGCATCTTACTTAATGGAACAAGCAATAAGTATCGTGCATCGGATGTAAACTGCACGTGCCCATATTTAAGATTATAAAATAATGTAAATAGGGTTACCGTAGACCTTACAAGTCCCCGAGTGGTGAGTGCGGGGGCGCGATCCACTCATAGGGGCGTAACGGTGTGGTGGGTGCAGCCACACCGTTGCACGAGGTCCGCCCGGGGAGCACTCTACTGCTCCCCGGATCCGGGGGCAGGGGTATTTGCCCTCTCCGGACCAGGAGTGCCGGCCGCTTATCATCTGCGGCTGGCCAGGGCAGGCAGGGATATGGCCGTATGCTTCGGCGCTACCCGTGTCCCTGCAACTTGCTGCCCACTGGCGACACAGGGGGGTTTAGTGGGTATGCCCTCCCTTTTGGGAGGTGTGAGTCCCACACACCATGCCGCCTCCCCCCGGAGACGGCATGAAGGTGCCTAATGCATTCCCCTCTTAAAAAAAAAAAAAAAAAAAAGACCTTACAAGTCAGCATCAAATATGCTATGCTGATGAAACACGATATACCATGTTGGAGAGGCCTATGTCCAGCAGTGGAATGCGAAAAGGTGTTGATGATGATGATGAAATGTGACGACAGCATGATCGCTACCACGCCTCGGATGCGACGATTCGCACAAGCCAAGTAATAGCCAAAGACAATATCTACTCACAAAAAGCTTCAAAGTGACCTCGAAATCGTATGCAAAATGTATTTAACACACACAGTAAACAGACGATTTTCATAACAACTGAGGTTCAAATGTATCTATGCAAGGGGCAATCACATCTTGCAATTTACATCGAAATCTCTCAAGATGCGCATATCATTCATAGCAACGACGGATTTCCTCACTATTCATATTTCCACGTGGCTTCAATCGCTCCGCTCTCCGAATAAAGGAAGTGCACCAGTCCAATGGGAAATGGCGAACGGGAACGATGCCTTTGAAGCCTTTCACCCGCTGATACCCGGCGCTAAGGCCTTTAGCTACGTTTGACGTTTCACTCAAGCGACACTTCACGGAGGCTGGTGCGTTTGAGCGGATAGTTCGAGCAGCAATATGCACTGGTGCTCCAAAGTCAATATGTCACTTGTCAGTCAAACTTAACAGGTGGCGTTGGAAGTGCAACGACATACTTATTCAAAACTACAAGGCGATTCTTGTAGGAGTAGAAATTCTCTACCTACATATTTAAGATTGTCACTAAGAAGATTTTGGTTCAAGAGGTTACTTTCCCGTTGCCGTTTGAGCATCTTTTTCAAGGGGATTACGTAAAAAATCATGGTAAAAACTCATGTTTTTCTCTCGTCTCTACGTATCTAGAGATCCTCAATATGTTCCGTGACATGAGCATTTCCGATAAATCGAACAGCTATCCTTTGCAACCTGTCGAGCGCATCCTTCGGATATTTAGTGGACCTATGCCAAGGGTGAACGCAGGAGCGAACTTTTTTTAAGCCATTAAAGTGACAAACAAGCCTGCCGTCCGCCTGTTGTTAAGCGGTTTTCGCCGCGTGGACGCTTGCAACACCAGAGGTATCACACGCGCGTTGCCGACCCTTTAAAAACCTCTTTACAACCTTTTGAAGGGCCCCATACTGTAGTCACGAGAGAGCCTCGGCGGGGAGCTACAGCCTGAGTGTGCGTGGCTAGAAGTTTCTATTAAAACGGTTAACGGACAGTAGCGGCACTCATAAAAGGAGAAACTGGCTGACTAACATATCAACGCACAGTCTAAACGGCTAAACGTAAGTACTTGAAATTTGGAAGGGACGTACCTTAGGTACTCTAGGGGCGCACTAAGAACAGAATTTCCGAAATTCCCACTGGAACGGGAATTAGCGGGAAAATACTTTTGTATGAAAAATCTAACCCGCTTAAGTTAGACGCTTTAAATTTGGCATGCAAATAAGGTACCCTTAGTAAACTTAAAGCTTAGTTACAACAGGAAATTGCATAATTCCCACGGGAACGGGAGTAAGTGGGAAAAAACTTTTGTATTAAAAAATCGAAACCGTGTAAGATTGAAATTTGGCATGCAGGTACCCTAATGAACGCGGACGAAGCCGCGGGCTAAAGCTAGTTTAAGATACAGTGCTGCTCCCGCGTGAGTAGAGCCCTTCACCTCATTAACATTTATCAGTACGGTTAATTGTCTAGTTTGTTATGCGGCCGGTATAATCAGTTCGTTAATCATTTTAATATCATATTTGCCACAAATATTAACGCGACTAATAAATTATTGCATTTGTGGCAATAAATGGTTTCTATTCTAATCTAATAACATTTTATGTACTTAGTTATTTTTGTTTTAAATTCATTATGTACGCTCGATACTAAAACCAGCTACCTAAATGAAATCGTCTTGTAATGACGCCCAAAATCGGGTTCACGGGATTTGACGGGCTAGTGACGCGAAGGTTTAAAACAATACTTGAATGACTGGAGTCTCAATCGGTCGGTCGATAAGTCGATCAGAACGTGAGGCACAAGTACACAAGTGTCTCAACTCGCGGGCGCCGCAGCTGCGCCACGCGACAAATGGTAATAATCATGGTTGCCGACATGATTTGAAATCTTACTACTTCATATCACTACTACACATGAAGTAGTAAGATTCAGTATGAAACAAAGTCGCTCTGGTTTTCTGTCTGTCCCTATGTATTGCTTATACATATGTACATATTATTATGTCGTGGCCACATCGTAGAATTTGCCAATTTTATGAAATGTTTCATGATCATTGGCCTTCATGATGTGCCCAGGCCAGATCAATGATAAGAAATCGTTCGACGATAGGGCCAGCTAGATGCACTGCTATTTCATGAAACGATCAGTCTCAATCGATCATATCGTGGAATTGTTTCATTGACTACCGGTAGAGGCGCCATTGTTGCCATATTTGCATATTTAGTGCTAAATTTGGTATATTTTCTTCCTGTTTAGCATATTATTTTTTGTTTTAGCATTGGAATTGCATATTTTTGGCATATCAAAAATTTGGGTGATACATAACGTCACGCCTTTCTCCCAGAGGGGTCGGCAGAGACCACGTCCTTCCGCTTATAAATATCTTTGAAACTACGCCACGAATTTGATGCGGTTTTTTAAAGATTGACGGATTCTTGATGAAGGTTTGTGTGTATAATATGCAGATAGTATTGAAAATTGAAGCCGGCCGGGTCGCTAGCTTAATACTTAAAGAAAAATCTTGAATCCAAGACTAGAAGTCGCTCTAAAAAGTACGCTAGAGGCTTTGCTCAGAAAATAATTTGGGGCACTTGGGCACACAAGAATTTGGGGCCCATGATCGAACTGATTCTGTTGGCATTTTCAACCGACTTAAAAATAAGGAGGGGAATCAAGTAAAAGATCAAATGATTCTTTTTGAAGAGGAATCTTTTCAAGATTTTAAGATTAAATGTCTGATACAAATTGGCATTCCTTCAGGGGATTGAGGTATTGGGCACCGGCCATATAGAAAAATATTGTTAGAACCTCATATAACAGTATTGTCAATAGGCATGATGACTCATTTTTGTTTTGGATTAATATTGATGCATCACCCAATTATAGAAACATAGGTGAAAGAATTACTTCGCTTGTATGAAAAGTCCCCGAGCTATCACAATTTCAAAATCACAAATATGAACTCGTCCAAAAACGCTTCATGCAAACTGATACGAAGGCGTGACGTCACGACTTCTAATTTAGGTGTTAAGTATATAGTGCTTGTATGAATGTAGGCTATAGCAATGTAACTTTGTTTTATCTAGTTAACGTAAACCTGCCTGTGAAATAAACACCTATTTTTGAAATTGAATCTTGCGACACCCCTGAGCACTCCGGTTGAGTTAACCCTCATTTCGCTTATAAATAGAGGCGATGACTTATGCGCGTTAATAATAACTGGCAGTCTGTCGTGCATGCCCCGCACCGGTGCACGGCGGTGTATGGGTGCATTGCCCCAAGGGACCTACTCAAGGCGACACACAGAGGACGCAGGCGCGGCGTGGGCGCTGCGGACTTCAAAAACATTTTTTAATCGCCGCTGCGACTATGGACCCCGCTTGATTATAAGCGGTTACCGCAGCCTATGAACACCAGGGTATCATACGCACCGACAATTGAAAACCTTCTTCAAACCCTTTATGAAGTATCTCATTGTAGTATTAACAGTACCGAATTAAAAATGCTTTTAAAATTACCCCGACAATAAAATAGCTCACAAATTCTAATGCCCGACCCAGACTCTCGCGAGGCGCCTCCTAGAGGCTCCACACGAGTCTTGGCGAGAGGAGGCTGCAGGAGTGGCGGCCGTCCACACTCTCGTTTTAATTCAGTGCTAATGCTTTTATTATGCTACGCGTCGCGTCCTTTGAGTCGCGTCCGAAAAACCGACATAAAGTAAAGCAGGCGAGGCGAATCTCAACATCATTAATTTACCACACTGACAACAAATCTGTTCAATTTGCCACGGGCCTCGCTTGGTACAGTTACGCGACGGTATACCTACCTAGATCGAGAACGTCATTTAACCCGCCCTTTCTCCCGCAGAGCCCTGTCGCTACATCCGCAGCCCGTGGTCGGAGTGCGACTCCAAGACCAACATCCGCTCGCGAGTTCTGACGCTCAAGAAGGGCGACCCCACCTCCTGCGAACGCACCAAGACCATACAGAAGAAATGCAAGAAGCGTGAGTATCCCTCAGCCCAACGAACGAGGTCACAGAGTGGATGCGATTGTGGCTCGCCCTCTCGAACTATGTCGCACATTATCACCTGTCCATTGTGGCCTACAACCTGCACTATCGAAGACTCTACAACTGACAGTGTTGTATCAGTTGCTAGGTTTTGATCGGAACATGTGTGACGTTTTGGCTAGGAATTTATCGTTGACACGAAAAGAAGATTCAGCCCAAGACATAGGTAGGACTTGATCTATGTCTTGGGCTTGCCCAATGACCTCTACCAGTACCTACTGGTGCTCATCATCAAATCATCAGCCTATCCACTGCTGCCATAGGCCTCTCCAGTCGTTCGCCACTACAAGGACTGGTTTTGTTTGTATCCAACGCAACGCTGCACTTAGGGTCTTGTCTTATTAAACATCCCTACTTAATACCTATACATAGAACATTTTTGCTTACCATGTCTTTTTACCTATTTTCCATCAGTGTCAGCGTTTCTACATTATGAAGTCGCGATTTTACGTCAATTACATATACCTACCTAAGTAAGTTCAGTTAGATTATGTACCTCGCCGTAAGAATCTCTCTCTCCGCTCCGGGAACTTGGGGAATTCATAGTTTCAGTGATTAAACCTATGTTCTTTACATTGTGTTTTTGTTTTAAACGACACAAGTCAGGAAATAATCTTAAACATTGAACTTTAACGCAGCACATAGAATGCTAAAGATAATAAAATCCACTTACCTGAATGTCATAAAGCATCAGAAGTCCTTTTCAGTCCGTGAAAAGGCTGGCCTTCGAAGTGAGCTAAGTAATAATCACACAAGAACACACACATAATATCACTGCGATACATTAAAAATTCTCACTTGATCCTAGAAGATCGTTTAAAATTCGCGCTTACACTCGCTATTTTGTACTCGTAGTACTTACAATTTTATTCAAAAAAGAAAATACCTAGGTCAACATTCGTGACGAACCATTTTTGACAACTGAGTGATGGATGGTTAAGCGTTACTGCGTTAGCCAATGAAAGACACGATCTTATTCTCTAAGTTTGGAATTTTTGAAAACCACTAACGCCATCTCTTATTTACTGCAGTAAACACTTTAGCAATAATCAAATCAAATGCGTGTTCTTCAATTTTGAATTTCTTTTTTTTTTGTAAAGTTTATCATCAAAATACCTACCTACTTATTTGTTTGAGATTCGATATTCACTTAGCTTTAACATCCATGCATGAAATAAGGATATAAAAACGCGTACGAATATTCCAGTCAATAACTTACGTAGGAATAATCTTTTTTATTACTGAAAAAGTTTATTAGTATTATAAGGTACCAATATAAAACTAAATTAATTCGTTTATTGCAGCATGCCGCTACGAAAAGTCTTCTTGGAGTGAGTGCAACTCCAACGGCGAGATGTCGAGGACCGACGTGCTGAAGCCGAACAGCGACCAAAGCTGCGACCAAAGCCGGCGCATCACCAAGAAGTGCAACAAGAACAAACAAGTCAAGTCCACCAAAGACAAGGGTAAGTCACTGGAAACTATCTATCAAGCCCACACGGTACGATCTACTGAGATAGGTATTTTATAATAAGTACCTAGGTACCTACATAACGTAGTAGCACCAATGAAAGGAGATAGTGGGCTTCTTCATAAAATTAGAGGTTAGGTATTAAGTCATCTTTAAACCAAAAGTAACGATTAAATATGGTAAGGTATATTCTTGAGATAAGAATAGGATGTATTATTTTTATTAAATATTCACGGACTAGGAAAAAATGCCAAAAATTTACCACGCCAGTATTCTACTCTCATTAGGGAGAAAAGTAGACGATGAGATCATACACTGCCGCATTTCGCGACCACTGCCTTTGGAGGCAACTAACAAGGTTCACTTGGTTTTTTTTGCGATTACCATCAGGAGATAGAATGCCACTATATCGTTATTCTCAAAACGAAAATGCGGATATATAAGTAGACATAATTACTATCTTTGTGATATTAATTTATCTTATTTATTTGTTACAGGTCGCCGAAATCGTCAGTAAATTATTAAAATAACATTCAGTTTAGATTAAAATTTTCATTGTAACGATGTTCGATCGTCGGTTTATTATTACGTAATAGTGCCAAATAGTGTCGACACTTGAAATAATATTATTTCAAATTTTGATTAAACCTACTCATAAGTCATGGATTAGCTACAATATAACATAACGGTACAATTTCTCATAAATTGTATTTAATGTCAAAGTTAAGTAGGTACATATTCATTTTATTATGGCTATTATGTCAATCTTTGATATTAAAATAAATAAATAAGTACTTAAATAATTCGTTTTTTATTTATCACACCCGTCCTACCCTACATAGAGACAATATATTTTGGGTGTTAGCAAAGTATTAGTATTTTTGAATGCAGAAAAATATTATCTGTCAGCAGAAATAGCTAATCGGTCAGCAACATGGCCAGCAAACATTTCAAAATCAATCAGCTATTTATGCCATTCTGGATGGCTGTAATTATTTTTGTGCTGCATCATAATTATGTAGCAATAAGCTGTTTCTGTTTTATAAAATTTGGGTAAGGACTCAAGAGAGTTAGCAAAATAATTATTTTAGTGCTGCATATAACTGCCGGCGTCGGCTATATTCGGGTCAAGCGTGCATTTAGAAGTCCGTGTGCTTCGGCACTACGGGAAGTGCAGCCCCTCAGCCCTAGCGTAACAAAGTACAGGCACCCACGCTCTCCTTCGCAGCTTCGGCTTGCTGGTCGCCTTGGGCGACCCGCCTCAGCCGCTACCAAGAGCCCGGGTGCCTGGACCTTGGGGCAGGGCCTGCCCCCTCCGCGCCTCCGCCTTTTTGCAATTACACTTTAGGGGTAGGGCAGACCTGTACCACGTGAAGTCGGGGTTGGCTGATTCGATTCTGACACAGATTGACACGAAATCCACGATTTTTCAACAAAAATACAATACAATTAATAGTTATTTTGCTTACCATGTATAAAATATGCATACAAATCAAATAAGATGCTTATAGACATGATATCTCTGCTGATCAGACATAAAATCTTGCTGACAAAGAACCTAGTTATTTTTTGCGGACCGAATGTTTTGTGCAAACTCATGGTGTTGGTATATTTTTGACCAATAACAAAATTATTTGCGAATCAAAGATTGCCGCCTGATTTTTATTATTGCAGACAAAATCTTTGTATGCTGACTATATATGCTGTTTGGGTTGGCTGTACAAAAAAAATATTCTCATAATAATGTAAACGGTTTTTTTATAACATTACAAAAATCTGATTGAGCGACATCTGTCGTCGAGTAGATACACTATCAAAACTTGGAAAAGCAAACTAGCGCCATCTGGGGTTGAGTTTCAAGGAAAGCCTACTAGGGATGTGCACACCGTATCGATAGAAAAAATAAAATAAAAGTTTAACAAATATCAAATTTATTATGTATTTTAAATTCTCATATTTAGTAAATTCCGATAACATTTTCGAACCTCATTCAATTTCTCGAATATATGCACCTATATTTATTAACGTCTCCCATTAAATATTGAATGAAATTCAAATCTGTTTATCAGAATTTGTTTTACTATTACAATAAATTAAATAAATAAATAATTTAAATCTTATCTAGAATAAATATAAGAAATACCACATGTTTATATAAAAAAATCGCGCTTAAAAAATTATAAAATTCTTAAATCGAGTTTGGACGCTCTGTCTCACTCGCAAGCGCGGTACAGACGTACCATCCGCCAACTATGAACAATTTGTCGTTAAATATCACAGGTAATCATTTGTGCGCGGTTGTTGCGCTATTTGAAGAGTTGTTTGGCGTAGTGCCATATTCTGAAGAAGTATTCGTCACGACGCAAAAGCGAACCGCGCGCGTATGAGCGGATGTCCGCGTCCATGTTGTGGTCACGCAGCCACGAAGTCGTGGTCTGAGTGCTGAAGGAGGTCGGCTCTGTTATTTCAGTGTGTTCGCCTGCTTCTTCATCTGCATGAGAATCTGCGCAAACAGGAATTACTTATATAAATACATTGTACTATGTCTATTAATTTAGCTACGGTTGTATTTACGACCAATGTTTACGTGCAAAACTTTGCATGATATCTGTATTGCGAACTTTTAAAATATGTAAATTTAATTATTAAAATAACAGTCACGAAATATTTCTATTTATTAGGGGTGAATGAAAATTCACCCCTGACAAAAACACAACCAAGGTGCAGTTGATTTATGTTGTCTATGGTTAATCATGACAATTTGACAATCGCAGTCAAACAAATTACAAACCGCGGGAATAAAAAGTTGCGATGTGAAATTAATAATCTTTCGAGGGGAATTTGTTACGTAATTAATTACTTTAAGATATAAATACGCGTTATTATAAATATAATTCATAATTCAACATAGACTCGCTTGTGCTGTGCAGTGTGTTTTAAGTGTGTTTGAGTGATAAGTATGATCTAACAAGAGTGTGTTCTGTGTGTATACCATTCCACTCGTGTGAACTTAATATGGATTTTTATGCAGGTAAATATACAAGTTTTTATAAGAGCAATGTCTAACAAACTGCTCGTTACTTTCTTTTAAGGAAACAACTACAAGAAAACTCATTTGTGCCACGACAAATATAGAGCAGATTGATAGGAAAGTGATTGCAATTCTAGGCTTCGTAGGTGTATCTATGACCTTATTCTATAATGTTCAAGTAAACCAGACTAAACAGGATTTTACGCTATAAGTGCGCTCCATTGCAGGCTTCCATATCGCTCACCATCAGGGGAATTGTGGTATAGCGCAATCCTATCACTACATAGTAGTATAAAACAAAGTCGCTTTCGTTTTCTCCCTGTCCCTATGTATGCTTACCTCTATCTTTAAAAGTACTCAACGGATTTTGATGCGGTTTATTTAATAAATAGAGAGGAAAGGATTCAAAAGGATGGTTTCATATAGTTTCCACCCATGCAAAGCCGGGGCGGGTTGCTAGTTACAAATAAGAAAGGAAATATATGAATAAGAAGGAATTAGTTGTATGTCTCACCTTCACCCGGCTCCACCTTGAAAGGCTCGTCGGACTCCAGGGGCTCGCTCATGCCGATCTCGTTGCGGGCGTAGATCCTGATCATGTAGGTGTGGTTCTCGTTGAGGTCGCGGATGTTGAACTTGAGCGTGTGCGCGTCCACCTTGCCGACCTCCATCCACATGGTCTTGGTGACGTCGCGGATGGCCACGTTGTAGCCGAGCAGCGGCGCGCCGCCGTCCCACTCGGGCGTGCCCCACGACGTCATCACGATGTTGCTGCCCACTGTGCGGATCTCCAGCGGAGCCGTTGGTGGTGAAGGCACAGCTGGAAAGTCATTGGTTGTATTATTTATCATCATTGGATGCATATATTTATCTGAACCATTGCTATTTCATGTGTTCATGTGGTATAATAATATTTTTTGTTGTTGTAAATAACTTCTATAGTTGGACAAAGTCACTTGCCTCAAAAATGTACATAGAAGGCAGGGTTGAGATACCTGCCTACGAAGAGAGGTAGGGCATAGCGAATCTTCGCTCGTATTGAGCTGCCCGTCCGGGGAAGGACCTCCACCCTATAGAATACCGCAGCCAAATGACCTCCGGGTCGTGTTTCTGCTGGTGAGTAGGGTCTCCAGAGCTCGTGGGGGGTTAGGGTTGGGCCAGCATGGCAGTGGCAACTTACAGGTAACTAACCAGCTACTTGCCAGTTGTCACAGCGACTTGGGCTTCTCTTTAGCTTTCCATCAGGCGTAGGGAAGCCATTATGTAGAGCTACTATAAAAAAAAAAACCTAGTTCCACAAAATAACTCCTATCTGGTCCATTATGTATTTGCATTTGGAAATAGATGTGTATAGGCTTTTGTGTTTCAAGGGTAGGGCACACATAGCTAGCGCAAATTATTAAGTATATGAGATCTAACAATGAGGGGAATAGGTGTGTGTACCCTATGTGCTCATCTTATTATAAAATGAAGCAAATTAATAGTAAGTATTAATAGGGCACAAAATTTATTAAGAGGACCTAGTTCCATGTACCTACTATCTCTAAAAAGCTTTGTTACACTTTTAAATAGAAAATTCTCATATAATAATATTATACCAAATACAAAATGTTCATTGTGTGAGTCACATAAACTTTATAAAAACTTGGTTTCTAATTTCTTGGTTTTAATTCTAAATATATCAATCAATCAACCCTTATCTTTCTAATATCTTATTTTTAATTTATCTAGCCTTTAAAGCAATGTATAGTACTTGTAGATACTCTTCCTTCTATAATACACATGAAAAATTGTCTTAGAACCAGACAAAGTATTCAATTGTTTTAAAATTTATGTGGTCTTAAAGTTCACCATGAGCGATCTCTTTCTGATATCCTTGGGGTAGAGAATAGCAAGATGGAAAGGGTGAGGTGGTGCCATTATTCTAATATCATATGAAGTATCATATGATATTAGAACAATGGCAGCTTTTGTTGTTATGTTTTGAAGTAGCCAACAGTATGAGCTAGGTAGGTATATGTGAAAACCTATTAGCAGTGATGACATGGCTTGGATCCAGGGGTAGATACTGTATTTAGAAAGATGCAAGTACTTTGCAACTGCCTATCCTATCTGGATCATCAAAGCAAGGGGTCACTTGTAAGTTATAAGAGGATTTGCATCGCTTATAAAAAGGTCTGACTTTTAGGGTTCATGAAAAAATGAAAAATGCTTTATTACTATCAGAAAAACCTAGACTATACAGTTGATGGTAGTTTAATCATGAAAGTATATAAATTGCACAAGTCTAAGGAGTAAAGAATGGAACAGGGGATCCCAAACTAGGCTTAGCCTGTATCTTGGGTAACCAAAAATAATTATAGTTATAGTAGTAACAGAGCATAATAAATACTACAAAATACAACTTATAAAGCTAACAGTGCCAGTTTGGTGGGTGAGTTGAAGGTGTTTGTGTATAGTATGCAAGTATGATAATCACATTTGTTTCTAAAGTTTCATACTCACTTGCATGCTTCTCCAGGCGCACGGTTTGGGACTCAGTGGGCAGACTGACGCCCACAGCGTTCTCCGCAGAGATCCTGAAGATCAGCTCATCCTTCTCCTTGATGTTTTCAATGCAGTGCTCGTACACGGAGCCTCCCACTGTCACCACTTTGCTCCAAGTCTTGCCCTTCACTATCTTGTATTCGATGATGTAGTCTGAAAGGAGGAAAATAAAATGTCTATAGGATACAGTATTATAAGAAGCATTTTGCATTGGGGTCGCCAAACAATGGACATCAATCATCTGCTCTCATGCAAGCAGTTGTAGTAACATAAGTTATGTGAATGATACTTTGTGTTAAGTATATAATTTTAATCAAATATGAATGATGTAATTATGAGAAACATTATTGGCATTGAAAAGAGTAACTCCAGTTTCCAGTTTGCCGGTAGAGCCATTTTAATCTGTGCGTTTCCCAGAACACACGAGACCATTTAGAAAAGATTGTGGTTTAAACTGACACAACCCGGCATTGAATCCGGCAATTATCGCTCATCTGTCCCTAGGGGGTTGTCCATTAATCACGTGATCTTTTTTTAGCATTTTTTAACCCCCCCTCCCCCATTGGTGATACGTAGTGAGGTTTAAGACCACCCCCCCTCCCCCTTCTCAACATCACGTGTATTTTTAGTACCTACAAAGAATCTTAAAATTTTCTGAATATTATCTTAATTTAAATACAGGTATAAACTATAATCTTATTTTATTCTGAAATTAAGGACCATAATAAAAATGTCTACACCAGGTTGCAAGTTTTTTTTGATTGCCATAACAATAAGAATAAACGAAGAGTGTAATCATAGTTTAAAAATCGCGCGTTTGACGAAAAAATAAATACACGAGATATCTTACTACACCCCCCCCCCCCTCCCCCTTGTGTTATTTTCGTGATTTTTATCAAACCCCTCCCCCCCCTTTCAAGCCTCACGTGATTAATGGACAACCCCTAGCCGCGTTGACCACAACAACAAGAGTATAATTAGGTATTATCTTTTACAGTGTTTCTTTTTACACTCACCGCACACACATTTGCTCTCTGCATGATCCAAAGGTTAACTGGTAGAGAATGCTCCTAGCATTAAGTTCGCCTTTTGTACCATTTTGTGCAATAAAGTTTTAAATAAAATAAATAAGAGTGCGGCAAGAAGTTTATAAGATGGCAAACAAGCTTACGGCCTGCCTGATGCTGAGCGGTTAAAGCAACCTATGGACTTCGCAACACCAAGGGTATCACACGCGCGTTTCTGACCCTTTAAATAACTCGTCACAATCTTTTTGAAGACCGTTCGTACTAAGAAACTGAGGTGAAACGCACCGTGCGAGTCCTTCGGATTTAAACAATACAATGGATGATAATATGTAGACTTCGAATCTTACTTGTAATGGTACTTCCGCCGTCGCTCTCCGGCGCCGACCATTGCAGCGTGACTGACCGAGACGTTGTCTCGCGAACCACGAAGTTGAGCGGCTGGGACGGCGGGGCTGTGTCAAAAAGTAAAAAATGTTTAAAAGACAATAGAAAAACACGTCTTCATCATAATCGTGGTCAAAGTTAATTACAAAACTCGTGAAGTCCCAGTTCATATCTTCCGGCTCCATCCTCAGATCAGTTCGACAGTACAATATTATTGTATTGTCATCAGAACAACATACAGCTGCTAATTTTCATGACGCTACGATCCTTGGAAGATGGTTAAATTGGTTCCATTACATAGTACTTACAGGTCTACCTAACAAAGGCATGTTAACAACGAGAAACCTATATCTTCGCGTCGTGTGTAACTGGCGTTAAGGTTCCTACACTATTTGTCGCCATTTTTCGTCGTCTTATTGGTGTACCTATCGCTTAACAATTGTAATTATGACAGGCTCGGTGGCTCATTTGGTAGTGACCTCTGCCCTCTGAGCCAAGGGTCGTGGGTTCGATTCCCGCACAGTACAAACATTTGTGTTCATGAACATGTCTGTTTGTATTGGTCTGGGTGTTTTCTATGTATAACATGTATTTATTTACAATAAAAAATGTATCTAAGTAAGCTTATCAGTTGTCTAGTACCCATAGTACAAGCTTCGGCTTAGTTTGGGACTAGTTGGCGCTGTGTGGCCTAACGTGGCATGACTTGGGTTATTTATTTTATTTATCTTAGCAAAAAGAAAGGTTACCATACTACCATTTAAACGTTATCACAGATAGAACGGCCTTGTGTACGCTAAAATGTTGTACAATTGTGCATGTTTGTAAGCGTCATCGCGTCAGTTCGCTAAACGCACAAGTTAAGTTTGAAACCGTCGGAGCGGTTCATGGACAGCACGCAATCTAATTGAGTAGGTGATAGTGTAGGTATATCTTTGTGAAACTCTAACGCTTAGTCTTCTTAGCAAAGTGAACTGCGCAACACCTAGTGTGTTGCGCAGTTCACTTTGCTATTAATTAATACGTATATAATAAAAATTAAAATAACGTTTGATGTCCGTTCTATCCTTAGTACCTACAGTTCTGTGGCTCACTTTATTTTCTTAAGTAATCTTTAACTTACACAATGTTTTTCCAATGGTAATCTTCTCATCGGAAGTATAAGGTAAACTTGTTCCTATTTCATTCCTTGCACATATCCTGAATTGGTATGTAGCGTTTACACTGAGTTGGTCAATTTTCGCCTTCGTCTCGGTTACGGTGGCGACATGTTTCCATTTTTTGCCTTCCTGTTTTATTTCCACGCTGTAATCCAGTATGGGTGATCCGCCATTCCTCTCCGATGGATACCATACTATGGTCAAGGAACTGTCGTTGATGCCGTAAAGACCAAGCGGGCCAAGAGGAGGCGAAGGAACATCTGAAAATATTAAGGAGTTTTTGAAGTGACGTAATAGATTCTAGTCTTTTTAGTAAAATAAAATAAAATAAAATAAAATAATTTATTTCTGCAAGTAGATTTACAAGTAAATTCTTTTGCACGTCAAACAGAGTACAACAGAGTCCCTTCCTTTTGCCTCATATGGAGCGTTAAGATGTACCGACCCTATGGTACCTACGTTAAGAGGTCCCGTTTAGGAGTTGCACAAATCTGAGGAGGCTACTATCTGCACTGCACCGGGGTATCTGCTGATAGCGACAAATTAACACAATCCGCTCTTGCGCGTATTTTCCACCCACTTTTCCGGCATTACATATACATTACATGTACATATGTTGGTATAAACCCGATAATACCGTTTATGTAATCTTCTTGAAGGGAAGCTAGTTAAATAATAAGAACCAATAAATGTTCACTTACCCAGAGCTGTTTTTATCAATATAGGCTCACTCTCTAGCGCTTCCGAGTATCCGATAGGGTTTTGAGCCATAACACGGAATAAGTATTCGCAATTTTCATTTAACCTCTGGATGCAGTAGGTTTCCACGCTCTTGTCGACGTCAGCTACCTTCACCCACTGGTCCGTGTCGGGCTCGTGCTTCTCGATGGCGTACTTGGTGAGCTCCAGGCCACCGTCATCTAGGGGCGGTTTCCATTCTATCGTCACAGACTCTCGACTAACTTCCCTCATTATCACCGGCCCCTCTGGCCTACTAGGTTTATCTGAAAAATTTAATATATACTACTTACTTGACGGTTTAAAATGAATTATATTTTTGCTGTTTCATGCTTTTACGTTATTTCGTAGCTTTTTGTACGTACATACTGTTCTTTCATTAAGGACATGTATATCTTCGAATTAAATCATGCACACCGAATTCATGATATAATTTTTTATAATTATAATAGGTACAATGTACATTGGTCATTTACAACCTGTTCAAAAGGTCTCATTATTGCGCATTGAGAAGATTAAAATGGGAAAAATTGCAATCGGGACATTTTCATTGTTACTTTTGTTTAATGTATAAATATTGTTACGAATAATAACTTAATAATATTATATTTATAATTTATAATAATTTATATTATTGTAGGTATTGTTAATAATTGTATTACTTGTCGATATGTGCCTGTAAGTAAAAGTGATTATAATATAAAATTAGGTCAGGTGACTTATAAGGTTTGGCTATGGGGTCCATCTATAAAATGTTACCCAGATATTCTTCCTCTGGTGATTTAGATTTGCTACGGCGCTCACTGTCATCTAAAATTATGATTTAGTTTAAAGACTGTAACGCTAAACGGAATTGTCTGCACTTTATATTTAAACAAATATTACATATCAATTTTCTGGCTCTGGCGATACAAATTCTAGAAGAAATTGCTAACTAAAACGACTTCAATAATAAGGAGAAATCTTAATCTTCATTAAGTCTTATTAAGATGGACTTTGAGAATGCACTCACAAATGTGTTAAAATTCCCGATTTGCAATAATATCAGACCGACCGGTGGCGCTATAACCATCACAATTGACGGCGTAGCTAAATACCACAGGCCGATGACGGACAGCAGCGTTACCGGAGCGAGAAGCTACGTCCTGCGATCGCCAACCCGCCTGCCCAGCGTGGCGATTATGGGTATATCCTCCAGATGTTTGTCCTAAGTGGGGACAACTGGAGACGCCTATGTCCAGCAGTGGGCTGCAATAGGCTGATGATGATGAATAATATCAGAAAAGATTATCATAAATAATAATTACCAGTTTTGCTATTATAACCGGGAAAGATATTATAAAGCGTATCACAGAAAATACTACTGCTATAAGAAATAGGTCCCTTATGTCTTTCTGCATATTTTTGAACAATATTCACACTTACCATAAACTCTTAGTGAAAGTTCGACTGTACTAGTTCCAGCCTTATTTTGAGCTTCTATGGTGTACTTATTAGTGTGTGTGCGTTCCAGATGTGTTATTGTTATCGTACTGGATTCTTCTACTGTAGTTATTTCAATGTCTTTAGATTTCTCTATCTTAGTGCCATTTCTATACCACGTAATAGAAGCCTTAGGAATACTTTTGACATTAGCAGTTACGGACCACTGATCGCCTACACGAAGCTTCTGGCTAATTTCTTTCTCCGACACAGTAATAACAGGCTTCAATTGTACTTCCAAATTACAGGAAGTTTCGGTTTCACCGCATTCATTAGTGGCTATACATTTGTACACTCCTTCTGTTGTTTCTGAGGACGTAACTACCAATGTCGCAACCCTATTTTCGTATGATGCTTTAGCAGTTTTTAATTGTGCACCGTCTTTCACCCATATGACTTTGGGTTGAGGTATACCACCAAATATGCAAATAAGTTCCACGTCTTCGTTCGGCGCGCTGATGATATCCTTCAACGGTTTTTCTACTGTCGGTGCTTGCGTTTTTGCGATCTTTTCAACACGTATATATTCTGTCGTGTCTGAAGATTCACTTACACCTACTTCATTGATGGCAAAGACACGGAATCGGTAAGAAGATTTATTCTTGAGGTTTGTAACAGAATATTGAGTTTTATTTATATTTTCAATGGACATCCATCTAAAAATAGAATTGCGAATTAGAGATTATTCATGTACAACATAATTGTCATAAAATCAATTGATAACTTACTCAGTTGTATTTATTTCTTGGTACTCCACAACATAGAAACTTATTTCCGATCCCCCTTTGTTTTCAGGCTCTTCCCAGCAAATGTTAATAAAATCGTTACCGGTCTCCAAAACATTTGGTTTTCCGGGTGGCGATGGAATATCTACAAAAAGATTCGCCAAAGATTCATAAATAAATAACAATGAATAACGTTCATTGTTATACAAACTATTAAGCTTTATTGTTTTATAGCAGCAAGGCTAATGGTATCGTCTTAAATAAAAAATAAAACCCGTCCACTCTTAAATGAGAAACAACAGTAAAATAGTGACTTAAGTACTTAGAGTGGAACATATTTTGATACGGAATAATAACTCACCTAGAACAACTACTGACACGTCCACCTCTATTTCTCCGCAATTATTTTCAAGCTTTAATTTGTATAGACCTGCGTCTGTGTGCTCCACTTTTTTTATCGTTAAACTAGCACTCTTAGAATCTATCTGAGGCTTAGTGTGTTTTGATTTCTTGATAATTTTTGAATTAACAACCCATTCGTCATTTGGTTGCGGAATAGCTTCATATTGTACATTTAGGATTACATCATTACCACGTTTGACTCTATATTCTTTCTCATAGTCAATTATCCTTGGCGGGGATTCTAAGACTAAATAAATAAAAAAATAATATTAATTGAAATATCAAATAATAAATTAAATGTTCGAAGAGTAACTCAATGTCTTCTATGACTAAATAAATCAATTTTTACTAACCTTCAACTTTGAGTTTCGTAGAACACTTAGCATCAAGCAATGTGCATGAATATTCAGTTTGGTCTTCTTCTGTGCACTTTCTTATAATTAATGTTCGCTTTGTGACATCCGATATCAGCGTGAACTTTTCGGTATCTTCAATTACTGTTTTCTTTTTGTACCATATAACCTGAAGTGATTCGTCTGGTATTTCAACTGTTAAGTAAGCATCACTATTTGCGGGAACCACAATAACCTCTGGAAGTCGCAGAACAAAGTCGACAGTCGGTTCCTCAACGATAAGTTTTGCTGTACAACGATCGCTGCCGACTTCACACGCGTATTCTCCTGCGTCATTGATTTCACAGTCGTAAATTTTGAGCTTTTGTTTTTTTCCGTCGATCGTTAATTGCATATGGTTGGAAAACTGTATTTCAGATCCGTCTTTAAACCAACGAACTAATGCATCACCTTTAGTAAGTTCTATATCAAATATAGCTTTGTTTCCCTTGTTAACTTTTTGATCCTGAAGTCTTGATATTATTTCAGGTGGTAATTCTACAACTGTTACTTCAGCAGTACAAGAATCGTCACGTAATACACAAGTGTATTCACCTTCATCGTGAACTGACGTATTTCTTATGAAGAGTTTGCGAACATTACCCCGTTTTTCAATATCATATTTATTTTTCTTGGGCTTAATTCTTTCTCCATCTTTTTCCCAAAATACATCAGCTGTTTCAGAGTTCACTTCTACTTCTAATATGGCGATATCTCTTTCTTTGACTTCAAAGTCCTGTAATTTGCGAACGAATTCTGGCAATGTTTCGTGAACCACAAGTTTTGTATTAGTTTCTTGACCTTTCACGACACATTTTATACCGCCTACGTCCGTAAGTTTTGTTTTCTTAATTCGCAATTTATGTACACGGCCTTCTTGTATGATTTCCCTATGGTCCATGCCACTCAGTTCCTGGTTGTTATGATACCACTTGGTTGAAACAGTGTGGGAAGTTTGACATTCTAACACAACTGTCTTACCTTCTTCAATTTCGTAAGATTTTTGTAAATTCTTTACAAACGTAACTTTATCAACATCAATTGTTACCCGCGCACCATGAGATGCTTTGCCTGCGCTGTTTGAAGCAACACACTTGTAATCCCCAGAGTCAATTTCTGAATCTACGTTCTTAATGATCAACTCGATATTTTCACCGTCAAACGTTTGCGTAACTGAATCTGAAGGTGTAATTATTTGATTATTTCTGTACCACGTAATAGTTGGAACAGGATTGCCAGTTACTTTAGCCACTAATTTAACCGTAGCCTTTTCTTTGACCGTAACTTCTTGGAATCTGTTAATAAACAGAGGTGGTTCTGCGTTTTCTTCTGTCGGTTCTGTAAGATTTCAAATACATTAACTTTAATGTTGTAGTTCATTTCTGTTTCTAATAGATATAATGATGTATAACCACAAATATACTATTTTTATAATTATGTAGGTAGATGTTTTTACGTCTACATAATATATTTGTGCTTTTACGTCGAAACCTGTGTTGTTTTGTCATTATCAAAACCAAAAAAGAAACTTACCTTCTATTGTAATTACTGCACTTGTTTCGGTAAAACCTTCCGAGTTCACTGCTTTCAGAGTATAAACTCCGTCGTCCTTGACTTTCTTTGGCTTAATAATAGATATAGTATGTGTGTCACCATCTGATTTTGTTGTTTGCGATTTGATGGGCACATTATTTTTATACCACGTTACTTTTGGTTGAGGATTACCCACCACTTGGGCAGACAAAACTACACTTTCTCCTTCTCTGATCGTCAAGTTCTTCAATGGCTCTATAACTTGAGGTTTCTCTTTTTGTCCAGTTTTGATCTTAAGTACTATTGGCAAACTAGCCTCACCTTCCCTATTCACAGCTAGAACAGTGTATGTTCCCTCTTGGAACTTCTTCACGTTAGATATTTTCAATACGCTACAATACATATGCATATCTGATTCAGTTGCTACTGAAATATTTTCATCTGGGAAAATTTCCTCCCCTTTGAAGAACCACGCAATATCAGGCTCTGGAATTGCCACTAACCTGCATTCTAAGAATATTTGTGTACCTTCATCGACATATTGTGCTTTTGGCCTTTTTGAAAATGTTGGAGGAATGCCTTCCAAAATATCAGCTAGAGAAGATTCTCGGGAGAGACTTTTTCTCGATAGTATGGTCATTTCTGAACCGTGGTCAGAGAGAGGCGCTTCAACTACGAGCTCAGTGGTACTTGATGCGAATCCCGCTGCATTTTTAGCTACACATGTAAATGTACCTGCATCCTCAGGGAACACTTCCCTAATTACAAGAGTTGCAACATTGTCATCGTCATAGTACATTTGGAAATCTTGTGATGGTTTAATTATTGCCGTTTGGCGGAACCACGTAATCTGTGGTCTTGGGTAACCTTCTACTTGACATTCAAATTGTACTGTAGAACCGTCTGGAGTATGTTTAGGACGTAATTTTTCAACAAATATTGGTGCTTTAGCTTGCTCCACGGATGATGGCTCTGTAATAAACAAAAATAATGTATTGTACTAATACACAAATAAATATTTATGGCGAAGGGCTAATTTTAATTTTTCTTGACCTATATTTGTTAACTGCTCTTTTGGTTGCCCTGGCCTCTAAACCAAGGGTCGTGGATTCGATTCCGACTACTCGGGATTTCATTTATATGTCGGTTTATTTAGATGTGCCGAGAGTTGTAATATGGGGCTAAAATAATTGCCGTATAATAAATAATCGTGAATTAATTTGTAGCTCTATATTGGAAGTCTTTAATTTATTTATTATAATGTATGCTTAACATTCAAGAAGGAATAGTTCTAACCTAAAGCTGGTATTTTAGAAACTTACTTTCAAATACGGGTAGTTTATCGATTTTTTCATTTAGTTTCTTCTGCAAGTAGAGTGTATAATTGGCTTCGTCCATCAAATACTGTGCTGGTACCCAACCTTTTTCTTCTGTCAGATGTTTACGAACAAACCACCAATCTTGATTAGTAGTTTCTGGAAATTAACAATAATTATAATTAACAGTATTAGTCAAAGTTGCAAAATTAGATCTGCCAGATTTTTATTAAGTTTTAGTCTTCAACATTGTATGTGGGTCATAAACATGTGTATTTTTCTGACTGTAGAATTATAGCTCCTAATCTAATCTTAAAACTAAACTTATTTATAAAAAACAATACGATTGTATGGTAGACAAAAAAGAAAGTACTTTAAAATATTTCAATAGACATATTCGTCTTACCCAGTATATACAGTCGTTCACCCTCGACTAGGTTTATAGCTTCGTCAGTCTCCGCTACGTAGGAATAGACAGCAAATACTGTATCGCCACTTCGCACATCCAGTGGTGTTTCTACAAAATATAAAAAATATAATTTTATACCATATGGAAAATCGCAATGGACTTTAAATATATTCTAAAGTTTTTTATTATTTTAGCAGTAGGTATAGCTGCCATTAAGTATGTTGTTATAATAGGAAAAATCTTCCAAATATTTGTTTCTTCTACTGTAATTTAAACTTCATAATAGGGTTTTTTTGTCTTTGGTTTGCTAAAGACTAAAAAAATATTGGTAAATTTTCTAACTAACGGACTTAGTACTCTCCCCAGTTGTCACTACAAGCCCAAGAATATGTCATCCAAAGGGCTACTACATAATGATGTCTTCTTCTCCTTATATAATACGGATGATGACAAGGTATGAAAATGAAGAAAATAATTAGTCCGTCTCTTAGATAATAAAAAAATATAAGACCCGTATTTTTTGTTTTGTCGAAATAACAAGAAAATACTTAGATATAGTGCATTAAAGTTACGGAGTGGGGGCTAACTACGTCACGTTAGAGTATATTTTGTACTCTAACGTGACGTCATGTGACATTTAAAATCAATGTATCTTCGTAAGTTTTTGAACAAGAGGCAAAATAAAAAATACGTATCCAATATTTTTCATTAATCTATCTGATGGACATTAAATTATTTTTTAGTCATCATCCCAATTTTGTTTCTTTAATAACTGTTCTTCGAGTAAAAGAAACCTTTTATGGAATCAAGTTTACACGATCAGAGTGCTCAGTGTCTAATTGCGCTGGTTCCCGATGTTTATCATTATACTATTCCACTTAAATACTATCTGGGGGCACGGCAGTGCCCCCGCCAAGTCAAGCAAAAGCGCGGCACGGCCTACCATCCTTTTCTCGAAGTAGTTCAGGCCATTATCAGCCATTTCACTGAACAATTAACTAAGAATTTATGCGATAGCCGAGTCAATATATTTATTTAAAACGTTAAATATTTTTAACATTGACATGGTCATTGTAAGATGTTGTTAGGTTTGATAATTATGTAAAAACTTAAGATAGAAGGTCCCTTAACTAGGGACTGAAGAAATTAATAACCGACTTGGATCTCACAACTTTTTACGGTAGAACAACTGAGTTGTGTGACAAAATCCTATACGTTTTTGGGTACCTGTGCGTCCCGTGACGCATAGTAACGTTTGTGAATACGGCCGTTAGTTTTTTTGACAAACATTACTTTCTTCTGTTAATTATACTATTTAGTACTACCAATCTTATTACTAGGTACTGACCTGGAAATTCTTGTTCTCTCGATATACTCATAGTCACATCTGCCTCTGTTGGTTAGAAGTAGTGAAAAAAAAACAAGATGTAAATACATGTAAACAGACAAAAATATTACAAATGAATAAACTTAAAAAGCAATAACCAGCTAACAGAGATTTTCAAATGAGTGAATTTATTAATACATTAACGTCCTCTATGATTGGAGCCGGCCTCAATACTGACGATTAGCGAGTGACTTCAAAGCGAAACCAGAACGTTATTTCCTGCGTACTTTCGAGGATAATACCATCGATATCTATAGATATAAATAAATGGAACTTTTAATACCGAAGAGGCACAAAGTATATTTTTATTTAATCTTTATTTTAAATAAAAAAATCTATTAAAGGCGGACTTAGTGCCGCGTAGAAATAATTTTTTCTCTACCAGCTAACCTTTGGTCAAAGCAGAAAGTAAGAAGTAATTACGTGAATGGTTGGTATACTATTCATGTTATTACTTCGCTAACGCTACGAGTATTACGATAATGCTTCGCTTTAAACTTGCTAGTATCAAAACGCTAGATTGAGTCTGAATTTATGGTTAAACTCTGTGATCATCTTTCTGTGCCTTCAAAAGAAACTTAACAAGTTTAACCATATATTGTACTTCTACAGGATGTTTCATTTATTTCGATTGGTAACAGCATAGAAAAGTAAAATACATATAAATATAAGATAGACGTCGTACTTCATAATTCATGCTTTGAAATTTTATTTCAATCTGTTACTTACTATATTCAATTGCCATGGGGGATAACAATGGATAAGCGCCAAGCTATTTAAATAAAACAATCATTAACTTTATTTATGTCACATAAAAGATTATATATCATTAATTAATTTTGTTATTGACGAGTTGTACTTACCCTGGATTTGGGACGGTTTTCTTGGCTTTCGTTTAGCTAGAATTGTAAGTTGTTCTTCTTCATACGTATCTTGTTTCTTTCTGGCGGGTTTTAATTCAACACTTAGCTCTTCGATTTCACTGACTTCATACGCAGCCTTTTTCGGCTTTCGCTTGATGATCATTTCTACATTTTCTTCAGATTCGGCTTCACTCAAAATAATTTCTTCTTGTTGACTATCATCTTCAATTTCTTGTGTTATTTTTATTGATGTCTCATCTGCAGCTTCTGATACTGTAACTTTCTTTTTTGGCTTAAGTTTAATTTTACTAGAGAGAGAGAGTTCTTCTGAGGTGTACTGTTCTTTATGCGCTTTCACGTCGAAGCTTACTTCGTCCTGATCTTCAATTACAAATTTAGGTGTCCTATCCAATTTTATATTTACATCTTCTATCACTTCCGAAGGTTGTGTGTTTTGCTTAGGCTTGTGAACAATAACAAATGAATCTTCGGTCTCTTCAGATACAATTTCCTGCTTATGTGGCTTTTTCAAACGCATCATTACATTTGGCATTTCTTCCGCTTCCGCGTCACTGTCAATAATTTCTACAATCTCTGGCCCTTCTTCATCTTCCCCTTCCGTATAAAATTTAATGGAGGCTTCATTTGCTTCTTCATTAAACGTTGGCTGTCTTTGTGGCTTGAGTTTTACTTTACTAGACATCGAAATTTCTTCTTCTGCATAGGAATCTAAATGTATATTAAATTCTTGTTCAACATCTTCTTTAGTCTTTGTTGTTTTAGGTCTGAAAGTTACGTTTTCAGGTTCTGTAATTTCAGGAAGTGTGACTGAAGATTTTCGTACAGGTTTCAATTTTTTCTTTATTGTAAACTCATCGACAACTTCTTCACTCTTTTTAACACTTGGCCTTCTTGGCTTGATTGTTATTTGCTCTGGCTCATCTTCATCTGGTTCATTTTCAGTTTTATTATCCTCTTCTATCTTAGCCTTTTGAATCTCAATTATATCTTCATAACCAAACATGGGCTTTTCAAGCTCTGTTTTTTCTATATCGGGTAGATCAGGCTGCTTATAAACCTTCTTCTTTATTTTTGCGGCTTCTTTTACATTTCTGGATAATATTCCATTTTGGCGCACACTTCCTAAGAAACTGATAGTGGGTTTTATGATCTCTGGAGGCCAATCTCGAATATGTGTAATACGACTCTTTAATTGGAACTTTGGTAATGTGGTCGAAATGGAGTCACGTTTAGGTTTCGTAACGGTTTTCTTTAATTTTAATTTTGTAAATTGAGGAGAGTCTACGTTTTCAGCATGTTGTACTTTGCTAGTCTGAAGCGTTTTTCTTTCTAACTTCATCAGAGTCAATTTTGGTTTCTTTTTCGCTTCTAAACTGGCTTTTGGTTTTTCTTCTTCCTCAGGTTCCTTTATTTCATCTTTAATTTCAGTCGGTATATCCTTATCTTTTTGTTTTTTTGGTTTCTTAGTTTTAATTTCGTCAGATGTTTCCGGTTCCAAGGGCTTCATTTCATTAGTTTCTTCGCGTTCTACTGGCAGCGGTTCTTTGGTAGAGTCAGTTGCAGCGAGCTCAACTATTGCTTCCTTTTTCTTAACCTTTTTAGGTTTTTTTACCGTTGGTTTTTGTACAGACGTTTCTACGTCTTCAGGAATAGTATCTTGCTCTTTTGAAGGTTCTTCTAATATTATTTCTCCAACTTGGGAATCGTCTGTAACCGGCAATGTCTTTTCTTTTTCTGGTTCTGCTAATTCATTTTTCTTTTTAGGTCTTGTTTTAATTTTTTGTTTATTAGGTATGTCAGTTTGCACCTCTGTTATATCTTTAGGAGCTGGTTCGGAAGGCAACGATTCTTCCACCTTGATCTCAGCTTCCATTGGTTTTTCTTTCTTATCATCTTTGATTGGCAGTCCTGGTTCATAATCTTTAACTTCAGATGTAACAGTTGCTTCAGGCTCTTCTTTAGGTTCTTCATTCTTTGGCTTTGGTTTTCGTTTTGTTGATTTTTTATTGTCTACTTTTTCATCAGGTATCTTTTCTGTAGGAAGCGTGTCTGAAACAATTGGCGTTGGTTTTTCTTGCTCTTCTATTACAGGTTCCTCTTTTATATCTTCTGTTGTTTTTAGGGAAGATAATTTGTTCTGATCGACAACACTCGTTGGTTTCTTAAGTTTCTCTGGCTTCAAGTCTTGTTGGACGGAATCCGTATCTGTGAATGTAACAAATACTTTTGTCAATACTAAAATAATCTTTAGGTCACATGTTATGAATAATCAATATAAATAAATAAATGAAAAAAGAAATTTAATTAAACCTTGCCTTAGTTAACGACTATTCTTAAGTTTTTCTTAAAACATATTTGATTTAAAGTAAATACTTTAATAAACAAATGTTGGACATGAAACCATTGTATTTTATTATTTCACTCCGACTACTCAAAATAGAGTACATATTTAATTTGGCATGTTTCTCGTAGTTCCCAGTAACTAATTAACTTTAACGTCTGTAACTTGAAATGGGCTTAATGGGTAACAAATACTTTAAGCAACCACATACACACTTAGGTTCTGCATAATGCACTTGTCGCAATGTTTGTAAATCGCTGAGGTTTCATTTTTAACACCGTGTATTGTTAGTAGCAACGCTTAGTCGAATTTAAGACCTGCTCTCCCCTATGCACACACTACGAGAATGTAGTCGAATTCTCAATTTATAAAATGTTTTTTTATAAACTAACAGTATGACAGTTACAAAGCATATTATACTTATCGTAACCGAATAGGTATGTTTCCAAAGTCTTCTGAACAGATATTTTAGACTGTTTTAATATTACCACTGCTTGTAAGCACTTGTGCTGTTCTAACCAACAAAATCATGGGGACAACGGGAATGCGCGATTCATAATAATTAAAACCCCGTCGTGTAGATGTTATAAAGTGTCTCATGGTATAATGTTCTATAGTGTAGTGCCAAATGTGGTGTACTGATCCAATAAATGCTTAACCATCATAATAAGAGCAGAAATTGGAACTCTTAAAATTTTGTACATACGAGTATTCTCGTAATGTACAAAATGATGTAAGGGAGCGGTCTATCATCATTTCGCTCCAAGCCAACGTCACCTGCCCGTGGTGCATCCTGCCGAATAACAAACGAGGCGCTGGCAACCGATTGGTGGCGGTATAACCATCTCAATTGACGGCGTAGCGAAATACCACAGACCGATGACGGGCAGCAGCGTCATCGGAGCGAGAAACTACGCTCTGCGATCGCCAACCCGCCTGCCCAGCGTGGCGATTATGGGCAAATCCTCGAGATGTTTGCCTTGAGTTGCGAACAACTGCAGAGGCCTATGTCCAGCAGTGGACTGTGGTAGGCTGATGATGGTGATGATGAGAATACTCGTACTTAATGATAAACACAATACAATACTATTTGAATAGGTAGTCTTTCAATTTGGTCTATTTTTACGTGTCTGTGTAGGTAATTGTATTAAGTCTAAATTTTGTTATTTTTCATTACTTAATGGGTCTTGTTTGTAGTCTTCCATACCATCAGGATTGTAAATTATTATATTAAAAGTTTTCTTTCTTAGTTTGTACTGGAAAGTTTATTACGTACCTCAACGGGTTTTTGAATAATTAATAAAATATCGTATGAATCGGTTTTATCTCCTTTCTTCCTTTAGTAAAGTAGTTAGTACATTTTTTTATAATAGCACAGCGTAATGGCTTCCCTACGCATAATGGGAAGCGAAAGTGAAACTAAAGTCGCTGCAACATCTGGTAACGGTAAGTCACCTGTCACCATGTCGGTCCCTGTAAGATGCTCTTTCACGCCTTGTTTAACCTTTCAGTGAATGATCACTATGTATCGAAATATGTAAGTGTAATGTTCGCTTAAGTTATTACGGATCACATTAGCGATCATAATTAACGAAATATTAGCCTTTTTAAATATAAAGTTCTTAGTAATTACCTTGGACGTTGCAGCCTTTTCGATTCCTTTTATTTTTCACTGTGAAGGTGTTTAATATGTGAAAAAAAAAACCCGTATTCATAATAAATTATGCTAGATGTTTGTATGTAGAGTTTTTGCAGTGTGTGCTGAAGTTGCCTTTATTTTGACATCAATTTATGTGTTTATCTTTGTCCATGCCTACATATCTTACCTTCATTTTGATAACGCGCTAAGTGATATAATACATGTGTGCTATCTAGCCATCAAGGGTCTGACGGCTGAGTTAACTTCATCCACACTTAAAATCGGTGATACGTAGAACTTATCCGCAGGTAGTCTCGCTCATTTAACAGATTTGTTTTTTTTGGATCGATTTTTTTACATTTTCTAGGGGGCCGTTTATCTCTTTAAGTAATTTACTTTTCATTGGCTGGAAAAGTCTGTTACTGTTCCTCCAGTGGCGCTAAATTCTGGAGTGTTATCATGTTCTTGAATAGTGATGATCTCCGATATTCTTGTTTAGAAGACGTTTTCTTATATATAAAGTTCTTTGTCCTACTAAACCTAATAAATTTTACTTCACTTACCCGAACCTGAGTTATTCAAACTAGTTCAGGTTCCTGTCCTACAACTGCGTCAATGTGGTAGTTGTGTAATTTAGATTGGTGTCGAAGTATTATTTATGACGTGTTCTGTTGTGTGTGTACTGATTGATATAAAATATGTTTGAACCTTGAAAAGGTTCTCCTGTGAAGCTTTGTCAGTGTGCGGTAGTTTTGTGATGTGGAGTGGTGCTAGTGTGTTATCTGTGTTGTGATTTGCTGTGTGTACTGTTAGTATAGGTGTTTTACTGTTTTCTTGTTTAATATTTTTTTCGGCGGTATACATTTTGGGACTTACCCTCTGTTTGATTATATATATGGTGATGGTCTTGCGCGAGGTCTTACCTGCAGGAGTTTGTATTTCCTCAACCGTAGCTAGAGCCTGTTCACCCTCTTGATTTGTAACGACTTCTGTTTCTTCTTGTTTGGGTCCATTTTTCTTCTTAATTACCCGTCTCGTCACCTTGACTGATTTATCCTCTTCAGGCTCCTCCTCTATATCTATGGCTGTATGTGTTAGTTGTGTGGTGTTGAATGGTGTCAGTGTTTCGTCAGTGATGTGTTTTGTTGTGTGTACTGATACAATAGGTGTTTTGTCCTGTTCTTGTTCAGTAGTTATTTCAGTGGTTTCAATTTTAGGACCTACCTTCTTTTTGATAATGCGTTTAGTGATTTTCTTGTGTGTGGTCTTACCTTCAGGAGTTTGTATTTCCTCAAACGCAGTTTCTTCAGGAAGCTCCACTATTTCAATAAGTTTGCTTTCTTCGGTCGGCTCTTGAGATTCCTCCTTCTTTTTAACTATACGTTTTGTAGGCTTCAAAGGCTCTTCTTCAGGCTTCTCATCTTCCAGGATAGGTGTTGTATCATCTTCTGGCAATGTTTCTTCAGTGACGCTGACTGTTGTAACCGGAGCTTTGTCATCTTCTTGAGTTGTGATGACTTCAGTTACTTCTTGCTTAGGACCCTTCTTCTTTTTGATAACCCGTTTCGTCACCTGGACCGATTTAACGTCTCCAGTGTTTGTACGAACCTGAGTGATTTGAACCTTTTCAGGTTCCTCCTCTAAAACTGTGGCTGTGTGTGTTAGTTGTGTAGTGTCGAATGGTGTCAGTGTTTCATCTGTGACGTGTTCTGTTGTGTGTACTGATACAATAGGTGTTTTGTCCTGTTCTTGTTCAGTAGTTATTTCAGTGGTTTCAATTTTGGGACCTACCTTCTTTTTGATAATGCGTTTAGTGATTTTCTTGTGTGTGGTCTTACCTTCAGGAGTTTGTATTTCCTCAACTGCAGTTTCTTCAGGTAGCTCCACTATTTCAATAGGTTTGATTTCTTCGGTCGGCTCTTGAGGTTCCTTCTTCTTTGTAACTGTGCGTTTTGTAGGCTTCAAAGGCTCTTCTTCAGGCTTTTCATCTTCTTGAATAGGTGTTGTATCATCTTCTGGCAATGTCTCTTCAGTGACGCTGACTGTTGTAACCGGAGCTTTCTCGTCTTCTTGAGTTGTGATGACTTCAGTTACTTCTTGCTTAGGACCCTTTTTCTTCTTTATAACTCTTTTCGTCACCTTGACTGATTTAACCTCGCCCGTGTCCGTGCGAACCTTAGTGATTTGAACCTTTTCAGGTTCCTCCTCTAAAACTGTGGCTGTGTGTGTTAGTTGTGTAGTGTCGAATGGTGTCAGTGTTTCATCTGTGACGTGTTCTGTTGTGTGTACTGATACAATAGGTGTTTTGTCGTCTTCTTGTTCAGTGGTTATTTCAGTTGTTTCAATTTTAGGACCTACCTTCTTTTTGATAATGCGTTTAGTGATTTTCTTGTGTGTGGTCTTACCTTCAGGAGTTTGTATTTCCTCAACTGCAGTTTCTTCAGGTAGCTCCACTATTTCAATAGGTTTGATTACTTCAGTCGGCTCTTGAGGTTCCTTCTTCTTTGTAACTGTGCGTTTTGTAGGCTTCAAAGGCTCTTCTTCAGGCTTTTCATCTTCTTGAATAGGTGTTGTATCATCTTCTGGCAATGTCTCTTCAGTGACGCTGACTGTTGTAACCGGAGCTTTGTCATCTTCTTGAGTTGTGATGACTTCAGTTACTTCTTGCTTAGGACCCTTCTTCATTTTGATAACCCGTTTCGTCACCTTGACCGATTTAACGTCTCCAGTGTTTGTACGAACCTGGGTGATTTGAACCTTTTCAGGTTCCTCCTCTAAAACTGTGGCTGTGTGTGTTAGTTGTGTAGTGTCGAATGGTGTCAGAGTTTCATCTGTGATGTGTTCTGTTGTGTGTACTGATACAATAGGTGTTTTGTCGTCTTCTTGTTCAGTGGTTATTTCAGTTGTTTCAATTTTAGGACCTACCTTCTTTTTGATAATGCGTTTAGTGATTTTCTTGTGTGTGGTCTTACCTTCAGGAGTTTGTATTTCCTCAACTGCAGTTTCTTCAGGTAGCTCCACTATTTCATAAGGTTTGATTACTTCAGTCGGCTCTTGAGGTTCCTTCTTCTTTGTAACTGTGCGTTTTGTAGGCTTCAAAGGCTCTTCTTCAGGCTTCTCATCTTCCAGGATAGGTGTTGTATCATCTTCTGGCAATGTCTCTTCAGTGACGCTGACTGTTGTAACCGGAGCTTTGTCATCTTCTTGAGTTGTGATGACTTCAGTTACTTCTTGCTTAGGACCCTTCTTCTTTTTGATAACCCGTTTCGTCACCTTGACCGATTTAACGTCTCCAGTGTTTGTACGAACCTGGGTGATTTGAACCTTTTCAGGTTCCTCCTCTAAAACTGTGGCTGTGTGTGTTAGTTGTGTAGTGTCGAATGGTGTCAGAGTTTCATCTGTGATGTGTTCTGTTGTGTGTACTGATACAATAGGTGTTTTGTCGTCTTCTTGTTCAGTGGTTATTTCAGTTGTTTCAATTTTAGGACCTACCTTCTTTTTGATAATGCGTTTAGTGATTTTCTTGTGTGTGGTCTTACCCTCAGGAGTTTGTATTTCCTCAACTGCAGTTTCTTCAGGTAGCTCCACTATTTCATAAGGTTTGATTACTTCAGTCGGCTTTTGAGGTTCCTTCTTCTTTGTAACTGTGCGTTTTGTAGGCTTCAAAGGCTCTTCTTCAGGCTTCTCATCTTCCAGGATAGGTGTTGTATCATCTTCTGGCAATGTCTCTTCAGTGACGCTGACTGTTGTAACCGGAGCTTTGTCATCTTCTTGAGTTGTGATGACTTCAGTTACTTCTTGCTTAGGACCCTTCTTCTTTTTGATAACCCGTTTCGTCACCTTGACCGATTTAACGTCTCCAGTGTTTGTACGAACCTGGGTGATTTGAACCTTTTCAGGTTCCTCCTCTAAAACTGTGGCTGTGTGTGTTAGTTGTGTAGTGTCGAATGGTGTCAGAGTTTCATCTGTGATGTGTTCTGTTGTGTGTACTGATACAATAGGTGCTTTGTCGTCTTCTTGTTCAGTAGTAATTTCAGTTGTTTCAATTTTAGGACCTACTTTCTTTTTGATAATGCGTTTAGTGATTTTCTTGTGTGTGGTCTTACCTTCAGGAGTTTGTATTTCCTCAACCGCAGTTTCTTCAGGTAGCTCCACTATTTCAATAGGTTTGATTACTTCAGTCGGCTCTTGAGGTTCCTTCTTCTTTTTAGCTGTAAGTTTTGTAGGCTTCAAAGGCTCTTCTTCAGGCTTATCATCTTCTTGGATAGGTGTTGTATCATCTTCTGGCAATGTTTCTTCAGTGACGCTAACTGTTGTAACCGGAGCTTTGTCATCTTCTTGAGTTGTGATGACTTCAGTTACTTCTTGCTTAGGACCCTTTTTCTTCTTAATAACTCGTTTCGTCACCTTGACCGATTTAACGTCTCCAGTGTTAGTACGAACCTGAGTGATTTGAACCTTTTCAGGTTCCTCCTTTAAAACTGTGGCTGTGTGTGTTAGTTGTGTAGTGTCGAATGGTGTCAGTGTTTCATCTGTGATGTGTTCTGTTGTGTGTACTGATACAATAGGTGTTTCGTCCTGTTCGTGTTCAGTGGTTATTTCAGTAGTCTCAATTTTAGGACCTACCTTCTTTTTGATAATGCGTTTAGTGATTGTCTTGTGTGTGGTCTTACCTTCAGGAGTTTGTATTTCCTCAACTGCAGTTTCTTCAGGTAGCTCCACTATTTCAATAGGTTTGATTTCTTCGGTCGGCTCTTGAGATTCCTTCTTCTTTGTAACTGTACGTTTTGTAGGCTTCAAAGGCTTTTCTTCAGGCTTCTCATCTTCTTGGATAGGTGTTGTATCATCTTCTGGCAATGTTTCTTCAGTAACGCTAACTGTTGTTACTGGAGCCTGATCGTCTTCTTGAGTTGTTATGACCTCAGTGACTTCTTGCTTAGGACCCTTTTTCTTTTTAATAACTCGTTTCGTCACCTTGACTGATTTAACCTCACCCGTGTCAGTGCGGACCTTAGTGATTTGGACCTTTTCGGGTTCTTCCTCTAACACCTCGGCTGTTTCCGTTATCTGTGTTGTGTCGAATGGTGTCAGTGTTTCATCTGCGATGTGTTCTGTTGTGTGTACTGATACAATAGGTGCTTTGTTGTCTTCTTGTTCAGTGGTTATTTCAGTTGTTTCAATTTTAGGACCTACCTTCTTTTTGATAATGCGTTTAGTGATTTTCTTGTGTGTGGTCTTACCTTCAGGAGTTTGTATTTCCTCAACCGCAGTTTCTTCAGGTAGCTCCACTATTTCAATAGGTTTGATTACTTCAGTCGGCTCTTGAGGTTCCTTCTTCTTTTTAGCTGTAAGTTTTGTAGGCTTCAAAGGCTCTTCTTCAGGCTTCTCATCTTCTTGGATAGGTGTTGTATCATCTTCTGGCAATGTTTCTTCAGTGACGCTAACTGTTGTAACCGGAGCTTTGTCATCTTCTTGAGTTGTGATGACTTCAGTTACTTCTTGCTTAGGACCCTTTTTCTTCTTAATAACTCGTTTCGTCACCTTGACCGATTTAACGTCTCCAGTGTTTGTACGAACCTGAGTGATTTGAACCTTTTCAGGTTCCTCCTCTAAAACTGTGGCTGTGTGTGTTAGTTGTGTAGTGTCGAATGGTGTCAGAGTTTCATCTGTGATGTGTTCTGTTGTGTGTACTGATACAATAGGTGTTTTGTCGTCTTCTTGTTCAGTGGTTATTTCAGTTGTTTCAATTTTAGGACCTACCTTCTTTTTGATAATGCGTTTAGTGATTTTCTTGTGTGTGGTCTTACCTTCAGGAGTTTGTATTTCCTCAACTGCAGTTTCTTCAGGTAGCTCCACTATTTCATAAGGTTTGATTACTTCAGTCGGCTCTTGAGGTTCCTTCTTCTTTGTAACTGTGCGTTTTGTAGGCTTCAAAGGCTCTTCTTCAGGCTTCTCATCTTCCAGGATAGGTGTTGTATCATCTTCTGGCAATGTCTCTTCAGTGACGCTGACTGTTGTAACCGGAGCTTTGTCATCTTCTTGAGTTGTGATGACTTCAGTTACTTCTTGCTTAGGACCCTTCTTCTTTTTGATAACCCGTTTCGTCACCTTGACCGATTTAACGTCTCCAGTGTTTGTACGAACCTGGGTGATTTGAACCTTTTCAGGTTCCTCCTCTAAAACTGTGGCTGTGTGTGTTAGTTGTGTAGTGTCGAATGGTGTCAGTGTTTCATCTGTGATGTGTTCTGTTGTGTGTACTGATACAATAGGTGTTTTGTCGTCTTCTTGTTCAGTGGTTATTTCAGTTGTTTCAATTTTAGGACCTACCTTCTTTTTGATAATGCGTTTAGTGATTTTCTTGTGTGTCGTCTTACCTTCGGGAGTTTGTATTTCCTCAACTGCAGTTTCTTCAGGTAGCTCCACTATTTCAATAGGTTTGCTTTCTTCAGTTGGCTCTTGAGGTTCTTTCTTCTTTTTAACTGTACGTTTTGAAGGTTTCGTGGGCTTCTCTTCTGAGAATTCGTTCTTTTCATCAGGCTTCTCATCTTCTTGGATAGGTGTTGTATCATCTTCTGGCAATGTTTCTTCAGTGACGCTGACTGTTGTAACTGGAGTCTCATCGTCTTCTTGAGTTGTGATGACTTCAGTTACTTCTTGCTTAGGACCCTTTTTCTTCTTAATAACTCGTTTCGTCACCTTGACTGATTTAACCTCGCCCGTGTCCGTGCGAACCTTAGTGATTTGGACCTTTTCAGGTTCTTCTTCTAACACATCGGATGTGTCTGTAATTTGTGTAGTGTCGAATGGTGTCAGTGTTTCATCTGTGATGTGTTCTGTTGTGTGTACTGATACAATAGGTGTTTTGTCGTCTTCTTGTTCAGTGGTTATTTCAGTTGTTTCAATTTTAGGACCTACCTTCTTTTTGATAATGCGTTTGGTTATTTTCTTGTGTGTGGTCTTACCTTCAGGAGTTTGTATTTCCTCAACTGCAGTTTCTTCAGGTAGCTCTACTATTTCAATAGGTTTGATTTCTTCGGTGGGCTCTTGAGGTTCGTTCTTCTTTTTAACTGTACGTTTTGTAGGCTTCAAAGGCTCTTCTTCAGGCTTCTCATCTTCCTGGATAGGTGTTGTGTCATCTTCTGGCAATAATTCCTCAGTGACGCTGACTGTTGTGACTGGAGCCTGATCGTCTTCTTGAGTTGTTATGACCTCGGTGACTTCTTGTTTAGGACCCTTTTTCTTTTTGATTACCCGTTTCGTCACCTTGACTGATTTAACCTCACCCGTGTCAGTGCGGACCTTAGTGATTTGGATGTTTTCGGGTTCTTCCTCTAACACATCGGCTGTTTCCGTTATCTGTGTAGTTTCGAATGGTGCCAGTGTTTCATCTGTGATGTGTTCTGTTGTGTGTACTGATACAATAGGTGTTTTGTCGTCTTCTTGTTCAGTGGTTATTTCAGTTGTTTCAATTTTAGGACCTACCTTCTTTTTGATAATGCGTTTAGTGATTTTCTTGTGTGCGGTCGTACCTTCAGGAGTTTGTATTTCCTCAACTGCAGTTTCTTCAGGTAGCTCCACTATTTCAATAGGTTTGATTTCTTCGGTCGGCTCTTGAGGTTCTTTCTTCTTTTTAGCTGTACGTTTTGTAGGCTTCAAAGGCACTTTTTCAGGCTTCTCATCTTCTTGGATAGGTGTTGTATCATCTTCTGGCAATGTTTCTTCAGTGACGCTGACTGTTGTAACCGGAGCTTTGTCGTCTTCTTGAGTTGTTATGACCTCAGTGACTTCTTGCTTAGGGCCCTTTTTCTTCTTTATAACTCGTTTCGTCACCTTGACTGATTTTACCTCACCCGTGTCCGTGCGAACCTTAGTGATTTGAACCTTTTCAGGTTCTTCTTCTAACACATCGGCTGTGTCTGTAATTTGTGTGGTGTCGAATGGTGTCAGTGTTTCATCTGTGATGTGTTCTGTTGTGTGTACTGATACAATAGGTGCTTTGTCGTCTTCTTGTTCAGTGGTTATTTCAGTTGTTTCAATTTTAGGACCTACCTTCTTTTTGATAATGCGTTTAGTGATTTTCTTGTGTGTGGTCTTACCTTCGGGAGTTTGTGTTTCCTCAACTGCAGTTTCTTCAGGTAGCTCCACTATTTCAATAGGTTTGCTTCCTTCGATTGGCTCTTGAGGTTCTTTCTTCTTTTTAACTGTACGTTTTGATGGTTTCGTGGGCTTCTCTTCTGTGAATTCGTTCTTTTCATCAGGCTTCTCATCTTCTTGGATAGGTGTTGTATCATCTTCTGGCAATGTTTCCTCAGTGACGCTGACTGTTGTAACCGGAGCTTTGTCGTCTTCTTGAGTTGTTATGACCTCGGTGACTTCTTGCTTAGGGCCCTTTTTCTTCTTTATAACTCTTTTCGTCACCTTGACTGATATTACCTCACCCGTGTCCGTGCGAACCTTAGTGATTTGGACCTTTTCAGGTTCTTCTTCTAACACATCGGCTGTGTCTGTAATTTGTGTGGTGTCGAACGGTGTCAGTGTTTCATCTGTGATGTGTTCTGTTGTATGTACAGATACAATAGGTGTTTTGTCGTCTTCTTGTTCAGTGGTTATTTCAGTTGTTTCAATTTTAGGACCTACCTTCTTTTTGATAATGCGTTTGGTTATTTTCTTGTGTGTGGTCTTACCTTCAGGGGTTTGTATTTCCTCAACTGCAGTTTCTTCAGGTAGCTCTACTATTTCAATAGGTTTGATTTCTTCGGTCGGCTCTTGAGGTTCCTTCTTCTTTTTAACTGTACGTTTTGTAGGCTTCAAAGGCACTTCTTCAGGCTTCTCATCTTCTTGGATAGGTGTTGTATCATCTTCTGGCAATGTTTCTTCAGTGACGCTGACTGTTGTAACCGGAGCTTTTTCGTCTTCTTGAGTTGTTATGACCTCGGTGACTTCTTGCTTAGGGCCCTTTTTCTTCTTTATAACTCTTTTCGTCACCTTGACTGATTTTACCTCACCCGTGTCCGTGCGAACCTTAGTGATTTGGACCTTTTCAGGTTCTTCTTCTAACACATCGGCTGTGTCTGTAATTTGTGTGGTGTCGAATGGTGTCAGTGTTTCATCTGTGATGTGTTCTGTTGTGTGTACTGATACAATAGGTGCTTTGTCGTCTTCTTGTTCAGTGGTTATTTCAGTTGTTTCAATTTTAGGACCTACCTTCTTTTTGATAATGCGTTTGGTTATTTTCTTATGTGTGGTCTTACCTTCAGGGGTTTGTATTTCCTCAACTGCAGTTTCTTCAGGTAGCTCTACTATTTCAATAGGTTTGATTTCTTCGGTCGGCTCTTGAGGTTCCTTCTTCTTTTTAACTGTACGTTTTGTAGGCTTCAAAGGCACTTCTTCAGGCTTCTCATCTTCTTGGATAGGTGTTGTATCATCTTCTGGCAATGTTTCTTCAGTGACGCTGACTGTTGTAACCGGAGCTTTGTCGTCTTCTTGAGTTGTTATGACCTCGGTGACTTCTTGCTTAGGGCCCTTTTTCTTCTTTATAACTCTTTTCGTCACCTTGACTGATATTACCTCACCCGTGTCCGTGCGAACCTTAGTGATTTGGACCTTTTCAGGTTCTTCTTCTAACACATCGGCTGTGTCTGTAATTTGTGTGGTGTCGAATGGTGTCAGTGTTTCATCTGTGATGTGTTCTGTTGTGTGTACTGATACAATAGGTGCTTTGTCGTCTTCTTGTTCAGTGGTTATTTCAGTTGTTTCAATTTTAGGACCTACCTTCTTTTTGATAATGCGTTTGGTTATTTTCTTGTGTGTGGTCTTACCTTCAGGGGTTTGTATTTCCTCAACTGCAGTTTCTTCAGGTAGCTCTACTATTTCAATAGGTTTGATTTCTTCGGTCGGCTCTTGAGGTTCCTTCTTCTTTTTAACTGTACGTTTTGTAGGCTTCAAAGGCACTTCTTCAGGCTTCTCATCTTCTTGGATAGGTGTTGTATCATCTTCTGGCAATGTTTCTTCAGTGACACTGACTGTTGTAACCGGAGCTTTGTCGTCTTCTTGAGTTGTTATGACCTCGGTGACTTCTTGCTTAGGGCCCTTTTTCTTCTTTATAACTCGTTTCGTCACCTTGACTGATTTTACCTCACCTGTGTCCGTGCGAACTTTAGTGATTTGAACCTTTTCAGGTTCTTCTTCTAACACATCGGCTGTGTCTGTAATTTGTGTGGTGTCGAATGGTGTCAGTGTTTCATCTGTGATGTGTTCTGTTGTGTGTACTGATACAATAGGTGCTTTGTCGTCTTCTTGTTCAGTGGTTATTTCAGTTGTTTCAATTTTAGGACCTACCTTCTTTTTGATAATGCGTTTAGTGATTTTCTTGTGTGTGGTCTTACCTTCGGGAGTTTGTGTTTCCTCAACTGCAGTTTCTTCAGGTAGCTCCACTATTTCAATAGGTTTGCTTTCTTCAGTTGGCTCTTGAGGTTCTTTCTTCTTTTTAACTGTACGTTTTGATGGTTTCGTGGGCTTCTCTTCTGTGAATTCGTTCTTTTCATCAGGCTTCTCATCTTCTTGGATAGGTGTTGTATCATCTTCTGGCAATGTTTCCTCAGTGACGCTGACTGTTGTAACCGGAGCTTTGTCGTCTTCTTGAGTTGTGATGACTTCAGTTACTTCTTGCTTTGGACCCTTTTTCTTTTTGATAACCCGTTTCGTCACCTTGACTGATTTAACTTCGCCCGTGTCCGTGCGAACCTTAGTGATTTGAACCTTTTCAGGTTCTTCTTCTAACACATCGGCTGTGTCTGTAATTTGTGTGGTGTCGAACGGTGTCAGTGTTTCATCTGTGATGTGTTCTGTTGTGTGTACAGATACAATAGGTGTTTTGTCGTCTTCTTGTTCAGTGGTTATTTCAGTTGTTTCAATTTTAGGACCTACCTTCTTTTTGATAATGCGTTTGGTTATTTTCTTGTGTGTGGTCTTACCTTCAGGGGTTTGTATTTCCTCAACTGCAGTTTCTTCAGGTAGCTCTACTATTTCAATAGGTTTGATTTCTTCGGTCGGCTCTTGAGGTTCCTTCTTCTTTTTAACTGTACGTTTTGTAGGCTTCAAAGGCTCTTCATCAGGCTTCTCATTTTCGTGGATAAGTGTTGTATCATCTTCTGGCAATGATTCCTCAGTGACGCTGACTGTTGTTACTGGAGTCTGATCGTCTTCTTGAGTTGTTATGACCTCGGTAACTTCTTGTAGAGGACCCTTTTTCTTTTTGATTACCCGTTTCGTCACCTTGACTGATTTAACCTCACCCGTGTCAGTGCGGACCTTAGTGATTTGGACCTTTTCAGGTTCTTCTTCTAACACATCAGCTGTTTCCGTTATCTGTGTAGTTTCGAATGGTGTCAGTGTTTCATCTGTGATGTGTTCTGTTGTGTGTACTGATACAATAGGTGTTTTGTCGTCTTCTTGTTCAGTGGTTATTTCAGTTGTTTCAATTTTAGGACCTACCTTCTTTTTGATAATGCGTTTAGTGATTTTCTTGTGTGTCGTCTTACCTTCAGGAGTTTGTGTTTCCTCAACTGCAGTTTCTTCAGGTAGCTCGATTATTTCAATAGTTTTGCTTTCTTCGGTTGGCTCTTGAAGTTCTTTCTTCTTTTTAACTGTACGTTTTGATGGTTTCGTGGGCTTCTCTTCTGTGAATTCTTTCTTTTCATCAGGCTTCTCATCTTCTTGGATAGATTTTGTATCATCTTCTGGCAATGTTTCTTCGGTGACGCTGACTGTTGTAACTGGAGTCTTATCGTCTTCTTGAGTTGTGATGACTTCAGTTACTTCTTGCTTAGGACCTTTTTTCTTCTTAATAACTCGTTTCGTCACCTTGACTGACTTAACCTCGCCCGTTTCCGTGCGAACCTTAGTGATTTGAACATTTTCAGGTTCTTCTTCTAACACATCGGCTGTGTCTGTAATTTGTGTGGTGTCGAATGGTGTCAGTGTTTCATCTGTGATGTGTTCTGTTGTGTGTACATATACAATAGGTGTTTTGTCGTCTTCTTGTTCTGTAGTTATCTCAGTGAATTCAACTTTGGGACCTACTTTCTTTTTGATTGTGCGTTTGGTTATTTTCCTGTGTGTGGTCTTACCTTCAGGAGTTTGTATTTCCTCGACCGCAGTTTCTTCAGGTAGCTCCACTATTTCAATAGGTTGGCTTTCTTCGGTCGGCTGTTGGGGTTCTTTCTTCTTTTTAACTGTACGTTTTGAAGGCTTCAAAGGCTTTTCTGCAGGCCTCTCATCTTCTTGGATAGGTGTTGTGTCATCTTCTGGCAATGTTTCTTCAGTGACGCTTACTGTTGTTACTGGAGCCTGATCGTCTTCTTGAGTTGTTATGACCTCGGTGACTTCTTGTTTAGGACCCTTTTTCTTTTTGATTACCCGTTTCGTCACCTTGACTGATTTAACCTCACCCGTGTCAGTGCGGACCTTAGTGATTTGGACCTTTTCAGGTTCTTCTTCTAACACATCGGCTGTTTCCGTTATCTGTGTAGTTTCGAAGGGTGTCAGTGTTTCATCTGTGATGTGTTCTGTTGTGTGTACTGATACGATAGGTGTTTTGTCGTCTTCTTGTTCAGTAGTTATTTCAGTGGTTTCAATTTTAGGACCTACCTTCTTTTTGATAATGCGTTTAGTGATTTTCTTGTGTGTGGTCTTACCTTCAGGAGTTTGTATTTCCTCAACTGCAGTTTCTTCAGGTAGCTCCACTATTTCAATAGGTTTGCTTTCTTCGGTAGGCTCTTGAGGTTCATCTTTCTTTTTAACTGTACGTTTTGTAGGCTTCAAAGGCTCTTCTATAGACTTCTCATCTTCCTGGATAGGTGTTGTGTCATCTTCTGGCAATAATTCCTCAGTGACGCTGACTGTTGTTACTGGAGTCTGATCGTCTTCTTGAGTTGTTATGACCTCGGTGACTTCTTGTTTAGGACCCTTTTTCTTTTTGATTACCCGTTTCGTCACCTTGACTGATTTAACCTCACCCGTGTCAGTGCGGACCTTAGTGATTTGGACCTTTTCAGGTTCTTCTTCTAACACATCGGCTGTTTCCGTTATCTGTGTAGTTTCGAAGGGTGTCAGTGTTTCATCTGTGATGTGTTCTGTTGTGTGTACTGATACGATAGGTGTTTTGTCGTCTTCTTGTTCAGTAGTTATTTCAGTGGTTTCAATTTTAGGACCTACCTTCTTTTTGATAATGCGTTTAGTGATTTTCTTGTGTGTGGTCTTACCTTCAGGAGTTTGTATTTCCTCAACTGCAGTTTCTTCAGGTAGCTCCACTATTTCAATAGGTTTGCTTTCTTCGGTAGGCTCTTGAGGTTCATCTTTCTTTTTAACTGTACGTTTTGTAGGCTTCAAAGGCTCTTCTATAGACTTCTCATCTTCCTGGATAGGTGTTGTGTCATCTTCTGGCAATAATTCCTCAGTGACGCTGACTGTTGTTACTGGAGTCTGATCGTCTTCTTGAGTTGTTATGACCTCGGTGACTTCTTGTTTAGGACCCTTTTTCTTTTTGATTACCCGTTTCGTCACCTTGACTGATTTAACCTCACCCGTGTCAGTGCGGACCTTAGTGATTTGGACCTTTTCAGGTTCTTCTTCTAACACATCGGCTGTTTCCGTTATCTGTGTAGTTTCGAAGGGTGTCAGTGTTTCATCTGTGATGTGTTCTGTTGTGTGTACTGATACGATAGGTGTTTTGTCGTCTTCTTGTTCAGTAGTTATTTCAGTGGTTTCAATTTTAGGACCTACCTTCTTTTTGATAATGCGTTTAGTGATTTTCTTGTGTGTGGTCTTACCTTCAGGAGTTTGTATTTCCTCAACTGCAGTTTCTTCAGGTAGCTCTACTATTTCAATAGGTTTGATTTCTTCGGTCGGCTCTTGAGGTTCCTTCTTCTTTTTAATTGTACGTTTTGTAGGCTTCAAAGGCTCTTCTTCAGGCTTCTCATTTTCGTGGATAGGTGTTGTATCATCTTGTGGCAATGGTTCTTCAGTGACGCTGACTGTTGTAACTGGAGTCTTATCGTCTTCTTGAGTTATGATGACTTCAGTTACTTCTTGCTTAGGACCCTTTTTCTTCTTTATAACTCGTTTCGTCACCTTGACTGATTTAACCTCACCCGTGTCTGTGCGAACCTTAGTGATTTGAACCTTTTCAGGTTCTTCTTCCAACACATCGGCTGTGTCCGTTATTTGTGTGGTGTCAAATGGTGTAAGTGTTTCATCTGTGACCTGCTCTGTTGTATGAACTGAGATTATGGGCGCTTTGTCGTCTTCTTGTTCTGTAGTGATTTCTGTGGTTTGGACTGTTGGGCCTACCTTCTTTTTGATTATGCGTTTGGTGACTTTCTTACGCGTCGTCTTACCTTCGGGCGTCTTTGTTTCTTCTACTTCAACTTCTTCTGGTAATTCCACTATTTCTACAGGTTTCGCTTCTTCAATCGCAGCTTCCTCTGGAACACGCTCCTCTTCTTGAGGTGTATCCTCTATTACATCTTGTTTGATGACCTTTTTCTTCTTGACAATGCGTTTAGTGATCTTCTTTGTTATTTTCTTTCCTTCAGGTGTTTCGATTTCTTCAACCTGCGTTTCTTCTGGGATTTCTTCTATTTCGAAGGGCACGGTTTCTTGTTCCGGCGCAGTGTCTTCTACTACGCTGATGGTAGTTACAGGGGCTTCGTCGTCTTTTTGAGTGGTTGTTATTTCTGTGACTTCTTGCTTCTTGCCCTTCTTTTTCTTGATGACGCGTTTAGTTACCTTAACGGATTGAATGTCGCCTGTCTCTGTACGTACTTGTGTGACCTGCACTTTTTCGGGTTCTTCTTCTATAATTTGAGCTGTGTCTGTGTCTAATGTGGTTTCGAATGGTGTGATGATCTCATCTGCTGTGTCTTCTGTTGTGTGGACTGAGATTATGGGTGTTTTGTCGTCTTCTTGTTCAGTAGTGATTTCTGTGGTTTGGACAGTTGGACCTACCTTCTTTTTGATTATGCGTTTGGTGACTTTCTTACGCGTCGTCTTACCTTCGGGCGTCTTTGTTTCTTCTACTTCAACTTCTTCTGGTAATTCCACTATTTCTACAGGTTTCGCTTCTTCTATCGCATCTTCCTCTGGAACACGCTCCTCTTCTTGAGGTGTATCCTCTATTACATCTTGTTTGATGACCTTTTTCTTCTTGACAATGCGTTTAGTGATTTTCTTCGTTATTTTCTTTCCTTCCGGTGTTTCGATTTCTTCAACCTGCGTTTCTTCTGGGATTTCTTCTATTTCGAATGGAACGGCTTCTTGTTCCGGCACAGTGTCTTCTACTACGCTGATGGTAGTTACAGGGGCTTCGTCGTCTTTTTGAGTGGTTGTTATTTCTGTGACTTCTTGTTTCTTGCCCTTATTTTTCTTGATGACGCGTTTAGTTACCTTAACGGATTGAATGTCGCCTGTCTCTGTACGTACTTGTGTGACCTGCACTTTTTCGGGTTCTTCTTCTATAATTTGAGCTGTGTCTGTGTCTAATGTGGTTTCGAATGGTGTGATGATCTCATCTGCCGTGTCTTCTGTTGTGTGGACTGAGATTATGGGTGTTTTGTCGTCTTCTTGTTCAGTAGTGATTTCTGTGGTTTGGACAGTTGGACCTACCTTCTTTTTGATTATGCGTTTGGTGACTTTCTTACGCGTCGTCTTACCTTCGGGCGTCTTTGTTTCTTCTACTTCAACTTCTTCTGGTAATTCCACTATTTCTACAGGTTTCGCTTCTTCAATCGCAGCTTCCTCTGGAACACGCTCCTCTTCTTGATGTGTATCCTCTATTACATCTTGTTTGATGACCTTTTTCTTCTTGACAATGCGTTTAGTGATTTTCTTCGTTGTTTTCTTTCCTTCCGGTGTTTCGATTTCTTCAACCTGCGTTTCTTCTGGGATTTCTTCTATTTCGAATGGCACGGCTTCTTGTTCCGGCACAGTGTCTTCTACTACGCTGATGGTAGTTACAGGGGCTTCGTCGTCTTTTTGAGTGGTTGTTATTTCTGTGACTTCTTGTTTCTTGCCCTTCTTTTTCTTGATGACGCGTTTGGTTACCTTAACGGATTGAATGTCGCCTGTCTCTGTACGTACTTGTGTGACCTGCACTTTTTCGGGTTCTTCTTCTATAATTTGAGCTGTGTCTGTATCTAATGTGGTTTCGAATGGTGTGATGATCTCATCTGCTGTGTTTTCTGTTGTGTGAACTGAGATTATGGGTGCTTTGTCGTCTTCTTGTTCAGTAGTGATTTCTGTGGTTTGGACAGTTGGACCTACCTTCTTTTTGATTATGCGTTTGGTGACTTTCTTACGCGTCGTCTTACCTTCGGGCGTCTTTGTTTCTTCTACTTCAACTTCTTCTGGTAATTCCACTATTTCTACAGGTTTCGCTTCTTCAATCGCAGCTTCCTCTGGAACACGCTCCTCTTCTTGAGGTGTATCCTCTATTACATCTTGTTTGATGACCTTTTTCTTCTTGACCATGCGTTTAGTGATCTTCTTTGTTATTTTCTTTCCTTCAGGTGTTTCGATTTCTTCAACCTGCGTTTCTTCTGGGATTTCTTCTATTTCGAATGGCACGGCTTCTTGTTCCGGCACAGTGTCTTCTACTACGCTGATGGTAGTTACAGGGGCTTCGTCGTCTTTTTGAGTGGTTGTTATTTCTGTGACTTCTTGTTTCTTGCCCTTCTTTTTCTTGATGACGCGTTTGGTTACCTTAACGGATTGAATGTCGCCTGTCTCTGTACGTACTTGTGTGACCTGTACTTTTTCGGGTTCTTCTTCTATAATTTGAGCAGTGTCTGTGTCTAGTTTGGTTTCGAACGGTGTAATGATCTCATCTGCGGTGTCTTCTGTGGTGTGAACTGAGACTATAGGTGCTTTGTCGTCTTCTTGTTCCGTGGTGATTTCTGTGGTTTGGACTGTCGGACCTACCTTCTTTTTGATTATGCGTTTGGTGACTTTCTTACGCGTCGTCTTACCTTCGGGCGTCTTTGTTTCTTCTACTTCAACTTCTTCTGGTAATTCCACTATTTCTACAGGTTTCGCTTCTTCTATCGCATCTTCCTCTGGAACACGCTCCTCTTCTTGAGGTGTATCCTCTATTACATCTTGTTTGATGACCTTTTTCTTCTTGACAATGCGTTTAGTGATTTTCTTCGTTATTTTCTTTCCTTCCGGTGTTTCGATTTCTTCAACCTGCGTTTCTTCTGGGATTTCTTCTATTTCGAATGGAACGGCTTCTTGTTCCGGCACAGTGTCTTCTACTACGCTGATGGTAGTTACAGGGGCTTCGTCGTCTTTTTGAGTGGTTGTTATTTCTGTGACTTCTTGTTTCTTGCCCTTATTTTTCTTGATGACGCGTTTAGTTACCTTAACGGATTGAATGTCGCCTGTCTCTGTACGTACTTGTGTGACCTGCACTTTTTCGGGTTCTTCTTCTATAATTTGAGCTGTGTCTGTGTCTAATGTGGTTTCGAATGGTGTGATGATCTCATCTGCCGTGTCTTCTGTTGTGTGGACTGAGATTATGGGTGTTTTGTCGTCTTCTTGTTCAGTAGTGATTTCTGTGGTTTGGACAGTTGGACCTACCTTCTTTTTGATTATGCGTTTGGTGACTTTCTTACGCGTCGTCTTACCTTCGGGCGTCTTTGTTTCTTCTACTTCAACTTCTTCTGGTAATTCCACTATTTCTACAGGTTTCGCTTCTTCAATCGCAGCTTCCTCTGGAACACGCTCCTCTTCTTGATGTGTATCCTCTATTACATCTTGTTTGATGACCTTTTTCTTCTTGACAATGCGTTTAGTGATTTTCTTCGTTGTTTTCTTTCCTTCCGGTGTTTCGATTTCTTCAACCTGCGTTTCTTCTGGGATTTCTTCTATTTCGAATGGCACGGCTTCTTGTTCCGGCACAGTGTCTTCTACTACGCTGATGGTAGTTACAGGGGCTTCGTCGTCTTTTTGAGTGGTTGTTATTTCTGTGACTTCTTGTTTCTTGCCCTTCTTTTTCTTGATGACGCGTTTGGTTACCTTAACGGATTGAATGTCGCCTGTCTCTGTACGTACTTGTGTGACCTGCACTTTTTCGGGTTCTTCTTCTATAATTTGAGCTGTGTCTGTATCTAATGTGGTTTCGAATGGTGTGATGATCTCATCTGCTGTGTTTTCTGTTGTGTGAACTGAGATTATGGGTGCTTTGTCGTCTTCTTGTTCAGTAGTGATTTCTGTGGTTTGGACAGTTGGACCTACCTTCTTTTTGATTATGCGTTTGGTGACTTTCTTACGCGTCGTCTTACCTTCGGGCGTCTTTGTTTCTTCTACTTCAACTTCTTCTGGTAATTCCACTATTTCTACAGGTTTCGCTTCTTCAATCGCAGCTTCCTCTGGAACACGCTCCTCTTCTTGAGGTGTATCCTCTATTACATCTTGTTTGATGACCTTTTTCTTCTTGACCATGCGTTTAGTGATCTTCTTTGTTATTTTCTTTCCTTCAGGTGTTTCGATTTCTTCAACCTGCGTTTCTTCTGGGATTTCTTCTATTTCGAATGGCACGGCTTCTTGTTCCGGCACAGTGTCTTCTACTACGCTGATGGTAGTTACAGGGGCTTCGTCGTCTTTTTGAGTGGTTGTTATTTCTGTGACTTCTTGTTTCTTGCCCTTCTTTTTCTTGATGACGCGTTTGGTTACCTTAACGGATTGAATGTCGCCTGTCTCTGTACGTACTTGTGTGACCTGTACTTTTTCGGGTTCTTCTTCTATAATTTGAGCAGTGTCTGTGTCTAGTTTGGTTTCGAACGGTGTAATGATCTCATCTGCGGTGTCTTCTGTGGTGTGAACTGAGACTATAGGTGCTTTGTCGTCTTCTTGTTCCGTGGTGATTTCTGTGGTTTGGACTGTCGGACCTACCTTCTTTTTGATTATGCGTTTGGTGACTTTCTTACGCGTCGTCTTACCTTCGGGCGTCTTTGTTTCTTCTACTTCAACTTCTTCTGGTAATTCCACTATTTCTACAGGTTTCGCTTCTTCTATCGCATCTTCCTCTGGAACACGCTCCTCTTCTTGAGGTGTATCCTCTATTACATCTTGTTTGATGACCTTTTTCTTCTTGACAATGCGTTTAGTGATTTTCTTCGTTATTTTCTTTCCTTCCGGTGTTTCGATTTCTTCAACCTGCGTTTCTTCTGGGATTTCTTCTATTTCGAAGGGCACGGTTTCTTGTTCCGGCACAGTGTCTTCTACTACGCTGATGGTAGTTACAGGGGCTTCGTCGTCTTTTTGAGTGGTTGTTATTTCTGTGACTTCTTGTTTCTTGCCCTTCTTTTTCTTGATGACGCGTTTGGTTACCTTAACGGATTGAATGTCGCCTGTCTCTGTTCGTACTTGTGTGACCTGCACTTTTTCGGGTTCTTCTTCTATAATTTGAGCTGTGTCTGTGTCTAATGTGGTTTCGAATGGTGTGACGATCTCATTTGCTGTGTCTTCTGTTGTGTGGACTGAGATTATGGGTGTTTTGTCGTCTTCTTGTTCAGTAGTGATTTCTGTGGTTTGGACAGTTGGACCTACCTTCTTTTTGATTATGCGTTTGGTGACTTTCTTACGCGTCGTCTTACCTTCGGGCGTCTTTGTTTCTTCTACTTCAACTTCTTCTGGTAATTCCACTATTTCTACAGGCTTCGTTTTTTCAATCGCAGCTTCCTCTGGGACACGCTCCTCTTCTTGAGGTGTATCCTCTATTACATCTTGTTTGATGACCTTTTTCTTCTTGACAATGCGTTTAGTGATTTTCTTCGTTGTTTTCTTTCCTTCCGGTGTTTCGATTTCTTCAACCTGCGTTTCTTCTGGGATTTCTTCTATTTCGAATGGCACGGCTTCTTGTTCCGGCACAGTGTCTTCTACTACGCTGATGGTAGTTACAGGGGCTTCGTCGTCTTTTTGAGTGGTTGTTATTTCTGTGACTTCTTGTTTCTTGCCCTTCTTTTTCTTGATGACGCGTTTGGTTACCTTAACGGATTGAATGTCGCCTGTCTCTGTACGTACTTGTGTGACCTGTACTTTTTCGGGTTCTTCTTCTATAATTTGAGCAGTGTCTGTGTCTAGTTTGGTTTCGAACGGTGTAATGATCTCATCTGCGGTGTCTTCTGTGGTGTGAACTGAGACTATAGGTGCTTTGTCGTCTTCTTGTTCCGTGGTGATTTCTGTGGTTTGGACTGTCGGACCTACCTTCTTTTTGATTATGCGTTTGGTGACTTTCTTACGCGTCGTCTTACCTTCGGGCGTCTTTGTTTCTTCTACTTCAACTTCTTCTGGTAATTCCACTATTTCTACAGGTTTCGCTTCTTCTATCGCATCTTCCTCTGGAACACGCTCTTCTTCTTGAGGTGTATCCTCTATTACATCTTGTTTGATGACCTTTTTCTTCTTGACAATGCGTTTAGTGATCTTCTTCGTTATTTTCTTTCCTTCAGGTGTTTCAATTTCTTCAACCTGCGTTTCTTCTGGGATTTCTTCTATTTCGAATGGCACGGCTTCTTGTTCCGGCACAGTGTCTTCTACTACGCTGATGGTAGTTACAGGGGCTTCGTCGTCTTTTTGAGTGGTTGTTATTTCTGTGACTTCTTGTTTCTTGCCCTTCTTTTTCTTGATGACGCGTTTAGTTACCTTAACGGATTGAATGTCGCCTGTCTCTGTACGTACTTGTGTGACCTGTACTTTTTCGGGTTCTTCTTCTATAATTTGAGCTGTGTCTGTATCTAATGTGGTTTCGAATGGTGTGATGATCTCATCTGCTGTGTTTTCTGTTGTGTGAACTGAGATAATGGGTGCTTTGTCGTCTTCTTGTTCAGTAGTGATTTCTGTGGTTTGGACAGTTGGACCTACCTTCTTTTTGATTATGCGTTTGGTGACTTTCTTACGCGTCGTCTTACCTTCGGGCGTCTTTGTTTCTTCTACTTCAACTTCTTCTGGTAATTCCACTATTTCTACAGGTTTCGCTTCTTCAATCGCAGCTTCCTCTGGAACACGCTCCTCTTCTTGAGGTGTATCCTCTATTACATCTTGTTTGATGACCTTTTTCTTCTTGACAATGCGTTTAGTGATTTTCTTCGTTATTTTCTTTCCTTCCGGTGTTTCGATTTCTTCAACCTGCGTTTCTTCTGGGATTTCTTCTATTTCGAATGGCACGGCTTCTTGTTCCGGCACAGTGTCTTCTACTACGCTGATGGTAGTTACAGGGGCTTCGTCGTCTTTTTGAGTGGTTGTTATTTCTGTGACTTCTTGTTTCTTGCCCTTCTTTTTCTTGATGACGCGTTTAGTTACCTTTACGGATTGAATGTCGCCTGTCTCTGTACGTACTTGTGTGACCTGCACTTTTTCGGGTTCTTCTTCTATAATTTGAGCTGTGTCTGTGTCTAATGTGGTTTCGAATGGTGTGATGATCTCATCTGCCGTGTCTTCTGTTGTGTGGACTGAGATTATGGGTGTTTTGTCGTCTTCTTGTTCAGTAGTGATTTCTGTGGTTTGGACAGTTGGACCTACCTTCTTTTTGATTATGCGTTTGGTGACTTTCTTACGCGTCGTCTTACCTTCGGGCGTCTTTGTTTCTTCTACTTCAACTTCTTCTGGTAATTCCACTATTTCTACAGGTTTCGCTTCTTCAATCGCAGCTTCCTCTAGAACACGCTCCTCTTCTTGAGGTGTATCCTCTATTACATCTTGTTTGATGACCTTTTTCTTCTTGACAATGCGTTTAGTGATCTTCTTCGTTATTTTCTTTCCTTCAGGTGTTTCAATTTCTTCAACCTGCGTTTCTTCTGGGATTTCTTCTATTTCGAATGGCACGGCTTCTTGTTCCGGCACAGTGTCTTCTACTACGCTGATGGTAGTTACAGGGGCTTCGTCGTCTTTTTGAGTGGTTGTTATTTCTGTGACTTCTTGTTTCTTGCCCTTCTTTTTCTTGATGACGCGTTTAGTTACCTTAACGGATTGAATGTCGCCTGTCTCTGTTCGTACTTGTGTGACCTGCACTTTTTCGGGTTCTTCTTCTATAATTTGAGCAGTGTCTGTGTCTAGTTTGGTTTCAAACGGTGTAATGATCTCATCTGCGGTGTCTTCTGTGGTGTGAACTGAGACTATAGGTGCTTTGTCGTCTTCTTGTTCCGTGGTGATTTCTGTGGTTTGGACTGTCGGACCTACCTTCTTTTTGATTATGCGTTTGGTGACTTTCTTACGCGTCGTCTTACCTTCGGGCGTCTTTGTTTCTTCTACTTCAACTTCTTCTGGTAATTCCACTATTTCTACAGGTTTCGCTTCTTCAATCGCAGCTTCCTCTGGAACACGCTCCTCTTCTTGAGGTGTATCCTCTATTACATCTTGTTTGATGACCTTTTTCTTCTTGACAATGCGTTTAGTGATTTTCTTCGTTATTTTCTTTCCTTCCGGTGTTTCGATTTCTTCAACCTGCGTTTCTTCTGGGATTTCTTCTATTTCGAATGGCACGGCTTCTTGTTCCGGCACAGTGTCTTCTACTACGCTGATGGTAGTTACAGGGGCTTCGTCGTCTTTTTGAGTGGTTGTTATTTCTGTGACTTCTTGTTTCTTGCCCTTCTTTTTCTTGATGATGCGTTTAGTTACCTTAACGGATTGAATGTCGCCTGACTCTGTACGTACTTGTGTGACCTGCACTTTTTCAGGTTCTTCTTCTATAATTTGAGCAGTGTCTGTATCTAGTTTGGTTTCGAATGGTGTAATGATCTCATCTGCGGTGTCTTCTGTGGTGTGAACTGAGACTATGGGTGCTTTGTCGTCTTCTTGTTCTGTGGTGATTTCTGTGGTTTGGACAGTTGGACCTACCTTCTTTTTGATTATGCGTTTGGTGACTTTCTTACGCGTCGTCTTACCTTCGGGCGTCTTTGTTTCTTCTACTTCAACTTCTTCTGGTAATTCCACTATTTCTACAGGTTTCGCTTCTTCAATCGCAGCTTCCTCTAGAACACGCTCTTCTTCTTGAGGTGTATCCTCTATTACATCTTGTTTGATGTCCTTTTTCTTCTTGATAATGCGTTTAGTGATTTTCTTCGTTATTTTCTTTCCTTCCGGTGTTTCGATTTCTTCAACCTGCGTTTCTTCTGGGATTTCTTCTATTTCGAAGGGCACGGTTTCTTGTTCCGGCACAGTGTCTTCTACTACGCTGATGGTAGTTACAGGGGCTTCGTCGTCTTTTTGAGTGGTTGTTATTTCTGTGACTTCTTGTTTCTTGCCCTTCTTTTTCTTGATGACGCGTTTGGTTACCTTAACGGATTGAATGTCGCCTGTCTCTGTACGTACTTGTGTGACCTGTACTTTTTCGGGTTCTTCTTCTATAATTTGAGCAGTGTCTGTGTCTAGTTTGGTTTCGAACGGTGTAATGATCTCATCTGCGGTGTCTTCTGTGGTGTGAACTGAGACTATAGGTGCTTTGTCGTCTTCTTGTTCCGTGGTGATTTCTGTGGTTTGGACTGTCGGACCTACCTTCTTTTTGATTATGCGTTTGGTGACTTTCTTACGCGTCGTCTTACCTTCGGGCGTCTTTGTTTCTTCTACTTCAACTTCTTCTGGTAATTCCACTATTTCTACAGGTTTCGCTTCTTCTATCGCATCTTCCTCTGGAACACGCTCTTCTTCTTGAGGTGTATCCTCTATTACATCTTGTTTGATGACCTTTTTCTTCTTGACAATGCGTTTAGTGATTTTCTTCGTTATTTTCTTTCCTTCCGGTGTTTCGATTTCTTCAACCTGCGTTTCTTCTGGGATTTCTTCTATTTCGAATGGCACGGCTTCTTGTTCCGGCACAGTGTCTTCTACTACGCTTATGGTAGTTACAGGGGCTTCGTCGTCTTTTTGAGTGGTTGTTATTTCTGTGACTTCTTGTTTCTTGCCCTTCTTTTTCTTGATGACGCGTTTAGTTACCTTAACGGATTGAATGTCGCCTGTCTCTGTACGTACTTGTGTGACCTGCACTTTTTCGGGTTCTTCTTCTATAATTTGAGCAATGTCAGTATCTAGTTTGGTTTCAAATGGTGTGATGATCTCGTCTACAGTGTCTTCTGTGGTGTGAACAGAAATTATGGGTGCTTTGTTGTCTTCTTGTTCAGTTGTAATTTCTGTTGTTTGAATACTTGGGCCTTTCTTCTTTTTTATTATTCGTTTAGTAATTTTTTTATTTATTTTTTTGCCTTCAGGGGTTTCTATTTCTTCGATTGCAGTTTCTTCGGGAAGTTCGACTATTTCAACAGCCGTTTCTGCGTCTTTTATCTGTTCTTCAGTAGTCTTTATTTCCGAAGATATTTTTCTTTTTATCTTTTTCGTCTTTATTTTTTTATCTTCTGTCTTTATTTCTTCGATAATGGTTTCTTGTGGGGCGTCTATTATTTTTTCATCTTCAATCATTTCTTCTATTAATACTTGATTTGGCATTTTGGGTATGTGATATAGATCTTCTGGCATTTCTATTGTACTTTTTTCTGAATCGTCTGTTGGTAAAGCTTCATCTCCATCGTACTCTACTATGTTTACTTCGCTATAAGTATCATGTTTAGGTTTTTCGTTAGTATCGTCATCCAAACTTTCTTCTATCACGATGTTTCCTTCGTCCGAGAGATAATCTCCATGTCTTTTCTTTTTCCTTAAAATCGTTCTTTTAGTTTTAGTTTGGGTAGGTACTGCTTCACCTGGAGCTTGTGAGAATTTTGTTATTATTTCTTCTGTTTCCTCGAAATCTGATGATTTTGGCGATAGTACTTCATCTGATTGTTCTGAAAAAGTATTGTATTTGAATTTGTGAACTATGATTGAGTATAAAGTGATACTTTTTAAACATGTACCCGACATTATTGAATGATATCTATTTACTTGTCTCTTCGCATTTTCTCAATATATAAACTCAATCATAATTTTCGTTGCTAGCTTAGCTGACCTAGGATCCTACATGCGGGATTATAAAGGTAATTTTTAGTGGACACAACCATTAAAAGGTACCTTCATAAATGTTTACACATATTCAGTATTATATGATTCCCTCACCTTGTGAACTATGCTTGCTAATAAAACATTGATGAGTTTCTTTTCTGCATATATGTCGCAGTAGTCACAATAATGTTACTTTTTTTCAAGAATTGGTTTACGTCCATATTTACACTTATAAATTATCTTTTTGTGTGTGGTGTCTAAATGAAATAATCTTTATGAAAGATTAAATATTAACGCCAATTGCCTTTGTTGCTTTTTTATATTGTGGATATGTTATGGTAGGAAATTCAGCAATTTTTGTGTATGGGTGTAACAACATAACGTTTTTATTACTTAACCGCCCTCGATTCGCTTCGGGTTTTTCAGATTTATAAACTAAATATAGCCTATGTTACTCAGTGATAATGTAGCTTTCTAATAAAAAGGAATTATTAAAATCGGTCTAGTACTTTTGAGTTTATTCGTCACATACAAAAATACAAATCTTTCCTCTTTATCATATTAGTGTAGATGGAATACTACCTTGAATGTACTAAGTACAGTGTTATACTCTTCTGTGATAGTAACAAATTTATAAGTAACAAGCGGCCAAGTGCGAGTCTGACTTATCGATGAAGGGTTCCCTATCAGCAAGTAACATAATTGGGATGATGACTAAAAAATAATTTAATGTCCATCAGATAGATTAATGAAAAATATTGGATACGTATTTTTTATTTTGCCTCTTGTTCAAAAACTTACGAAGATACATTGATTTTAAATGTCACATGACGTCACGTTAGAGTACAAAATATACTCTAACATGACGTAGTTAGCCCCCACTCCGTAACTTTAATGCGCTATATCTAAGTATTTTCTTGTTATTTCGACAAAACAAAAAATACGGGTCTTATATTTTTTTATTATCTAAGAGACGGACTAATTATAATTAGTTTCTTCATTTTCATACCTTGTCATCATCCGTATTGAAACGTTCTTTTTTATTTTTATGTTTGAATGAATTGAATGAACGGTAAATATGCGGTTTACGATGTATGACGTTTAAGAAAAAACTCCTTTCTAGATCTTGTTCAAACCAACATCAATTTGTAGTTTGCATAATAATGTAGGTAGATAGATATATTTTCTTTATTGCACAAAATACACAATTAGTACAGAAAAGGTGATACATTTCTTGTTTGAAAAAGGTAAACTTATTTCACTGTAATAAAGTGAAATCTATCTTTTTTCTCTTAAAAAAAGAGCCCTGTGTCGACTCGGCCGCGTTATTATTTAGTCTAGACAACTATAAAATCACTGATCTCAAATTGGCACACGATGCACCAAACAGCCTGTATACTGTGGAAACTTGAGAAGAAGATTTATTCGGTAATCCGCATTAAGATTTTCATACAAATATAGACAAAAAAGCAATAAATTTTTGGGGTTCCCCGTACTTAAAACTGAAACTAAAAAAAATTTTTTTTCATTAATCCCTTACGTGTGGTGTATCTATGGATAGGTCTTAAAAATGATATTTTTCTTCTAAACTGAATAGTTCGCGCGGAAGACACTTCCAAAGTGGAAACCACCTTTGGAAGCAGATCAATGTACATGACGTTGTCTGATATTTAATTTTATTAGTGCGATAATGTCCCTTTACTATACTCTTGTAATATCTATTATCTTATATACCCTTCAAATAATTATACCTATTTTCTTCAATGATCGACTTTTTAAGGCTCCGTTCCCAAAGGGTAAAACGGGACCCTATTACTAAGACTTTGCTGTCTGTCCTGCCTTTCAATGCTTGATAACATTACTGATAGCGACAGACAGACAAAATACTCAGTTGTTTTATTTACTAATAAATAAATAAAGTGAAAATTGCAAAAAATTTTCAGGGTTGCTTACAAAAAAGTGATTTTTAATTAACTTCAAAAAAGGAGGACGTGCTTATTATTTGTTGTTGAAAGTGGAAGTTGGTATTTTGTTTTGGTAAAAAGTTGTGATTATCCTGCCGTTTTTTGCCCTATATTAAAATCAACACTATGTAAATGCTTGAAAGGGAACCCTTCGGCGCGAGTCCGAACTTGGTTGGTTTCTTGTTCACTTAGATATTTTAATGATATTCATGAAGTATTAAGTAAATAGAGAATGTATAAGTATTTTCGTTTTATTAATAAAAATTTAACACCAAGTTGTGATTGTATGCATGTTAAAATGAATTAAATGTGTGTAACTATGTGGTTTGAGTGTCCATTTCTGTATGGTACTTACTAAAGAAATAATCGTTTAAAAGTGTCAAATGCTTGTAGCAATGTTTTGAAATACGCACATATATCGATCACTGTATCCTTGTGTAGTTCTAGTATTTATTTGTTGTGTATAAGTATTACCGAAATTAATTATTCCTATGTTTTATAGTATAGTATTAATTCAACGAACTCAAGGTGTTTTATTATAAACTGCGACTACGTATATAATGACAGCTAATAACATTTTTAATTTACCTGAACTCCTTCAGAGACTGTTTAGTAAAAAATAGCTTACCTTTTATGAATACTTCTTCTTTCGTTATGGTGACACCTTGGATATCTTCTGTAGTTGACATTTTAGCTCTAATATTTGTGTGATAATCTGCAGGAATTGGTAGGGCTTGTTCAGCTACAAATTCGGTCGTTACCTTTATTTCGTTGGTCACAGTTATATCATTACGCAATGTGTGTTCAGTTGGTTTAGCTATATGTAAATCAGTTTCTTGTTGGAGAATAGTATTATCAGTAATAATTAAGGGAGATATAGTAGACGACGTGATATTAGAAACCTTGGTCTGTGTTTCTGATGTAATCAGTTCAATAACATGAGTTTCTGGAATATTTTCTGTGCACTGTAAGTGTTGCAGTAACGTTATAGATTTATCTGCGGTGAATTCTTTACCTTGTCCCGAGGTAAAACTTTTTGGTGTTTCTTCTTCAGTAATTTCATATATAGATAGGCTCTCACTAGTGTTCAAAGATGTATCGGCTTTTACTGTAGTCACTTGTTTCGCAAAACTAGTTTCCGTTTCTTTCTCATGTGCTATGATATTTGATTGCTGTAATGGTATTATCTCTATGGGCACAGATTGTATAACTATTTGGTCATCTAGATGGATATCTTCCACTTTTTTCACGTTTTCAGTGACTACAACTTCTGTTTGTTCAATCGGTTGCATTTCAAGTATTTCTTGAGTAATTTGGTTTAGCTTTTGGGGTTCTGTGTCGAGAACATTAGATGTTTCTTGAGGTGTATTTTCGGTAACAACATACGATTTCTGGGTTTCAAATTCCATCAATGCCTTTGTTTTGTCAGGTGTGTCCCTATATGGTATTTCGGGAATATGTTCTAATATATCTGCCGTTGTACTATGCACTTCTTGTAAAGTTATGTGACTTGCGTCTGCTTTGGCTTTTTCTTTAGTTGATAATTTTTCTAACAAGTCTGAGCTATCTTCAAGAGATAAGGTTTCAGTAGTTATAATATGACGGGATAGATTCACATCTATATTTTGATGTTCATTGGTTGTGGGTAATATTTCCGGTTTTAAAACATCTTCCTTTTCCCTCACTTCAGTATCTGTAACAGTAATATGATACTGTGATTCCACTGTAAGACCAGCAGTTTGAGATTTATAATCAGTGTCAGTTGTCAAAACAAGTTCTTTTTCATTTACAAAGTCTTCCCCGATTTCTACACTTATGTTTGGCACTAAATTTTGTATCGGCAGTATCGACTTAACTTCGGGGAAGTTTGATTTTGAATTAAACTGTTCCTCTTTTTCTGATGGTGTTGTTTGTGACACATTTATATGATAATTCTTTTCATAATCTGGGATTAATTTTTCTGATTTGAAAATAAGTGCATTCTCGAAATCTTTTTCCGTTTCTGTCAATATTATTTCAGTTACATCCAAAGGCTTTTGTTCATTGACACTGCTTGTTATAATTTTCTCTATAGGCTTTTCAACCTCAAATGCTTTTTCTTTTTCACCAACAAATGGTTCTAGTTTTTGAACAGCTTCCTGCATTCCATGAGTCAATAGTGCATTGTTCAGCCCCTGTGTAGAAACGTACAAATCCTCACTTTGCACAGAAGTTACAACTTCTGTATTTAATAATGAAAACTGTTCATTAACTGAAGTACTGGCGGTTGTTTTAGATGCTTCAACTTTATCTTGAAGGTCTTTTTCTTTTTCTATAGTGTTGATTACTGTAATTTCTTTTGCTGTTGTTTCAATAAGACTTGACGATGCTGTGTATGAATCAGTCTTAAACTCATCTAAAGATGATTCCATTTCTCCATAAACTACCTCCATTTCATGCAAATGTTTTTGTAATTCAATCGGAACTTGACTAGCTTCTGATGGTTTAGTTGTAGATTTCTGAAAGTCTTCGGCATTGTCATTCAAAAATACTTCTATATTTATAGCGCTATTGAGCGGAATAATTCCTATCGAAAATTCACGTCTTGGTGTTGAAAATTTGCCCTCAAATTCATCCTCTTTGTCGACAATTTCAATGCTGCTTGTGACGATAGCCTCGTTTTCAGTATATTGGGGAGATATATTTGACATTCGTGGAATTGCTTCGGACACTTCCATTTCTTTTTCTGCAGTTATTATTTCGGTCTGTTCCACTGTGAATGTAGAAATAGGAATGAAGTCTGGTTTCTGGCCTACAAGTTTTTTATTTTCAAAATCTTCTGCTTGCTGATTTATAATGAGTTCTTGAGTATGCACTGCTTTTTTATAAACATCGTCTATTTTTGGTGTGGCTTTTCTATATGGAGTGTCGTTATTCAGACTTACATCCTCAACATTTTCAGATTGAGATAAAACTTCCGACGTTTGAAATTCGTGCATGAGAACTAATTGTGCATTTGCGGTATGATGATCAGGCACTACTTGCGTTGTGAAAATATTTTCGCTTTCGGCAGTAACGCTTTCACTGCACTCCGGTACTTGTAGCGTAGTGATCAGTACATTTGGTTGTACTTTAGTATCTTCTGATTCTACTAATAAGTCACGCTCAGAAGAATGTGGGACGATTTCTTGCTGAATTATGGCTTCCTTATTTATAGTAGTTTCTTTGGCAGTCGCATGTAACACACCAACTTGGGTTTCAAACAGTGCAGCTACTGTTTGACTTTTATTTTCGTCAACTAAAATAGCTTGACTGGCGTCAAAATTGGCCACTGCTGTGGCCATATTTGGTCTTTCATTGATTTGCATAGCCGCCTCTTTCTCATTTAACTGAGTAGTCATAATTATAAGTTCCTTGTGTGCTATATTTTCCACATTTGCTTTTTGGGAAATTTCATTGATATTGTCGTCTTTAGCAAGTCCTACGGATAAAGCTGGTATTAATTCAGATAATACAGCAACTGGCCGACCTATAAAATCAGTTGATGCTGTAAATGTTTCAGGAGAGACTTTAAAGTCGTAATCTGATTCTTTTTCATGTTGCATTACTTCAGTTATATTTACTGTATCAGCAGAGGATACAATATCTGGTTCGATAAATTTATATTCTGGTTGTTTATCATCTGTTAACTCAGATTGCGCGTCCAAAACTTTGATTTCTGAAACTTGAAGTGAGGTTAGAGTATTTGCTCCTAGTTTAGCTTCTTCATGCTTGGGAGCTAATAAATCCAATGGATTCATTACATCGCCCAAGTTAATTTCGGAAGTTAAAGCAATTTTGTGATCTGTATCGATATCAAATTTGGCAAATATATCTCGTTTAGTGTTTGATAACTGTAACATATCTTCTGTCATATTGGGAACCACCTCAGTGACGTTTAAACTTTCGTTTTCTATAAAGGTTGTTGTAACATTGCTCTGCGAGAAGATTTCGTTTTTATCTAAATTTTGAATTTGTTCGTCGACTGTAGTTTGAAGAATAGAGATTTCTTTTTGAAGATCTCTTCGTTCTGTGGCTTTTTCTAAAATATTTTCTTGTGGTTTTATGTAGTCGACTTGATCTGCCGTTGTGATTTCTTCAAAAATAGGTGTTGTGAGATGATGCGTTGTAGATTTTTTTGCCCAAAGTGCATCAGGAACTCTGTCTGACGGCAGTATGCTTTCCTTCTCTGATGACTCAATTTCTGATACTGTAATTGGTATATTAGGAATAAGAGATGTTGTAATTCTTTCAGGAACTCTTGATGGATATTCTTCTATTTTTTCTTGGTCGTGTACTAACGCAGACGAAATTATTTTAGCGCATTGAGTAATTATAGTTTCTGTTGCTGAGTCATTGCTTGTTTTATCTAAGACAGGTAATTCACTTGTGGCTGCCATCTCAGTTATTTGAGAAGTGATTAAAGACTGCACAGATTTTATCTCTGTTTCAGCAACTGCGGTTTGTATATCCTCTTTTAAAATTAAATCTTTCTCTCGTTCATTTACTTCAACTTCCTCGACAAAGTGTTTGTCTAGAACTGATACTGAAATTTCAGCTTGCAAACCGAGACTAGATTTAAATTCTTCAAGGTCTGCTTCTGAGTCATGGATATTTGTTTCAAGATTAAATTTGTGTTGATGTTCGGTTACGCCTACTAAAGCTCGTTTAACTGAAGTAACTTCAGGGATGAAATCTGTCTCGTTAATATGAGTTGTGATGAAAGTAGTATTTAAACTCGTGTGTGGTATTATTTCTTCGTCTACACGTATTTGATTTGGTAGCTCATTAATGAGCAATTGACCTTCTTTTTCAGGTAACTCCTCAATGCTGACTACCAAACTATCTTTTGAAGTAACATCAACATTGGCCTCTTGGCATGGCGGTAGTTTAAGTGTTGACAAAGATCCTTCTTTTTCTTGCAAGTGAGGAATTTGTGTTATTATTTGATTGGATACAAGTAATTCTCTTTTCGCAGTTTCTGTTGGTACAATTAATTCAGGATAATACTTCCCTGACTTATCTTCAACAAATACCTCGCCTATTTGGAGACTTTCCAGCAAATTAAAATTGAGCATTGATGTTGCAGGTTTTTCTTTACTAAATACTTCTAGGTCATGTTCTTTCATTTCGTCGTTTACTTCTGTGACATTTAGACCAGATAAAGTAGAAAATGCTACAGATGCAGTTGACTGATTGACTGTCAAATCACCTAATATATCCTCTTTATGAGACACTATATTTTCAGAGATATTTAGTGCGTCTCTAGGAATCACACTTGGTTTAGCATTTTCTAGAGGTTTGTCGGTTTTTATGATATCGGAAACTTCCATACTGCTGAGTACTTCAGAAGTAATAAAACTTTCTACTGGAATTATGCCTTTAGATGCCTTGCTCTCCAATCTTTGTTTTGAAACTGAATACTCATCTACAGAACTATTTACTTCTGTCTCAGTGATCAGAATTGACTCGTTCTCTGATATTATTGATTTTCCATAAACTTGAGTGTTTTCTTTTATCTGTAAGGGTTTTTCATTTTCTTGAGATTGCGGTGTTTCGTAAATCAAAGGGTAACTCGTTTCGACCTTTATATTTGCTGTAACATCATCAGTTTTGTCAGATTTTAGGTGAGTTACTTCACTGGCAGCTACTACTTCAATGATATTTTCAGGGATATCGGATGCTAGCGCAGTCATATAAGGGACTGGTTCTTTTTCCAAATCATCAAGTTTATCTTCTTCATACTCTTCTAATTTTTCTTTTGGTTTTTTTATTATTACAGATTTTGTCTCATCATGAATCTGTTCTATTTGTATTATATCTTGTTCTTTTGTAGATACCTTCCGTTGACTCTTGTGTTTTGCTTTGGTATCTGTGAAATTATAGTAAAGTGTATGAAGATGATAAATCATTATGTATCGATAAGTATGTCAATAACTTTAGAATTTATACATGAGGTTTTCATACAAGCATTGAATATGTTAACGTGTTGGTGTAAGTTTAAAATGTTGTCTAACAAAAGTTAGGTCTATAAAAAGGCAATACTTACATTGTTATATTTTGTTATCTTCTTATTTAAATATATTACATTACACAGTACACAGTTGCGAAGCCAAATTCAGTATTTCAAAGCTGCGTACAATAAAAGCATATATAGTATAAGGTAATAATTAAGCAAAAGCGAAACATATTTAATATTTTTATCGAGTTAGTATTAAACTTGTGACATTACTCTTAATTAATTATTTATCAAAAAGTATTAAAGAATGTACTCATCATAAGTCAGTTTCGTCCTACAGTTCCAGTTATTAGACAGTCAAATTAAGAAAAAGAAATCCCTGGTTTTTATGTAATATAATTTTCGATCATATCACCTTTCTAACAATAAATAGGAACTATGAAAACCAAGATGAATTCGGTCCTTCCGTGGCGAAGTTAGAGTGTCGCAGTCATCACGTTAAACTTATAATAATATATATTTGCGTCGGGCTTATGTAATAAGAATGGACTAAATTAATTAGCCTCATGCGTCGAAACGTAGTATATACATATTTTTTCACCCTAATTTACGTCTTAATGTATGTTTCGAAAAACACCAGGGCCTAGTTATTAATTGCATATGATTAACATTATTTATCGACATGTTTCCCTAGTCTTATCAAATGTTTTGTGACTGACACATTTTATCATATTTACATAATTTAGTTATGAATATTATTATTCATGTAAGCACATTTAGTTCTATTTTTCACTTTAACAAAGTTTTAAATATTAATGGCGGTCCAAGCAAAAAACTTGTTTTATTTTAGACACTGATACATGTACAAGGATGCAGTTTCTCCATACGTCTTATTCTAAAATTGCTTAACTACAGTTTGATGCTTAAAGCATTAAATTTTATACAGGCGCTATTATCGTTATTCAAAGCATGAACTATGAAGCAGTGCTATACGTGTAAACTGGTGGTTATGTATTTATTAATACTCATGTATGCTTACCTCTGTCTTTAGTTGTTATCGTATTATCTGTGGGAAATTAATACATATTTTAAAACCAGTTTGATATCCTATATAACTTTTATTCTGTAATAGGTAACTCAACAAGATGCGTGGTCGACTTATGCTCTTGCTTTCTTAACATGATAATATAAGGGTGTTTCAATAAGAGCGAAGATTGAAGTTATAGGTTGTGGAATAAAAAAAGCCGTGTGTGAAATGTAAACGAAGTCATTTTTTTAATTTGAATGGCTGAAGTTTTGATCGATAGATCATGATTTGTTTATGTTAGGTTTGGTTAAAATTTAAGAGCACCTTCCTTCAAAATAAGGCTAGTAGAATGGAATTATACAATCTTTCATCGCGGCGTAACTATGCTTGATAAGAAGCGCTCGCGCGCAACGTAAGCACTAATGTAAGAAGAAAATAGTTTTTTTTTTACGTACTGCTCACCCATGTCGCGGGTCATGGTGATTTGGCATTCATTCATCAAGCACCTTATGGCAGTCAATCAACGCTATATTCTTAATTACAATATTAGCACTTAGACACGGAACAAGTACAAATGTTTATAACATTATTGTCTCTGGTTAGATCTTACCCTCGGTTCAAAAGACAGACTCACTACCAACTGAGCTACTTGGCCTTTCATTCTAAACAATAAATTCCACAGATGTTGCCAAATCAACATGACCGCTACTCACAGGCCGGACCAGTAAAGTGACACAATTATACATATACTTCAATAAATTATCTTCAAGAGAGCATCGAGGGTAAGGGAGGTGGAGTGTCGAGTTACTTGAAGCGTGGATAATTTTATCTAGGTACCTGATCTTGAGTTAAAACCTGTCAAGAGGAAGAATTATACTCCAAACAATCTAGAAAAATCGAGTAATGTCTTCTTATCTTATGAAAGTTATGACCCAATAGTAAAATATATGAACAAAAGTTTCTTTTAATCTAAAAACATCAATCACGGGCTGCGAGTGCCGCGAGGTTAATGCCCCGCAGCTAAACAATCAGCGGACTTTTAAGGAAAAATAAATCACTTTGCAAATACTTCTTACCATTGCTACACTGTATTACAAACAAGCCCTTTGGTACAAGCCCTTGCACTACATAATGAATGATACATCCTTCTACGAGGAAACTTTTGTGTTGTGTTGTATATAAACTTAATTAGTATCTAATAAGGAACTATATTATATATGACGTTTACCTTTTATAACCGTTGGTACATGCGCTTCTGCAGAATGTTCCGCGGAGGATTCAACGATGACCTAAAATGATATGAAGTTCAAAATAAATTCTTATATCGCCTATTATATAAACAGTTGTAATGTTTTACGTATTAGAACATTAACGTAATAGATTTGTTTAAAACCAGATCATATTATTATGCGTATATGTAATAATATTTTTTACTTTTATCGATATACGTTATAATTACGTCTCAACCAATCTGACTATAGAGTACACTACAATATTTCCTATATTTTCATTGACTAAGTATACTTATCATCATAAGATAAAAATATTAAATAGTTACCTCATGTGCTTCTCTTTGTTCCCAGGATCGTGGCTTGAAGTCCTCAGGATAGAAATGCGCTATTACCTCTTCTACTGAAGAATGTTTCATCTCAACCATTTTCAAGAAAGCGCGGAAGCCAACCTTCGAAGCTATGATGTCCTCGTCTTGAGTCGTTTCTTCGGTAAGAACCTCTGTAATCAAGGCGCCATGCCCTTGTCGTTCGACAAGCTGAACCAACGCTGATTGTGATTGTGGTATTCTTAGTGCAGGAAAATATTCTGAATCATACATGCCCTCGATCTCATCCGTAGTAATCCCACGTCTGAGCATGTAACCTATCTTTGCCAATTCCCGTAAAGGTGACTCTCCAGGACCAAATTCTTTTGCATTTATAACTTCCAGTAGCTCGTTTATTTCGGCTACTACTCGTGAGTCAGTGTCAACCATTTTTATTATACCTTTTTGTTTTTCATAAGAAGTACTTTCAAGTGGTTCTACAGTTTCATCCTCTTGCTGTTGCGATGCCTCCAGATAATCATGTGGTGTGATAATTGGCTCCACCTTATGTGGCTTAGGCTTGGCCTTCACTTTTTTGTCAACTTTTTTATATGAAGCAGTATCGACAGTTTCAATGTACTCAGCTTCATCAACTATTACCTTAGCCTTATCTTCTTCTACTTGCTCTTTTATCGGGGTTGGCTCATCAATGGGTTGCACTTCAGTAACTATAGCAGATTGTAAAAGATTTTCAGTAGTTTCTTTAGCTGATTCGGTTTTTACTATTTCTTCCACACGCTTTGTAACTTTTTCTTTTTTCGTTTTTTCCTTCACTTCTTTTGCTGTTCGTTTTTTGATTTTTTCGCCTTTATCAAATATTTGTAGCTTAGCTTTCGTTATTGCCATACCTATATCACTAACTGCTTTACACATGTAAGTTCCCTCCGACAGTTTATTAGCCTTCTTAATAGTGCAAGATGTATGATTATCTTTATTTTCTATGACATATTGTTCATCTGTTCTTATGACTTTATCATCCTTGTACCACAATATTTCTGTAATTAAAAAGTAGGTATTATTAGTAATATTCTATTTATTTGTGATTTACTATTTTACTTAATAATAGGTAAATAATTTTGTTTAAATAACTACCTGAAATGAGATAAATTATTATTGAAAGCAGCGGTATTATTATAAGTTATAAGTACTTAATATAACTGACGTATACCTGGTGTTGGATTTCCACTATAAATTGCTTCAAATGTCACTGTCTCTTCTTCATGAATCCTTTCACCTAATATGTCCTTTACGAATGTTGGTACTGCTTGTGTTGCTAAAATAAATATTTTTTATTATTGACCATTAAAATAATATAAAATAAATTAGATTCGTTTATACCTTTCAATTAATTAATAAAAATAAAATTATGCTCAAACCTTTCAATGCTGCCTGCAATTCTTCCATATGCGTAACCCATTCCGGTTTCCTATACTCCTTAGTTCCAATGATACCTGATAGAAAACGTGAGGTTATTATTAGCCTACATGATGAGAATATTACGACCAATGTCAGTTTAACATTGTGTAGTCAACTCGGTGTGGTCATTTCAATTTACTGTAATGGTATTTTATTGGTTTTGTATATATTTGTATATTTAATTTTTCCAAATACTATATAATATATGTTGACTGTGTACTTATTTATTGTATATATATGACAAATGATAAGAGTGTTTTGACGTCAGGTAGGATAACGAGGATATAGGAGAGAGGTTATTAAAATACGTAATATGGGTACTTAGAAATTCTCCAGCGTTCAAACCTGTTAACAAAAATACTCACAATTTTAATAAAATTAAATAATTGTGTCTATGTCATGTTCAAAGTAAAGTAGTGTAAAAATTTGGAAGCTGTCTGTTGGGAGACCATTTTGCATATATCTGCTGTTGCCGTCTGCAATAGGGTTTGAAATCATGGCTGCTACTACACGGGCACGATGTTCCATGTCGCTGGGTTCGAACTTGCATCCTAATGAAAACTTTGCATCCCATGACATAAACTCCATAGTAAATTTACTCGGGTGCTTTTCGTCCTTAAAGTATAAATTATAAACTCACCCTGAACAGATAACGCGGCTATGGTAGACGTGACTCCAAGTGGATTGTATGCTTCGAATTTAATTTCTCCAGTATCATCCTTGTAGACTTCGGGTATAATTAAAATCGAAGTGCCATCCTCCATTTCCTCTATTTGATATTCTTGAGATTGAATAATCTCCATGCCTTGTTTTATCCATCGTATTTGAGGCTTGGGTGCCCCTATGGCTTTAGCTTCCAACCTATAACATTCAAAAATTTCATTGATATATAATATATTTTCCTTGACCTCAGGTCGATGACGGACAGCAGCTCCACCGCAAAATGATGTGAAGGTACGTACGCGTACTTAAGGTTGATTTCTTTTCGCTGCAAAATGCAGACATTATTATTAAGAGTTTGTAGGCTAAGATAGCGTAGGTATTTTCAATTTTGTATGGAAGTGATGCATCTGTTACGTAGTAACTACGAGTATTTATTAATCTGTGCTTTGGCTTAGTTTGGGGCTAGCTGGCGTTGTGTGGCCCTGCGTGGCGTGTCTTGGGTTATTTTATTTATTACTAGCTGTGCTCGCGACTTCGTCCGCGTATAATAGTTATTTTTTCCCCGTTTTTTTTTACATTTTCCATTATTTCTTCGCTCCTAATAGTTGCAGCTTGATTTTATATAGCCTAAAGCCTTCCTCGATAAATGGTCTATTCAACACAAAAAGAATTTTTCAATTCGGACCAGTAGTTCCTGAGATTAGCGCGTTCAAACAAACAAACAAACAAACTCTTCAGCTTTATAATATTAGTTAAGATTATTCATGTTTAAAACTGACCTTGTCAATTCTCCTTCATTGGGCGACACAACAGTTGGTAAAGCTTTGACGATACGAGGTGCAAATTCCTCAATATCGCTAGTCTTCTGTAAATTGAAAAGTATAGGATTAATATTGTTACCTGGTTAAGGCAACTCCAATTAATTAGAAATGTTTCATAGTATGTAGAAAAGTATTACCTCGTCGCTTAAAATATCTTCTTCAGAGGCACTCGGAACATATTCGTAGGCTAAAAATTAAAATTTAATCGCATTAGAAAATTTACAAAATTAGAACCAATTTATTCGTTCATCTTAACGGATTTTTTTTAATTATTTAAAAAAATAAAACGAATACTTTCGTATTTTCAGCTTTATATTATTATCATCAAAAATCATATTGTGGAATCCTTTGTCAATGTGTTTTTCTTGAGTGAAATAATAATCTTTAACGAAACATTTCTGAACATGAATATTTTAGCTTGTATGTTATCCATCCATTAAAATTATTCTATGAAATTCCTTGTCAACGTCATAATACGAAACAAGCATGAAGACTAATTCAATAGCTATCGACAAAGACCATATCACAAATAACAAGTTTTTCATTAAATTAATCAATCATACCAATCGTGCTAATTATCAATCTGAAACTGCGTTGTGCGAGCAAACAGTGAGCAATTAATGTCATTTTGCTTCATAACTGGCTTATTTTCAGTTAACAATGTATTACATACAACTTTTGTTAAATCTGTAAGCTTTGATATCAAACTGTAACTAGTTGCTTCCAATTTCAAATCATATAGGTATTTTCTACAGATGCATGGCAAGTGTATGTTAAAATGTTTAATGAAATGTGAAAATTAAGTACAGTTTTTTTAAATATATAATTGTACATGCAATACAAGCAGTCGTGAAATATTGATGTAAAGTGGAACCATTGTGCTACCTTCTACATTCACTATACATTCGGTGTTACTACTTCCAAACATATTTCTTGCCAAACATTCGTATTTTCCTTCCATTTCAGGGAATGCTTCTTTTATGCATAATTCGCATATTCCTGATTTTTGTCGAGCAAAAATTATATCTCTAGCTTTCTGAATAATCTTTTCGTTATGATACCATTCAATTATTGGCCATGGTTTTCCAGTCACTTGACATGTTAGGTTGATTGGTTCTCCATCCATAATTGTAGTTGATTTCAGCGGAATTTTAAATTCCGGAGGTACCCCTAATTCTGGGCAACATTTATCCTTCACAAGTATAAGCGATGTGGAGCTGGATACAGATCCAGCAAAATTTTCAGCTCGACATGTTATAATTTCTATTAAATCCTCGGAAATATTTTCAATACAAAGGCATGATGTATTTTGTCTAGTGGTGACATAAATACTATTAATTTTATTTTCTTTTGCGTAAGAATTTACTTCCTTTGTGTTAATAAACCATTGGAAGGAAGCAAATGGATTAGAATTTACTTCTACTTCCAGAAGTAATATATCACCTAAACGAATTTCTTGAGGATAGAGAGGTCGAACAAATTCAGGTGGTTGAATTTGGTTTCCATCTGATGATTGGAATAGCTTAACGGAACATGCCGATTTAACTGTGTTATCTTTAGATTCAATAATAACTTCATATTTTCCAATTTTCTTTTTATTCGTGTTTAGAACTCTTATATGTGATTTGCCATTTTCCTGATTTATTATACAGTCATCTGTTGGTTGTAGTATTTGATTATTACGATACCATGTGATTTTACAGTTATCTTCCGCTTCAAACAATACGACCAGTTCAAAGTCATCATTTTCCAAAACGTTCTTAGCCGTTATTGGCTTAAGAATTATGGGTCCAACTTCTGTAAAACACGCATGAATATAAAACATATTTATATTCTATTTTTTTGTCATAATATATATTTGACTTCAAGCAGATATTGTAAAAATACGTTAGCATAGTAAAATGACAAATGCAGAATAGATTTTGAAATAAATGGATAAACATTTGTTAGTTTTAAATGATACATACATAAGTTAAAATAGTTGTCTCTGCATGATTAAAGCCTCTATAGAAAAAAAATGTCAATCTATACACTACACGGGATATCTATCAGGCACAGTTTAAATATGTTATTTACTAATATTGCATGAGATATCACAGAAAAATTGATAATGATAGCGACTTAGGAGCCGACCACATCATCCAATATCGCCTGATTTCGTCCAACGCCCGTCTAGAGACATTTGTGCACTTGTGAATATAAGTCTTAATTGAGTTTGTTACAAATAACATGAAATGGTTGAAATAGGATTATTTTAAATTTTATGACAATTCCGTCACAAGCTATTTTAGACTAAAAATCATATTATACATGAACAAGAAAATCACTACTAGCGGCGTTCATGTATCCCGCAATCTTCGCAGGTGTCGCGAATAGCATCGCGCTTTTTGGGTGTAATATGTACGCATACTCGTGCATACATATTATTAAAGAAAAAAAAAGTACGCACGTACTCATGCATCTGAATTATGTTATCTTAGTGTAGGATCCCACTATACAACGACCTTCAACGAGATGACGAAACTAATTTTATATGTAATTAAATTAATTTAAATATGTTAATAAATATACTGCATATGGGTTGCCTCTCAAATTTTAATCTAGAGCATGATTTGCTGGATCAGCTGAGTAGGAGAAGTATTGTTTTGAATTTTGAATTTGAATAGAATTTTGCACCAGTCTGATTAATCAATCAACAGCCCTGATCCGTCTACTACTGAACGTATGCCTTGTTTATTTGCGCCACATCCCGTTCTTCCCCTATCCAGCAAATCATACCATGGACTAAAATTTGATCAGCAACCCATATGCATTATATTTATTGACATAATATTTGATCATAACTACATAGTATAAAACAAAGTCGCTTTTAGTGTCTGTCGTTCGGCGTGCGGCATTTTATATAACGTATTCGTCTTTGTAAACTGCCGGCGCCGTTTGTATATGGATGAATTATAGAATTTGCCTACGACATATGAATATATCTTTAATAGTTCTAAACGAAACGGATTTTGATGTGGTTTTTAAAAATAGATAGTGTAATTGAAGAAGAAGCTCTGTATGTATAAAACATGCATATGTATTATAGTAGAGAAATCTAAAATACCCGAAGCGAAGCGAGGGCGGGTCGTTATATATAATAAGTTTCATCAAATAATTATCTCGGTGAATGTTGTTGTATAGCGGGATCTTAGACCAACTGTTTTGTTTTTCAAACCATTTGTCCGACAATAACCCTATGGTAAACGTTCCTATTAACGCGGATTAAAATCTTTCCAAATCCACTTATTGCACGAGTAACATAATAATAATATAGTCGTCTTACGACACACCTGCCTACATTAGAATAGTGTATAGTTATTTCGTATTGTGTTTGTTCGTAGCCATGCATCTGTTTATAAAATGTAATACTAAGTGATTCAGATTTAAAATATTTATTTCTTGATACCTATCATAAATTTTTACTTTATAGCAGACTTACCATAAAGAAAAAACAAACTTACCTTTTTTATCGCCTTTTTGTACTTTCTTCTTTATAATTTTTTTCTGTTCAGTCTCTATGGTTACTTCTTCTTCGATCTCTGGCCCAGTTCTTACTTCATCTTCTATTATTTCTACTTGATTCTCTTGAGATTTTTCTTTCTTTACCTTCTTGACTTTTTTCAAAACTGTGATTTCCTCCACTGCTTTTTGGGGCTCCTCTACTATCTTAGTTCCTAATTCTTCTTCTTGCCGTTCTTGGTTATCTTTCACGACTTGTTTTTGTACTTTTTTCTTTACTATTTTGGCCTGCTTCGTTACCTGTGTGATTTCTTCACTAACCGGTTCTTCTTCCAAAACTTCTTCTACTGACTTTTGCTTCTTCACTGGTTTCAATGCTACTTCCTCAGGTTTCTCCACTTCAGGCTCCTTTTGTTTAGGGACTGGTTTGAGCACAACTTCTTCCTTTGGCTCCTCTTCCTTTGGTCGTCTCTTGCCAGTGGGCCATTTGACTTCCTCGGGAGTAGTTTCTTCTACTGGCTTTTGCTTCTTCACTGGTTTCAATGCTACTTCCTCAGGTTTCTCCACTTCAGGCTCCTTTTGTTTAGGGACTGGTTTGAGCACAACTTCTTCCTTTGGCTCCTCTTCCTTTGGTCGTCTCTTGCCAGTGGGCCATTTGACTTCCTCGGGAGTAGTTTCTTCTACTGGCTTTTGCTTCTTCACTGGTTTCAATGCTACTTCCTCAGGTTTCTCCACTTCAGGCTCCTTTTGTTTAGGGACTGGTTTGAGCACAACTTCTTCCTTTGGCTCCTCTTCCTTTGGTCGTCTCTTGCCAGTGGGCCATTTGACTTCCTCGGGAGTAGTTTCTTCTACTGGCTTTTGCTTTTTCACTGGTTTCAATGCTACTTCCTCAGGTTTTTCCACTTCAGGCTCCTTTTGTTTAGGGACTGGTTTGAGCACAACTTCTTCCTTTGGCTCCTCTTCCTTTGGTCGTCTCTTGCCAGTAGGCCATTTGACTTCCTCGGGAGTTGTTTCTACTACTGGCTTTTGCTTCTTCGCTGGTTTCAATGCTACTTCCTCAGGTTTCTCCACTTCAGGCTCCTTTTGCTTAGGGACTGGTTTGAGCACAACTTCTTCCTTTGGCTCCTCTTCCTTTGGTCGTCTCTTGCCAGTGGGCCATTTGACTTCCTCGGGAGTAGTTTCTTCTACTGGCTTTTGCTTCTTCACTGGTTTCAATGCTACTTCCTCAGGTTTTTCCACTTCAGGCTCCTTTTGCTTAGGGACTGGTTTGAGCACAACTTCTTCCTTTGGCTCCTCTTCCTTTGGTCGTCTCTTGCCAGTGGGCCATTTGACTTCCTCGGGAGTAGTTTCTTCTACTGGCTTTTGCTTCTTCACTGGTTTCAATACTACTTCCTCAGGTTTCTCCACTTCAGGCTCCTTTTGCTTAGGGACTGGTTTGAGCACAACTTCTTCCTTTGGCTCCTCTTCCTTTGGTCGTCTCTTGCCAGTGGGCCATTTGACTTCCTCGGGAGTAGTTTCTTCTACTGGCTTTTGCTTCTTCACTGGTTTCAATGCTACTTCCTCAGGTTTCTCCACTTCAGGCTCCTTTTGCTTAGGAACTGGTTTGAGCACAACTTCTTCCTTTGGCTCCTCTTCCTTTGGTCGTCTCTTGCCAGTGGGCCATTTGACTTCCTCGGGAGTAGTTTCTTCTACTGGCTTTTGCTTCTTCACTGGTTTCAATACTACTTCCTCAGGTTTCTCCACTTCAGGCTCCTTTTGCTTAGGGACTGGTTTGAGCACAACTTCTTCCTTTGGCTCCTCTTCCTTTGGTCGTCTCTTGCCAGTGGGCCATTTGACTTCCTCGGGAGTAGTTTCTTCTACTGGCTTTTGCTTCTTCACTGGTTTCAATGCTGCTTCCTCAGGTTTCTCCACTTCAGGCTCCTTTTGCTTAGGGACTGGTTTGAGCACAACTTCTTCCTTTGGCTCCTCTTCCTTTGGTCGTCTCTTGCCAGTGGGCCATTTGACTTCCTCGGGAGTAGTTTCTTCTACTGGCTTTTGCTTCTTCACTGGTTTCAATGCTACTTCCTCAGGTTTCTCCACTTCAGGCTCCTTTTGTTTAGGGACTGGTTTGAGCACAACTTCTTCCTTTGGCTCCTCTTCCTTTGGTCGTCTCTTGCCAGTGGGCCATTTGACTTCCTCGGGAGTTATTTCTTCTACTGGCTTTTGCTTCTTCACTGGTTTCAATGCTACTTCCTCAGGTTTCTCCACTTCAGGCTCCTTTTGCTTAGGGACTGGTTTGAGCACAACTTCTTCCTTTGGCTCCTCTTCCTTTGGTCGTCTCTTGCCAGTGGGCCATTTGACTTCCTCGGGAGTAGTTTCTTCTACTGGCTTTTGCTTCTTCACTGGTTTCAATGCTACTTCCTCAGGTTTCTCCACTTCAGGCTCCTTTTGTTTAGGGACTGGTTTGAGCACAACTTCTTCCTTTGGCTCTTCTTCCTTTGGTCGTCTCTTGCCAGTAGGCCATTTGACTTCCTCGGGAGTTGTTTCTTCTACTGGCTTTTGCTTCTTCACTGGTTTCAATGCTACTTCCTCAGGTTTCTCCACTTCAGGCTCCTTTTGCTTAGGGACTGGTTTGAGCACAACTTCTTCCTTTGGCTCCTCTTCCTTTGGTCGTCTCTTGCCAGTGGGCCATTTGACTTCCTCGGGAGCAGTTTCTTCTACTGGCTTTTGTTTCTTCACTGGTTTCAATGCTACTTCCTCAGGTTTTTCCACTTCAGGCTCCTTTTGCTTAGGGACTGGTTTGAGCACAACTTCTTCCTTTGGCTCCTCTTCCTTTGGTCGTCTCTTGCCAGTGGGCCATTTGACTTCCTCGGGAGTTGTTTCTTCTACTGGCTTTTGCTTCTTCACTGGTTTCAATACTACTTCCTCAGGTTTCTCCACTTCAGGCTCCTTTTGTTTAGGGACTGGTTTGAGCACAACTTCTTCCTTTGGCTCCTCTTCTTTTAGTCGTCTCTTGCCAGTGGGCCATTTGACTTCCTCGGGAGTAGTTTCTTCTACTGGCTTTTGCTTCTTCACTGGTTTCAACGTTACTTCTTCAGGTTTCTCCACTTTTGGCTCCCTTTGCCCAGAGACTGGTTTGAGGACTACCTCTTCTTTTGGCTCCTCTTCTTTTGGTCGCCTCTTACCAGTGAGCCATTTGATATCCTCAGATGTGTCTTCTTCTACTTGCTTTTGCTTCTTTATTGGTTTTAACGTTACTTCTTCAGGTTTCTCTACTTCAAGCTGCTTTTGTTGAGGAATTGGCTTGAGTACGACTTGCTCTTTTGGTTCCTCCTCCTTAGGTCGCCTTTTGTTAGTGAGCCACTTTGGTGTCTCTTCAGGAGCTTCTTTGAGTTGCATTTGTTTTGTAAGTAGCATAGAATCTTCCTCAATTTTTGTTTTCTCTAATAAGGCAGATTCATTTACTTCTTGCTGTTTCTTGGAGGCTTTTCGCCATGCAACTACCTTTTCTTCAGGCTTTTCCTCAAATATTTCTTTGGGTGTTTCTGTTGTTTTAGTATCATCTGATAATTTTAGTATAATTGTATCTTCTACACGTGTTAGTGACTCTTCAAATACTACTGTTTCGACTTTCTGTACGGAATCTTTCCTAACTGGTTTCAAGGTAACGTCTTCTAACTTTTCTTTTACAATTTGAGTCTTTTCCATTTTTGTCGGGCGCAAGCGAATACCTTCCTCAGTCCATGGTATACTTTCACGCCTCTCTTGCTTGGGTATTTTTTCTTCACGACGGGGTTTTCTCCACTGTGGCGTAGAAGTCACTTCCTCTTCTGTGATTTCTTCTTTCAATTTAGATTCTTCGGTTTTCACATCTGATTCTGGTTTCCTTAGACGCCTCCAGTGTTTGCTTTCTGGTATAACATCTTTGGGTAGTTGTTCCACAATTTCAGATGGAATCGTTTCAACGTTTTCCTTTTTGCTAATATCAATGATGTTAGATTCTTCGGTGTGCGAGGTGGTGCTAAGTGCTGCTTGTTTTTCTTCTTTGCGTGGTTTTCTCCAAGATTTAACTTGAAGTGTTTCATTTTTGGTTTGTTCTTCAATAACTTGAACACTGTCCTTACGAAGTATTTGCGTATCCTCAGTCATAGTTTTTGTTTCTAAAAGTTCTGTTTTTTGCAATCGTGGTTGCCTCCAATGCGTCGGTTTTAAATCATCCTTTTTCTGTATTTTTTCATTTACTTCAGTATTCTGACCTAAAGACAGAATATTTGAATCTTCAGTATTCACTACTTGTTCAATTGACTTAGTTGTTTCCTGGCGTGGTGTTCGCCAGTGTCTAACTTCCAAAGTCTCTTGCTTAGTGATTTGCGTTTGATCTTTTCTGCGCCATGGTACATCTCGTACAACTTTTGTGGATTCGATATCCTGTAAATTTTGAATCTTCAATATGTTTGTTTCTTCCGTTGATTGATATAATGCACGGTTTGTAGTGATATCTCCTTCTTCTGAAGTAAATGATTTCACATCAGTTTTTTCTACATACTTCTTTTGCGTAACCGTTCTCTGAGATTCTGAAAGTAGATTTAAATACAATTATTATAATATCACAAGAACATGTGAATTAGGGGATGGCTTTCTTTTTGTCAATAATTTCTAATCTCCAAATAATTAAAACCCCATATAAACAACAACACAAGAACAGAATTATTTTGCTATGAAAGTAATGCCATAAAATGTTTTAACATATTATAATGATTATATGTAACTAAATGCAAGTGATTTTCTGAATCATGTACCAAAGTTCCTATAATTCAGATTTACTATTAATGTGCACTGGCTTTGTTTACTTCCTATCATTTTGTGCTTCCATTTGATTTGGCTACTATTTATTAGCCGTTTTGAACATCAGGTTCTTACATACTTTTATTTATCTTCTATAATATAAAAATGAATCGCCAAACATGTTACTAAGCGCATAAGTGGTGAATAACTGAACCGAATTCGATAAATTTTTTTGGAACATTCCTTGAAGTACGAGAATGGTTCTTACGTAGCTATAAAAAGGTAATAGGTAGGATATGCACAGTGTGAACAAAGCCACGTCGGGCTAGCCAGTAATTAATAAATATGTTTGTTCTGCTTGCAGTTTGAATTCAATAGAGGCAGAATAATGTGCTGAGAATGGTAATTTATCATAGCCATTTACACACATTTTTCCACTTTGAAAGGATCATGTCAAAGAAAAAAATTATGTTAGAAACAAACAAACTCCCTGATCAGCAGGATTAGGAGCAGTCCCAATAGCGTCCTGAAGACATTGGCGGACCGATTCACCTCTCCGCTTTGGAGGTGCTTTGTGCGGGGGGTGATCATCACGGGGAATTGCCCTTTTCTGTGATGGTCACTCTTAAGTAGTTTAAGGACCTATTTTTAATTTTTTTTTGTGTGATTACTAATATGAACAGTCTACTAACATAGTTTGATAAGATGTATACTAACACATATGGATTATGTGATCTGAAATAAACATTTTTCATTTCATTTCATTTCATTCATTTTCATTCATTTCAGAAACCTCAACATTATTTTAAAATACCTATCCATAGATACCCACACCCACAAAAATTTTTGAGTTTCAGATCTATGTATGGGGAACCCCAAAAATTTAGAATTTTTTCTGATTTCATTTTAAAATCTTAATGCGGTTTACAGAATACATCTACACACAAAATTATCCCCCACCCCCCCTCCCCCCCCCCCACCGTAACTTCTAAAATAGGGGCATGATAAAACTGAAAAAAATATATGATGTGTATTAATTACTATGCAAACTACTAACGAAAATTGGTTTCAATGAGATCTAGACAGTAGTTTTGTTTTTAAACGTCATAAATCCAATTACCTAATTTTTTTCATTTCGTCAACTCCAATAGAATAAAAAATAAAGAAAAACATTTATGTAGCTGTATAGTGTTACGGAACCTCACGTGCGCGAGTCCGACTCGCACGAAATCTTAATGCGGTTCACCGAATACATCGACACAGTATAGCTCTTATAGTTACGGAAAAAAGTGTCTGTGACATACGGACGGACAGACATGACGAATCTATAAGGGTTCCTTTTATTGCCATTCGGCTACGGAACCCCAAAAATGGTCTCTTTCGGGAACACCCCCCAAATGACAATTGACATTGTGAGACGCCTATGTCTATGTTACAGAATGATGACATAAGTCCAATATGATTTTCTTAATTCTATGTACCTAGTATATCAGTTAGCTCCCACTATTCTTATGTAAAAATATTCTAGTGATACCAACGCAGTTGTAAAGTTTTCAACGTAAGCTAAATCTGTTGTCACAGTGTAGTCTATCGTCAGATACATAGTACACTATACAGCAACTTGGGCTTCTCTTTCGCTTTCCATCAGGCGTAGGGAAGCCATTATTTCGAGCTACTATAAAAAAAATAGTACACAACTAAGTAACTTTCCTCTATTAGTCCCTAAGTATGCTTAGATCTTTAAAAATAAGCAACGGCTTTATATACGATCTTTAGTAGATAAAGTGATTCAAGAGGAAGATTTATATGATAATTTTAAAGATTTCTAACATGATGTTCTAAACACATTTTTTGCGCCTACATTAGAACCCCTACAAGATACATAGATCAAGATAATGTACAATAGTATTGCATACCATAAAAAGTCTACAAAAAAACACCATATCTAGATATTCAGTGTTATAATTTAGTTCACAAAGAAATATGTTTTTAAAAATGTTTAAATACTCATATACAGGGTGTACCTCACACATATAGTTTTTTTTAAATTGCCCACCAAAGTTTATTTTATATTTTTGTAAAAAATATAAAATTGGACCTCAACTTTCGATATCAATAAAAAATAAACTAAAAGGGATCATGCCCTTCAGATATAATGAAAATATCTCTGAAATGTCCCCTTTCTAGTGGTGTGTAAAACGTTATGGAGAGTAACAATTATATTTGCAAGTTTTCTGTACGGGGTCGCATTTTAGGGTTCCGTAGCCAAAATGGCAAAAACGGGACCCTTATAGATTCGTCATGTCTGTCTGTCTGTCTGTTCATCCGTATGTCACAGCCAGTTTATTCCGAAACTATAAGAGCTACGTTATTAAAATTTGGGACGTAGATGTATCCTGTTAACCGCTATATTTTAAAGTAAAATCAGAAAAAAATCCAAAATTTTTGGGGTTCCCCATACATGGAACTGAAACTCAAAAATTTTTTTTTCATCAAACCCATACGTGTGGTATCTATGGATAGGTATTTGAAAATGATGTTGAGGTTTCTAACATCATTTTTTTCTCAGATGAATAGTTTGCGCGACAGACTCTTCCAAAGTGGTAAAATATGTGTGTGTGTGTCCCCCCCCCCCCCCCGTAACTTCTAAAATATGGGCACTATAAAACTGAAAAAAAATATATGATGTGTATTACTATGTAAACTACTAACGAAATTAGTTTTAATAAAATCTAGACAGTAGTTTTTTTTTAAACATCATAAATCAAATTACCTAATTATTTTCATTCAATCAGTGGTACGGAACCCTACGTGCGCGAGTCCGACTCGCACTTGGCCGGTTTTTCTAATATTCCTCAGGTGCAATAAAAAATTGTTGCCTTAGTTATAACATTAAGCAGGTAAAAATTTACAATTTTGTAGGTTTTACTTATGAAAGCTATTTAAAACAGTTACTTTACCCTTAGAACGTTAATAAAACGTAACAACAAAAAAACATAACGATAATAAAATAACTGAACGATACGTGAATTACACTGAACTAGCACAGACGTTAGGTAGCACGCGTCCACTGCTAGACGTAGGCTTCTCCATTTTTCGCAACTTTGATTACCTACATCTACGATCTGGTCTCAAATTACAGATTATCCTAGTAAATAGTACCAGGTGGCGATGCGACGGGTGAACCGTAGTTTGAGCTTTGATGCTTCTTTGGTTACTGATGCCAAAGTTACCCTACACTGCTGTGTAGGGTAACTTTTTCTACAGACCTACGAATAATACGCCTACTTTAAAAAGAACCTTTTTGTAGTACGTATCTGAAGACAGACGAGCACTTTTTAGTTTTTTGTGTCAAACTGTACAATACAGATAAATGACATGACATAGCAGATGTATGAAGCCCTTGCATATTCTATAGGCTTTATACATTTTATTGGTTGCTAAAAAAATATTTCATTAATAAATATTTCCTATAACTCGCATATCTATTTCAATACATAATAAAATCTACGGTCCGCCTGATGTTAAGCAGCCTATGGACGCCTGCAACTGAACACCAGGAGCATCACACGCGCGTTGCCCACCCTACCTTCCGGCTGTCGATGCAGCGCTACCTACAGACACACGACCCGGAGGTCATTTAGCTGTGGTATTCTATATTGAAAATCAGTCTTGTTTGGGTTTAGTAAGTAAAAGTAAGCGAATCATTTTACTTTTATCATCATCTCATCTCATACAACGTACTTTCTTTCTACTCGTTAAGCATCATTTTATAACTTTAGGGTAGGAAATTCAAGTAACTCAATATCACGTTACATCTATACCTATCTAATCTATAATAAATCTGTAAAGAGGTCAATTTCTGTACATGAAAAACGAGTATATTTTAAAAAAAATCTATCAGGGGAAGATTAGTGATCGATACTGATACTGCTAAAAATGCAATCAGTAAAATTTTTGTCTATCTGTCTGTAGATTTGCTATAGAAACAAAAACTACTCGGCGGATTTTACCGAAACTTGGACAATTATTCTTCATACTCCTGGGTAGGTTATAGTGATGTGACATATCATCATGCTACAATCAATAAAAGAGCAGAGCAGTGAAGGGAAATGTTGAGAAAACGGGAGAAATATTACCTGTATGATTGAACGCGCATCACGCAAAAACTACTGCATGGAATTGAATGCGGTTTTCACCAATGTATTACTAGAGGTCTAACTAAAATTTTGGTACCATTTTTTTGAAGTCCGTTGTTTTGTAACCCGATAACCACGCGTGGAACGCCGCAGGCACAGCTAGTCTTTCATACACTAAGCGCTTTACTATTTAATCAGGGAATAAATGAAGAGACTTCACACAACTCCTAAAAGCAGTTCGCGCCATCAAGACCATGAAACGTCTTTACACTTCGTCCATTCGTTTATCTTCTTTCTGACAACTTACGCCTGTAAATTATCGTTTATTTCATTTTTTTTTGGATTAATGTACTACGTACTTAGTCCACTGTTTCCTTTACAATTATTCGCCACTTTGCTACATACTTTGTTACTTTGATGGGGGAAGCCCGGGATAGAGAAATGTGGCGCGAATTAAAGGAGGCCTACGTTCAGCAGTGGACGGACCAAGGCTGTTGATTGATTGATTGCTACATCCTGGGCTCTGTCTGGCCTGAGGGCGTCTTCTTACTTTACGCTTTCTCAAAAGCGGTATCCACTCCAAAACCTGAACATTATTTTTATTTATCACTAACTGCGCCCCGCGGTGTTACCCTTTGACTTTGACTTTGACTTTGACATCCTTGGACTTCAACGAATATTTAAAAAAAAAGAATTGGCCAAATTGGTCCAGGCGTTGTTGAGTTATGCGCTTACCAACACATTTTGCGATTCATTTTTATATTACCTACAGATTTTATTTTAAAAAACTATTTGTAAAACAATGAAACGTCACTTGTCATAAAACGAACACACTACGAACGCAGTTGTCAAGTAGGTGCCAATAGATGGCCGTGCATCTTACATCGCGGTGTCGCGTATTACGATTCTCCTAATGTATAAGGGTTCCAGGGATTTTTCTATGTAGAATGCTCTTCTATGCTTTCTCAATCTTAATCCGACTTCGACTTCAAATCTATGGAATCATCTTCTTCCTAATATTAATAATCTTCATCTTCATTCTAAAGGTTCCTACACAACACACAGTGCCGGCGGCACGGCCGCCGGGCTAGCCGGCGGCTTGTCGGCGTCAGTTTACGGCCGGGCTTTTCTATGTGACTGTCACAGCCGGAATGATACTTGGCGGCTTTGTGCGGCTTGTATTGCCGGCGGCATAGTCACTCGGCATGAACCCGGCGGCATTGCGGCCGGCATGTGTGTAGGGACCTTTACTCTACTTCTAATGCTAAATTAGATTATCTGATTACGATTTGGTAGTGGAGTTGTCTTCTAGTCTTTGCACTAGCTTCAGCACGCCATACTGGTGTCTTTAGGCGGTCATACATAGCGGAAACAATATCAAATCACCACTTTGGTTCTGTGGAATGTGCTCTGTTACAGTTACGATAATACAGAACTTATAACAACATCACCGTGTTTAATTTGGCCTACGACCTACGACCGAACGTCATACGTCACCTCGCAGCTCTTACAACTGCCTCCCAACGTGGGGCCTACTCGCATCTTACGAGTGGCTCTTTACGTAAAATAAAGAATAATGTTTTTGGTCGGCATTACATCTTATAGCTTATAACTCAAAAACCAGACTAACGAGATTTGTTTGAAAAAGAGAAAGAGATTTTTTCATGGTTTCCATAACCATGATATCTGAAATAAAAAGGGCGTAAACCAGACTCCATACAAAAAGTCATCTTTCGATCTTCGGTGCTTTCCTCGGCCAGTGTCATTTTAGACATATTTAGAAGCTTCATATTGTTATCTTTCTTCTTTGTATATTTTGTTTTAATTTAAATAAAAGTTACATGACAGAATCGTAGCAAATGGAAGGACGTGGTCTCTGCCTACCCCGCTGGGAGATAGCCATGATGTTATGTATTCTTCTTAAAAGAAACGATTGTTATTTCTAATCGAATTCGTAATGTAACCTGTAAGGGTATCACTAATTCAGGACTGTCTTAAGAAAGTTAACGAATGAACAAATTTATTTGAATAATAATCTAAATATATAAAAGGAGAAACTGACTGACTGACAGACATATCAACGCACAGCCTAAACGGCTAAACGTAGGCACAAGAAATTTGGAAGGGACGTAGGTTTTGTACCGTGTGGTGCACTAAGAAAGGAATTCCCGAAATTCCTACGGGAACGGGAGTTAGCGAGAAAAAATAGTATTGAACCCGTGCGAAGCCGGAGCGTCGCTAGTCTAAATATAGAGGGTGTTTCCTATATTATGTCAAGCCGGCGCGAGCTGATAGCAGAGTGCCATACCTATCGATTTAACCCCAATGTATGTTCTACGAGTTTTTGTAGTTATCGAGAAACATTTGTTTTTTTTTTGTTATTTTTTTATGATCACTTGACCAGGCGGCTTTAAATAATTATAACTGGTTTTTGGTTTGACTTTTATTGGATATTTTGTTTATATCCTAATGCCTATTAGTTGCAGTTTTATGAGCAAAAAAATCTCAGTCCTAACTTTACTACAAGATTTAAAATGTTTGATCGATAGTGAAAAAAAACGTAAATGATGCAGAACATAATAGAAATTCAGAATTAAATTAAAAAAATAACAAAGAGTATATCATAGCTTCTAATTAATTTTAAAAACTGCCCAGTATCATAAGCTTTCATAATAATAAAAAAAACACACCCTTTGGGGGTATGATTCGCTGAAATTGATGGTCAAGATGTTGAGTATCAAAAATCGTGTAATTTTCATACTTTATAATTTTTCTTTCAACACTTTTTTTCTATTATTTTTGCATATTTTTGTCAATTCTGACATTTATTATCTCGTTTTTTAATAAAACAGTCATTTTATAATATCCAATCCTTCAAACCCAATTTAGAACATCAAAGTAACAACTCCTGTTATTAACATTGTTATTCTCATATCATTTTTATTAGGGTTCCGTAGCCAAAATGGCAAAAACGGGACCCTTATAGATTCGTCATGTCTGTCTGTCCGTATGTCACAGCCAGTTTATTCCGAAACTATAAGAGCTACATTATTGAAATTTGGTACCTACGTAGATGTATTCTGTAAACCGCATTAAGATTTTAGGACAAAATCAGAAAAAAATCCAAAATTTTTTGACTTTCAGTTCTATGTATGGGGATACATAGAACTGAAAGTCAAAAAATTTTTTTTCATAAAGCCTTTACGTGTGGGGTATCAATCGATAGGTGTTTTTAAATGATGTTGAGGTTTCTTACATAATTTTTTCTTAACTGAATAGTTTGCGCAAGAGACTCCAAAGTGGTAAAATGTCATTCAGATATCGTTTAGTATTGGATATTAGTACTTACTTAATCAATTACTTACACATGACATTTTTATTATTGACTAGCTGGCCTGTACCTACCCCTTTTTCTCTGCGTAAAAAACCATCCTCGTACTTCAAGAATTCCAAAAAAAAAAGAACGGTTCAGCAGTTCATGACTTATTTAGCAACACTTTATTACTGAACTAATCTTATAAACATGTATAACTTCATTCCCAAGATACAGGGTTTCCTAGTTTGGGGCCCATTGCTAAATTCTTCTTTTATTATGTAAATGTGTCTTTTGGAAATATTTTTTTATTTATTACTTATTTAAATGACAGCCAACTAACTATTATGAAAATCAGGCCAGGGTTTTTATTTTTTTGTTATAAATATTTTACTTATAACTTGTTGTGGCTCTTTTCTATGTCCAGTCTTCTAGAACGCATTACGTTTAAAAACAAAAAATATTGCCAATAATTTATTATGTTCTATAATAATGATAATATGTAAATGCTGACATGGTTTGAAATTATCAACTTAGTAATTATTTTTGACACGATAAATGGACATTACTTAAATATTAATCAATTATTGTTAAATAGCTTTCATAACATCAAATTGTTGCATACTGGTGAATTGTGCGGACCTCGTTTGTATGTAACACTTGTAAATGTACCACATTCAAGCAAATAAATTTATTTGTATTTGAAAATATTTACGTAATTTTCATCTTATACTTCCTGTGGCAATTATTTAAAATTTGTTTAGTCGACGAAGAAAGGTGATTGAAATGTTCTAGTTTTACTGTGTATTAATACAATAACGGATTAAAATACCTACATCACGGCATAAAACTTAGGAGTCTTAGACAAACATCGTCACAAAAGTATATTTTTTTCTGGTTTATGTAGTTTCAGTATCATAATTATCATATTATTATATGATTGATAAATCGGAAGCACAAAACGACAATGTTCTTAAAATTTAATTAAGAGTTATTACACGACAAAAAGTGATAAAAATTTTATCAATTCTTGTGATCGTGTAAAATAATAAGTAGTCTTACCGTTTCCTGTACTTACGTGTCGGAGTGACGTCGCTTTTCTTCTTGTCCGATCCATGCTTGATTCTTGTTACGTCATAGCTTTTGCTGACATACAGCAACGAGCGGGTGCCACTTGACCCACGCCGTTTACTACAGGTTGTTTTTTAATTGCCACTTGTCAGCAAAAACTATTCCGAACATATTACGTAACTATACCAAGGAGCAACTGGTGGTTTCCATCAGGCATATTAATCCAACTTTGGGGCAAATGTTTCCGTGTGTTATTATACTCTTGTGTGTGTTGTTTAAATTAGACTTCTAAATTGAGTGTGTTCTAATCGTTCTAATCTAATGACCTATTGGGATTGTGTTCACTACAAAGGAGTACCTGGTTCTTATAGGTTCTCAAACCTTGTGGGATCAAACTGTCTCAATTCGACATCATTGTACTACAGCTACTCTTAACATAATATTATAAATGATAAATTTGTCATTACGATCAGACCTATTTTGAGCTATATCTGATTACGTCGGTTGTTATTACGAGAAGCAAAGTAAATAATGTGTGTGTTTCTTTTAGAGGAATTACAATTGCAACTCAAGACAAGGTAGTTTTCAAGGAACGTATAAAGGGAATAAAATCATCACCAAAACAAATTGAGTCGCTCGATGACCATTATACTGATTCATTCCCCAATATTTTTAACATCCATTCATCGGTTTAATTAAAATATTAGATTTAAGCTAATCAACTTTTAGTTACACAGTAGCAGAGATGTGATATTATATCACGGTTCAAATTCGTAAAGGTAGGAATGAAGGAGAGAGAAGTTTAGATAGGAGTGTGTCAGGTCATGCCAATGATTCAAGCAAACTCGGCCATGGGAGCCCTCTGGGAGACGGAGGGGCGCGGGCGCCGTCATTAGTGTGGCGCGCGTGATGCGGTTAGCGCGGCGGCACGCGGCGGTGCCTACTGCCTCCCGAGCCTCGGTGCTACTGGACGTGTAGTACAATAATGCGAAATCGTCATCATTTATAGACGTTTATTAACACAGTTTCTCATAAGGTAACATACAAAAAATTATTTCATAATATATTTTATTATATATGGATAGGCACTAAAATATTTAGTGATAAATATTGCCACGCCTAATAACTTAATCAAATAGGTGAACATACAACACAATTAATTTACAATATCGTGCCTTAAAACAAACTAAGTTAAAAAATCACTGTAACGTTTACTATAAAATCTCATTCAATTCGGATTGTACTATGCAGACAATCATTAGGTCATAAAACATCGGAGTGTTTTTCAAAACCATAGAAACTGGCAAGGGCAAGTAGTGCGTGCGTACTTTGCGAGTAGTGGTCCGTAATTGTTCTTTTGTCACCCGAACAGGTTGACAGCGAAGCCGGGCGCGTCCGCGCGGGCGGAGCGGCGCGGGCGTCACTTTGCGCCGCGGCCCTAGCGGCCGCCGGGCCGGCGGCGGACGCGCGACGCGGCGCGGCGGGACACCGGTTAGTATAGTCTAGCTGGTAGGTGACATAAGACGAGGACGGCCTAGCGTGCAGCGGTTAGAGTCAACGGTCTCGAAGGTAACTCCCAATCTTAAACTGGGACATACAAACTTTATTCCTGCTCGGAGGACAATGCTGAAGCAAGGGACCGTCCGAACACGTGGTCTACTCTGGCGGTATTTACAAGAAAGCAAACTCGAACACGAGACTCATCGCAGACCACGAAGCCATACGCAAGTCCCCAGTTTCGGTGATCGCTAGAACATCGCTCAGGACGGAAAACATTATTCTTACGAGATAGACTGAGATCATTTGCATAAGTTTCACAGGTCAGATCTCAACACAAAAAGCGTTGATATCAACAATTCTTATGGTAAATAAGGCAAATAAATCGTTTAACTAGCGCAGGCTGAAAAATATTTTAATAGAGTATAGGGTGAAAAAATACATTTTACATTCGTCGAAAGACGCATCTCGTTACGCTATATGTCTCTACTTAATGTTGAAATGTCATTATTACAATATAGTAAACATCGTAGCGGTAAAGCAATACTAAACAGTCGTAGGATGTTTTGTGTTCGTGTTAATCCATGTTTACGTGTGTCCCCAGCGGCTCTGCTCGGCGCTCGACGCTCACGTTGCTGCGTGTGGTACGACTAGGACTATTATACACAAAAAGTTAATTGTACAGCGTTGTTAGATGCGGAAATTCGCTCATATATATACTACTGAGTTAAGATTGATATCGTCTGCTGCGCGTGGCGTATAATGTATATGTTAGAGTGGCCGGCAGTGACTTGAGGCGCGGCGGTGCGCGGGCGGCGCCGGGCCGTGCGCGGCACACCCCGCGCCGTGTCCTGAAGGCGGGCGATTGCTGCGGTAACCGCTTACGTTGTGTTGAAGCCATCTAACGTGGTATTCGCTTGTCAACTTCGAATATTGCTCATTTTAAAATAGTAGTTTTCACCCGATCTCAAAGAGGTATAGTGATGAAACAAAGAAACACTACATTTATGGATTAAAAGTGCGCGACGCGAGCTCGCTGCCCTGGATCCTATGTCTACTTTTGACGACTAGCTTTGCCGAGGTCTCGACCTGGCCCGCAGCGGTGGTGGGGCGCGGCAATGTGATCGAGCCGGCTGTCTTCTCGGTAGGTGTTGCCTATCAGCAGCACCGCGTTGTTGCCCATCGTGGATGCATCTGCAACGCACACTGTCCAACAATGTACCGACTAATACTTTCACTAAGTGTAAACCTAAAATAAATATACTGATAGGGAACAATTAATTGATAGTGCCAGCTGAGGACTGCATAGTGATGACAATGCGACCGATATAATCTTTCGATGTTTAAGGTGTTGTAAGTGTGCTAGGTCAAACGCGATCCGTCACAGACTGCAATATCGATTACCCATCAGACTAAATGGATATAAAAAAAAACAATTTGTTGACAATGATTAATTTTCAAAATATCGTAAATCGTGCAAATTCTCGAAAGTATCGATCATAAAAATAAATTACCTGGAAATCAGGTGTTTCCGATAAGGCTCCCTCACGTAGCCATTGAATCGTCGCTTCACTTATGCTCAGTAAGATGCGTCTTGAATTGAGCCGGTGGCCCGCACTGACGACGATGTCACGGAGAGGTGTCAGGGTCGAAGGTGTCAGCCTATCTGTCGGGTTGGGTCACCTCAGCTTGGCAGCGACGGTCACCCTCCCGGCTGGAGTTGTAGGGCCACGCAATTATAATCACCTCATCTTCGGGGGAAAGCCTCAGAAATCTCAGAGTGTAGTCATCGGCGGCCCCTGGACATTTGAAAATACTTCGACGGCGTGATCGCTTATCTCACCTGTACCAGTGGACTGTAGGTGTCGCTTGCCCACTATTGCTGCTGACTCTATGGCCTGCCCCTCGGTGACCTCACCTGATTTTTAGTGGTCAATGATTTCGGGGAGGCGTTGGCAGCATTTAGCTTGAGGTTTTAGGTCTTTCCCTTTGTGGCAGGGCACTGACGACGCATTCAGCATCGCAGTCTAGCTTCACCAGCGCTGTTGATCGCCACGCACTCATATTTGCCCGAATCTTGCGGGTATGCTTCCAAATAAGAAGGGTAAATGTTCTCGTCCTTCCTCCAAACTTTGTTCTTCTTATGTCGGCTTTTACTTTTCTTACCGTTCTTTATCCAGTACAATCAATCGGTTTTGTACCGGTAACCGTGGTGTCAAACCCCACTAACTGCCTGCAGTCACATTACGTTTGAGCGGTCAACGTAAAGGCTTGGCGGTATAACACCACCTCTACCTAGGCGTCTGCGCTCTTCCACGACTAAGTTAGCGTCTGCATTTTGCAGTTCGCCTCTGTTTTCAGCTACAGCTGCGATACAGCAGTATCTCGACAATCACTGGTCTGATTATGAGAATCAGACTTTGTGCTGAAATGTGTGAGATATTGGATTCGGGAATTCTTTAATGGGGGGAAATTCTGCAGGTACCATTTAATTAGCGGGCAATGGGTCACCGTCGAATCTACTTCAAATCGAGCTTGCTCATGTCAAGATGCGCGGCATGGCTGCATGGTCTGTGTGAAATACAGGAGGCGTGCTTGGGTTTGACAGGTCCGTCCACCACCCTACTCATGGGTCCGGGCCTGGTGCTCCATCTCTGTAGTGTCTCCGTAGATGTGATCTACGAGAATATCATGTGGCCACCAACGACGCCCGTGTTGTATTTGGTTCGGCCGTGGCCTCGTGCACGGCCGTGCCCATGTGACTGGAGTGATGCTGAAGGATGCAGGAATCCTGGTTTGCTGCTCGTCCTTCTCTGCTCAGTCTGGTGTCAACTGGTTTCTTTTTCCGTTTCTCTGAATATAAAATTGAAACATGTTATCTCTCATCAAAACAACAACGGAGAAGAAATAAAAAAAACAAATAGAAAAAAAAAAAAAAAAATAAGAAATAAAAAAAAAAGTAAAAAAACAAAAAAAAAAAGAGTAAAAAAAAAAAAACAAAATAAAAAAGATAAAAACGAAAAC